>WAAF01009610.1:22921-63218 GCA_013400475.1 Tricholaema leucomelas | reverse complement strand
ATTCTATTCTAAGATAGCCTGGAGTGGGCTAATTAAAACCCTGAGCCACGCCTGTGTCCCTAGCCAAGGAGTAAGAGGTCCATCTAATGTATGATGCTGATACAGATCTGGGAGCTGGTGAAGCAGAGCACCAGAGGATCTGTCTGTGCCCATCAGTCTTACTTAAAGAGCCTTTTCTATTCATTGCTGTTGAGGCCTGTCTCTTCTCTGCCTTAAGTGGATGCTAAGATTAGGAGCCTCTGGGTGAACATCATCCTGGCAGATAGCACCGCTGCAGTCAGGTACTCCTGCCGACGTCGGCGGAAAGCTCCCAGCTCTGCGCCGTTACCACCTGGAAGGACTCCTGCTCTGCGCCTTATCGGTGAGCCCTGCCTTGAGAAGCAGCTCAAGTCCTCTCCCTGCCCCTTGAGACAGGCAGCTGTAACCGGCACGTTGGTGTTTATCTCACTAACCAGAGGCGAAGCCGAACTGTAGCACTTCTAACCTGGGGGGAGTTGAGGCACAGGGCGGGGAGAGAGCTGCGGCTGCAGAGCCGGAGCGGAGGAGTTAAGTCTCCTCTTCAGCTCTGAGGCAGTCTTCAGGGGACTTCTCAGCAGGCTGCCTCCTGCCTTTACAGGCCTTTTTTTTTCAGCATTGTTCTTTCAAGATAAAGAACTTGGCTCGGTAAAGGAGTAAGCCAAGCGCTGGTTTTATTACTACCAGCTGAATAGTAAAAAGCAGAACCCATTTGCTGTTGTGCCGCGGTTAAAACCCAGCTCGGTGCTTTGCCTTCCAGGACATTCTGCCTCATCCCTTTCCATAGATTCCCTTGCAAGCAGTAAAAGTATCTTGCAAACGACTTAAGCCCCGACCACAAAAGCCCCTGTGTAAATAGGCTGGTGCTCAGTTACAGAGGGGAAGGCATTGCACAAGAGCAGCTATAGGAATCTTTCTTTCCTTTCAATGAGGTAATGCCTTTCTGCAGCTGCCAAGGCGCTCCCAGCTTAACCTCAGACCGCAGGCTGCTTACCTGCACAGATCACAGGCTCACAGGATGCCAGGGCGGAAGGACCCAAGGAGAACACCGAATCCAACCCCCCTGCCACAGCAGCACCACACAATCTAGCTCAGGGCACACAGGAACACATCCAGACAGGCCTGGAAAGGCTCCACAGAAAGAGGCTCCACAACCTCTCTGGGCAGCCTGTGCCAGGGCTCTGGGACCCTTCCAGCCAAGAAGTTGCCCCTTGTGTTGAGCTGGAACCTGCTGTGCTGCAGCTTCCATCCATTGCTCCTTGTCCTGTCCCAGGGAGCAGTGAGCAGAGCCTGTCCCCCCTCCTGACCCCCAGCCCTCAGATTTTTATAGACACTGATTAGATCCCCTCTCAGTCTTCACTTTTCCAGACTAAACAGCCCCAGGTCCCTCAGCCTCTCCTCACCAGGCAGTGCTCCAGTCCCCTCATCATCCTCACAACCCTCCCTTGGACTCTCTCCAGCAGATCCCTGTCCCTCTTCAACTGGGGAGCCCAAAACCAAGGGCAGTACTCAAGATGAGGTCTCACCAAGACAGAGTAGAGGCAGAGGAGAACCTCCCTTCATCTGCTGGACACACTCTTCTCAGTGCCCCCCAGGATCCCATCGGCCACCTTGGCCACCAGGGCACATTGCTGTGCCATGGATGTTCTCCACCAGCACTCCCAGGTCCCTCTCTCTGTGCTTCTGTGCTCCACAACCTCCCTGGAGGTGATCAAGACCAAGTTGGATGAGGCCTTGAGTGACCTGTTCTAGTGAGAGGTGTCCCTGCCTATGGCAGGGGGTTGAAACTGGCTGATCCTTGAGGTCCCTTCCAACTTAAACCTTTCTGTGCTTCTCATTTGTATTAATATCCACCAAAGTCTTCTCCCTGCTCTTTTTCCATTTACCAGGAGTGCCTCTCAGTGAGTCTCCTTGTAGGATCCAGCCAACCCAGTCTGCTGTGCTGCTTGTCCTTTCCCTCAACCAATTCCCTACCACGCTTCCTGAGGAGCTTTTATTGCTTCTGACAGCTAGGGTTGTGGTCTCAGCAGAATGGCTTCCCCAACCCTTGTGTGCTCTCTGCCAAAACTGGAAGTTAGCTGTTCTCAGATTTAACAGCCTCCAGTTCCAGACACAGAGTTGCAGTCTCCCTCACCCGACTCTGGTTCCTGCCATGGCTCACCTTGTCAGCACCAGAAGCAACCTAACACTCCTCTCGTCGTCTCGGTTTGACCCCACTCACTGCCTTTAAAAACCCACCAAGTAGCAGTCTTCCAAGCTGCCTTTGGTGCTTCTAGTTGTGAGAGAGGTTAATGGGAGGAAAACAAGGTCAGCAGGCTCCTTTCTGTCAGTTTTTTTCCCTCCAGATGAGCAGCTTGAAGTGCATTTGTAGTTTATTAATTCATGTAAAACAAAGGAGGAGAGCTGGAAGTGTGGCTCTGAAGAGGGAAACAGCAGCCCAGCTCCTCATGGTCTCAAAGGTGCATTTCTGACTGCTGTTGTTGCAGAGAATCTAAGAGCCAGCATGACAGGCTGGGTGAGTGGGCAGAGGCCAATGGGATGAGATTGAGCAAGGCCAACTGCAGGGTTCTGCACTTTGGCCACAACAACCCCAAGCACAGCACTCAAGGTGTGTCCTGAGCAGTGCTGAGCACAGGGGCAGAAGAACCTCCCTTGTCCTGCTGCCCACACTGCTCCTGAGCCAGCCCAGGATGCCATTGGCTCTGCTGCCCACCTGGGCACTGCTGCCTCATCTCCAGCCTACTATCCACCAGCACCCCCAGCTCCCTTTCTTCCTGGCTGCTCTCAGCCACTCTGCCCCCAGCCTGCAGTGCTGCTTGGGGTTGTTGTGGCCAAAGTGCAGAACCCTGCCCTTGGCCTTGTTCAGTCTCATCCCATTGGCCTCTGCCCACCCATCCAGCCTGGCCAGGTCCCTCTGCAGGGCTCTCCTACCCTCCAGCAGCTCCACAGCTGCTCCTAGCTTGGTGTCATCTGCAAACTTACTGATGCTGGACTCAATCCTCTGGTCCAGATCATCAATAAAGATAGTGAACAGGACTGTGCCCAGCACTGATCTCTGGAGCACACTACTAGTGCCAGTTGCCAGCTGGATGTGGCACCATTCACCACCACCCTCTGGACCCAGCCCTCCAGCCAGTTCTTGACCCATTTCAGAGTGACTCTGTCCAAGACCCGAGCTGCCAGCTGTGCCAGGAGCTAATTTCTCTCCCTCTTTTTTGAAAAGAAAGGAGGCATCCTGTCATTGTATTGTTCTGTTAGGTACTTTGAGCTCTGGGAAGCTAAATCAGACCAAGACATTAATAGGAGCTGTGGAGATGAGAACTGCTGAACCCTTCAGACCCTTTTCTACCTGTTCCAGTTCTGTTTCCTATGTCCAGTTCTGGGCCACTCAATTCAAGAGAGATGTTGAGGTGCTGGAAGATGTCCAGGGAAGGGCAGTGAAGCTGGTGAGGGGCCTGGAACACAAACCCTGTGAGGAGAGGCTGAGGGAGCTGGGGGTGTGCAGCCTGCAGAAGAGGAGGCTCAGGGCAGAGCTCATTGCTGTCTGCAGCTCCCTGAAGGGAGGCTGTAGCCAGGTGGGGTTGTGCTCTGCTGCCAGGCAGCCAGCAACAGAAGAAGGGGACACAGCCTCAAGCTGTGCCAGGGCAGGTCTGTGGTGGATGTCAGGAGGAAGTTGTTGGCAGAGAGAGTGATTGGCATTGGAATGGGCTGCCCAGGGAGGTGGTGGAGTGGCTGTTGCTGGAGGTGTTGAAGCCAAGCCTGGCTGGGGCACTTAGTGCCATGGTCTGGTTGATTGGCCAGGGCTGGGTGCTAGGTTGGGCTGGCTGAGCTTGGAGCTCTCTTCCAACCTGCTTGATTCTGTGAACATTTTGGCTGTCTCTCCAGCCTGGAAGGGTTAAAGCTGTCGGTGAGACCTCTCCCCCCCTCAAGCTCTTTGGTGCTCACCACTTCCTTATGCAGATGGGGGAAGTTTTGGCAGGCTTGCCTTGGTGCTGTCATTAGCATACATTCATTTCAAATTAATTAAAAGCCAAGATGAGATTCCCAAACTCATTTAACTTCCTAAGCTTTGTCCTCTAGGGATTGATAGTGGGGAAAACAGCTGGGGACCCAAAGTGTCCTTTAGAAGGGGATAAAAAGCAGTTAATCCTGGTTCTATCAAAGGGAGCGGAAATGAAAAGCAAATTCCCATTTGAAAAGAGCTTTTTCCTCCCCACCACCACCTTCTCCATGTGTTTTTTTCCCCTCCACTCTGCTTCTCCATACAAGAATTTGCTTGTCCAGGAAGGTTGGAAAGCTTTTGCAGCCCTGCTTGTTTAAAAATTAATCTGTACTTTGAGATTCATTTGTGTGTGTGTGTGAAAGGGAGAGACAAGGGCCACAGACGTCTTACAAATGTGCTTTCTGTCTGCTGGCAAGAGCTGTTCCAGGCTGTGCAGTGCTGTTAGTCATAGCCAGAGATGTTAATCTGCTTTGACAGGACCTAGTCTGGGGTGGGTTTGAGAAGGACTAACCTGCAGCAGCCTCACAGTGTTAGATGGAGTGTGTGGGGGACCTGAGTTTGCCTTAAATCCACTCATTGTTCTCCACTCATCGTTCTTCACCTGTGACAATTCCCTCCCTGAGATGAAAGCCTTAGCAGAAGTGATGTAGGGGGGTGGGCAGCAGGGCAAGAGAGGGGAATCTGCTTCTTGACTCTGTTCTGATGAAACCTCACCTCCAATCCTGCCTCCAGTTCTGCTGTCCCCAGCAGAAGGAGGACACAGAGCTGCTGGAGTGAGTCCAGAGGAGGCCACAAAGGTGCTCCAAGGGCTGCAGCAGCTCTGCTGTGAGCACAAGCTGAGGGAGCTGAGGGTGTGCAGCCTGGAGAAGACTCTGGGGAGACCTCAGAGCTGCCTGCCAGTTCCTGAAGGAATCCTACAGGGAGGCTGCACAGGGACTTTTCCTCAGGCTGTCTAGAGGCAGGCCAAGGGGGAATGGTTTGAAGCTGAGGCAGAGCAAGGTTAGACTGGAGCTGAGGAAGAAGTTGTTCAGTAGGAGAGACTCTGTAATAAGCTGTGGATGCCTCTGTCCTGAAGGTGTTGAAGGCCTTGAGCATCTGAGCCTGGTTAAGAGATGTCCCTGCCTATGGCAGGGAGGTTGGAGAAGATGATTTCTGAGGTCCCTTCCAACCTGAGCCATTCTATGATGCTGCAATTCCCTCTTCCACACGGGAGGGTGTTCTCAGCTGTGAAGAGAGGGAGCAGAGGTCAGGCTGGGAGGGTGGACCTTGGAGGTGCTGGCTCTGAAGGAAAGTGTAGGCACACTTTGCTCTGCAAGTGCAATGTGGAAGTTGAGAGTTATGCAGATCTAGAGCAAAACTCTGCTCTTTCCCCCTCCCAATAACCCTTCCCTGTAGCTGGTTATTATTTTGAAGCAATTTTGCTCTCTGATGATTCAGTGAGGGAAGCTGCTGAAACAAAACAGAAGTGGATTGCAGAATAGTCAATATTGCAGAACAGCATAGGAGGCACTCTGCAGCGTTTGATTTTGGGTCTCAGTCCTTGCTCAAGGCAATTAACCCTCATCCAGCCAAGGAAGAGTAGCAGTGTCTGTGCACCAGGTGTGCTCTCAGGCTCTGGCACTGGATATGGAGGGCATGGATTAAAGTGCTTACAAACAAGAAGGTAAAGATTCATAAACAGGCCAGGGAAAGCATTTGAGTGGTGAGTAAATTGGAGAGAGATGACAATTTCTGTCAAAGAGGAACAGGCAAACCTTTTTAGTACTCTTTTATTCATCCTTTCTTAACTGGCATCATCCACTAAGGCAGGATGTGAGGCTGAAGAGCCAAGGACCACTGAACTGGAATTTGGGTTGTAGCAGTGGCAGTGAATTTTGAGGGCAGGCAGCTGAATTAAGTCTGGCATAGCAAGAGTGTTGCTTTGGCAGCATTGGTCTGGCAGTGTAGGATGTGATGGAGCTGCACTGAAGCACTGTATGAGGAAGTTTTCATAGCACCTGCCCACGGGTCTGCTTGGCTACATCCCAGGGAAACCTCAGCCTTCCACACAGAGCTTTAGTGGGGCTGCAGTTCTTGGAAGCAGAGGTGAGGAATGAGCATTTCCTCAGAGAGCAGCAAGTTAATTAATGGCTCCAAAGCACATTACTACAGCAATGAGCTGATACATTAGAAATCACTTCCAACCGGGTACCGAAGGTCAGCTCCATGTGCAGTGGACCTTGCATGTGTGCACACAGCTTCCCCCATCTGCAGTGAACCTGATATGTCCTCAGCTGAAATTGGAATTCAGACCTTTAGAATCACAGAATCAGGCAGGGTTGGAAGGGACCACAAGGATCAGCCAGTTCCAACCCCCCTGCCATGCCCAGGGACACCCTACCCTAGAGCAGGCTGCACACAGCCTCAGCCAGCCTGGCCTTAAACACCTCCAGCCATGGGGCCTCAACCACCTCCCTGGGCAACCCATTCCAGCCTCTCACCACTCTCATGCTCAACAACTTCCTCCTCACCTCCAGCTTTGCTCCATTCCCCCCAGTCCTGTCACTCCCTGAGAGCCTAAAAAGTCCCTCCCCAGCTTTCTTGTAGCCCCCCTTCAGATACTGAAAGACCACAAGAAGGTCACCTGGGAGCCTCCTCTTCTCCAGCCTGCACAGCCTCAACTCTTTCAGTCTGTCCTCATAGGAGAGGAGTGGCATAGAAATACCAGGTGGGCATAGAAACCACCCTCCTGAAGTGCCTGAAATAAACCCTGCAGCTACTGCATGTCTGAGCTGTGCATCTAAATAGGTTCTGGTGAGGTCTCTAGAGCTCTGGAGAAGCCTTTCCAAATGGATGTGAGTCACATACCACTTAATCATTTAGATACTGATGGAGATGGTTTATTTGTGAGTTCTCCTTTTTTTTTTTTTCTGTAAATTGAGTTGGTGGTTTTTTTTTGGGGGGGGAGGGGGAGGTGGGAAAGGCAAAGGTTGGCTTTGCTATGAGGTGTGGCTGGTCTGCAGCTGCTTGTTGAAACCAAGCTGCTGTCCTTGGAGCTGCGTCACTGGGAAGCATTGCTTCCTGCGAGGGAAGTGCTTGCTATTTAAGACAAGAAGTCAGGAGGTGTGGGAAGACTCTGAGGGCAGGGGAAAGGCAGCAGCAGAGAGGAAGCACAGCCTAATTTGGGGTGGTAAATAGATTTATGCATCTGTTTGAATGAGAGCATCAATTTGCTGCTCAGACTCACCACTTTGCGGGTCTGCCTGCATCATTCTCCTGCTCAGCTGTTGTGTGTTTCTGGGGCAGCTGGGGAGGTTTGCAGGGCATTACATCTCCTGTCAGTGTTTGTCTTTCACAGAATCACAGCAACAGGCAGGTTGGCAAAGCTCCTCAGGAGCACCAAGGCCAACCTAGAACCCTGCCCTACAAGAATCAAAACCATGCAGGCTGGCAAAGCTCCTCAGGAGCACCAAGGCCAACCTAGAACCCTGCCCTACAAGAATCAAAACCATGCAGGCTGGCAAAGCTCCTCAGGAGCACCAAGGCCAACCCAGAACCCTGCCCTACAAGAATCAAAACCATGCAGGCTGGCAAAGCTCCTCAGGAGCACCAAGGCCAACCTAGAACCCTGCCCTACAAGAATCAAAACCATGCAGGCTGGCAAAGCTCCTCAGGAGCACCAAGGCCAACCCAGAACCCTGCCCTACAAGAATCAAAACCATGCAGGCTGGCAAAGCTCCTCAGGAGCACCAAGTCCAACCCAGAACCCTGCCCTACAAGAATCAAAACCATGCAGGCTGGCAAAGCTCCTCAGGAGCACCAAGCCCAAGCTACTCTACAAGATTTACCTCAAACCATAGCCCTAAGCATCACATCCAAACCACCCTTAAACACATCCAGGCTGGCTGACTCCACCACCTCCCTGGGCTGCTCATTCCACTCCCTGACCACTCTCCAGAGGGAGACAGTGAAGCTGGGAAAGGGCCTGGAGAGTAAATCTAATGAGGAGCAAGTGAGGGAGCTGGGAATGGGTAGTGTGAGCAAGAGGAGGCTGAGAGGAGACCTTGTTGCTCTCTAAAACTACCTGAAGGGACATCATGGAGAGGAGGCTGCTGCTGGGCTCTTTTGACAGGTAACTGGAGACAGAACAAGGGGGAATGGCCTCGAGCTGAGGCTGGGGAGGTTTAGATTGGACATTAAGAAAAAGTTTTTCATGGAGAGAGTGGTCAGGGAGTGGAATGAGCTGCCCAGGGAGGTGGTGGAGTCAGCCAGCCTGGATGTGTTTCAGGGTGGTTTGGCTGTGGTGCTTAGGGCTGTGGTTTAAGGTGGATCTTGTAGAGTAGGGTTCTAGGTTGGACTTGGTAATCATAGAGTCAACCATGTTGGAAGAGACCTCAAAGATCATGCAGTCCAACCTAGCACCCAGCCCTGTCCAATCAAATAGACCATGGCACTAAGTGGGGGCTTTTCCAACCTGGATGTTTCTGTGCTTCTGTGTAAATCTAATCTTCTAGATGGGGTAAGCTGAAATGGGAACAGGCTGGAGAAGAAGAGGACAGTGCAGTGGTGTCAAAAGGCAGTGAGGTCAGCTCGAAAACTGGTTGCTGCTCTCCTTCCAGATGCTTCTCCAGAAGGCAGGACTTCAGGGGAATAAGAAATACAGTAGCCACAGGGCAATTAGGAGGCACTCTGTGAAACCTGTTTGAGGCTCTAATGGATGATGCATCTCACGTGTCCCAGCCTTCATCTCTTGTGACTAAGTTTTACCACACTGAGGTTTTTCATCTCTTGGGATGAAGCTCTCTGCACTTGCAGACCTTCAGGACCTTCTGTACCTTTTATCTTTGATTTGATTCCATCTCATCTTTCTAGCAGCCTTTGATTTCCCAAGTGAATTAGAGCTCCAAATGTCATCTATCTGAGGGTTGGCGTAAAAGGGGGCTTAAAAGGACTTTATTTTGGAGCAGTAGGAACCACTTGCATCCAGCATTGAACAGCTCCCAGATGTTGCAGCTTCGTTTAATTGCTGAAATCAGAGATGTTGGGAATGGATTTCATCTGAAAGTCTGATCTCCTAAACTAAAAGGCATAGGATAACATTTGCTCATCCCCTGGAGATGCTGCCAGAAGTCTGTCTCTGATTAGCAATGTTAATGGAGTATTAACATAAGCCACGCCAGCAAGGGAGACTGTAGAACACATTATCATCAGGAGAGCCAGCTGTGTAAAGGCATGGAAGGATGATGATAAATGGAGTTTGTGGCTGGGGGAGCTGGTGCTGAGCTGCTCCATGCCCTAATCCAGAAGGAGAGGAGCAGGGATGGACACGCCAGCTTGCTGTTCTCTGTGCCACCCTACCGAAGGGGGATGGAGCAGAACAGATGTTAGCTTGGTAGGAACAGGGAGATGGAGGGGACTTCCCAGCTGAGTCAAGACTTCTGCTGGTGTAGGCTGAGTACCTTTGGCTCAGCTCCATCTTGCCTTTTGCAGCCTCTGTGGGGGATTGGTCTGGGGTCTGTATATCGGTAACAGCTCTGATTTTCACTCTAGAAGTCTCCAGAGGTTCTTTGTGCTGTTTGCTGTTGTTTCAAAGGTCTTTTTTCCCTCTTGACTCCGAGCATGTGAAGAGTCTGGACACAGAGTGAGGCTCAGAGATATTGTAAAGCTGCTCATTTCCTTTATCTTGGCCAGGCAAGCCTTACAAATCCTCAGACACTTGCCCCCACCACCTCCCTCGTGGTGTCAATACTGGCAAGTGAAAGGAGATTCTTTGAGTTTGTGGAACCAGGACCTTCATGTGAGAAACTCAGTTCACAGAATCATAGAATGGTTTAGGATGGAAGGGACCTCAAAGATCATCCAGTTCCAACCCTCCCACCCTAGGCAGGGACACCTCTCACTAGAACAGGTCACTCAAGGCTTCATCCAACCTCGTCCTGAACACCTCCAGGGAGGTTGTGGTCTTTGATCACATTCGGTGCTTCTGTGCTCCACAACCTCCCTGGGCAACCTGTGCCAGTGTCTCACCACCCTCAACCTGTGCCAGTGTCTCACCACCCTCAACCTGTGCCAGTGTCTCACCACCCTCACTGCAAAGAACCCCTTCCTAACATCCAGTTTCAATCTCCCCTCTGCCACTTCAAACCCATTTCTCCTCCTCCTGTCATTACCAGACCTTGTCAATTGTCCCTCCCCAGCCTTCCTGTAGCCCACTTCAGACACTGTAAGGCCACTCCAAGGTCTCCTCAAAGCCTTCTCTTCTCCAGGCTGCAGAGCCCCAACTCTCTCAGCCTGTCCTCATAGCAGAGCTGCTGCAGCCCTCTCAGCATCTTTGTGGCTCTCCTCTGGACTGGCTCCAACACTTCCATGTCCTGCTTGTGCTGGGGGCTCCAGAACTGCACCCAGGACTGCAGGTGGGGTCTGAGGAGAGCAGAGCCAAGGGGCAGAATCCCCTCCCTTGCCCTGCTGCCCACACTGCTCTTGCTGCAGCCCAGCACAGGGTTGCTGTCTGGGCTGCACTCACACTGCAGGCTCCTGTTGAGCTTTTCCTCACCCCAGACCCCCAGGTCCTGTTCTTCAGAGCAGTTCTCAACCGTTCCCCACCCAGCCTGGAGTTCAGCTTGGGATTGCACCCAGCCAGATGCAGGACCTTACACTTGGCCTTGCACTGCAGCCCAGCACACATAGAATCAACCAGGCTGGAAGAGACCTCCAGGATCATCCAGTCCAACCTATTGCCTAGCCCTGTCCTATCAACCAGCCCATGGCACTAAGTGCCTCATCCAGGCTTTGCTTCAACACCTCCAGGGATGGTGGCATCATCTCCTTCACCTGCAAGCTCTGCTTTGCTGTGTGAAGAGAGCAGCAAGCCCTAGACCAGCCAGGCACAGAGCTCTGGAGCACAACACTCGTGCTCGAGTGTGCCAGGAGCAGCAGGCACATGGCGAGGCAGTGCTGAGCCCTACCAGCACACACTCATTTGCATGGCTTCTTGATGGAGCTACACATTTCACCCTGTGACCTCTTTGACTCCTTCCTGGCTTCCCTCCTGCAGGAGCACTTGAGCAGCAAGGTGCCATACCCTGCAGTACAAACCTGGCACCTCATCGTGCTGACTTATTTGCTATGGATTTACACTTGTAGGCTTTAGTGCTCTCCTGGCAATTGAGCTCCTTCCCTGCCTACATAAACATGATTTCATTATCAGCTTTGTTTAGTTGTTGTTCTGCCTCTGCCTGCCTCCTTTCCCCGAGCTGCCAATGAGAATCCCAGGTGTCGATCTGTGTTTGTGCCCAGAGCATCCTGAACTCCCTACCTTACCTGCCAGCTCTAAGGATGAGCAGCACTCTGCACTTCCCACTTGAACCATCAAAAAACTCACCCTAATCAGTTCATTTCTTTCTTTATTTGTTTTACAGCATGCAGAAGATAACTTCTGTTAGAGCTGCAGCCGGTGAGTTGCTGTGTTGATGTGTAGAAAGGACTATTCCAGTACTCTCTAAGGTATTTGCCTGCCTTTCCCCTACTCTACTCAGACCTGCAATGTTTACTCAATACTTAGTCTAAGCCAGGGAAGCTGCCTTTGCACAAGAGGTCCCAAAGTGCAGGGGATTCAGCTTGTTTAAGTCCTTTTGAAGTGCAGGAGAAGGTGTTATGAGTGTGATCTGTATAGGGAATAAAGGTTTTATTCCCAATCTAAATCCCCTATATTAGAGCCAGGTCAGATGTAAGATCTCATCCAGTCTCTCACAACGTTGCAGCAGCCCTCTACAGGTGTCTCAGCTCCCACTGACAGCAGAGGGTGGCCATGGTGATCAGGCTTTGTGGGTGGAGGTGATGACTCCTAGGAAGACAGGGTCACTTAGGGACAAATCATAGAATCAGCCAGGTTGGAAGAGAGCTCCAAGCTCACCCAGCCCTGGCCAATCAACCAGACCATGGCACTAAGTGCCCCAGCCAGGCTTGGCTTCAACACCTCCAGCAACAGCCACTCCACCACCTCCCTGGGCAGCCCATTCCAATGCCAATCACTCTCTCTGCTAACAACTTCCTCCTAACATCCAGCCTAGACCTGCCCTGGCACAGCTTGAGACTGTGTCCCCTTCTTCTGTCCCTGGCTGCCTGGCAGCAGAGCCCAACCCCACCTGGCTACAGCCTCCCTGCAGGGAGCTGCAGACAGCAATGAGCTCTGCCCTGAGCCTCCTCTTCTGCAGGCTGCACACCCCCAGCTCCCTCAGCCTCTCCTCACAGGGCTGTGCTCCAGGCCCCTCCCCAGCCTTGCTGCCCTTCTCTCAACACCTTCCAGCACCTCAACATCTCTCTGCAATTGAGGAGCCCAGAACTGGACACAGCACTCAAGGTGTGCCCTGAGCAGTGCTGAGTACAGAGGAAGAAGAACCTCCCTTGTCCTGCTGCCCACACTGCTCCTGAGCCAGCCCAGGATGCCACTGGCTCTGCTGCCCACCTGGGCACTGCTGGCTTAGTGCCATGGTCTGGTTGATTGGCCAGGGCTGGGTGCTAGGTTGGGCTGGCTGAGCTTGGAGCTCTCTTCCAACCTGCTTGATTCTATGAAGAGCTGCAGAAAGAAAGTGAAACCAAGCAGTCCGTTTGCCAGCTGCAATCTTTGCTCTGTGGCTGTCTGCAAACAGCACCAGAGCTCTGTGAGGAGCTGTACAGGCTCATTATGCCTCACACCCTCCAAGCAGGCAGCGTATGCACAGCACAATGCATCCTGCTGCCTCCTGCCCAAGGATCTTCTGTTGTCATCTATATTGCATTAAGACCTCGAGGCCTATCATCAGAGAGAAAGAAGAACTAAAACACAATTTTCTTATTGTCCAATGCATTTCATTCCCAGCTGCTGTATTAAATTTATTCCTATTTGAGGTAGTGTCTGCAAGTATAAATCATTTAAGTTTATGTGGTTTTGTTGCTGTGGCAACTGTTTGACTAATTGAATTCCAAAGTGTCTCTCCCTGTTTCAGAGCTGGGATAAAGGGCAGGTGTATTCTTAGCAGCAGGAGGGTGAAAGGAGAAGGAGGGGATGGGGACAGGCAGCTCTGTCACAATGACATGGCTTGGGTCTGCTGTGCCCAGGTTTAGCAGCTGCACCTTGGGCAGTCAGCAGGGAGGAGGGCAAGGGCCATAGAATCAGCCAGGTTGGAAGAGACCTCTAAGCTCATCCAGTCCAACCTAGCACCCAGTCCTAGCCAGTCAACCAGACCATGGCACAGAAGGATCACAGCTGCCTGTAAGCTTTCCCTGTGAGTACCATGGTCAGAAATGTTTGTGCCCTTAGCAGGATGAGGGAGGGATGAAAAGCCTGGGACTGAGCCTTGAAAAAGCCTGGCAAGGTTGTGGTCTACCTCCCTCTCTGTTTCCCTCATGTTCTCTCTGCTGGAGTACTTCGTAGCTATAAACCAGCCTCTTCTTCTTTCCCTGGGGACTTGATGTGAGCTCCTGGGTCTTGTCCACCAGCTGGCATCATGCATGTGGTCCTAAAGGAACCCTCTTTACTTTGAGGGAGACTCCTCCTTCCATCCCCATACTTCTCCCAGCTTCTTAAGTGGCACAACAACCCCAAGCAGTGCTACAGGCTGGGGACAGAATGGCTGAGAGCAGCCAGGCAGAGAGGGACCTGGGGGTGATGGAAAAGAGTAGCTGAAGCTGAGGCAGCAGAGCCAATGGCATCCTGGGCTGGCTCAGGAGCAGTGTGGGCAGCAGGACAAGGGAGGTTCTTCTGCCCCTGTGCTCAGCACTGCTCAGGACACACCTTGAGTGCTGGGTCCAGTTCTGGGCTCCTGAATTGAAGAGAGATGTTGAGGTGCTGGAAGGTGTCCAGAGAAGGGCAGCAAGGCTGGGGAGGGGCCTGGAGCACAGCCCTGTGAGGAGAGGCTGAGGGAGCTGGGGGTGTGCAGCCTGCAGAAGAGGAGGCTCAGGGCAGAGCTCATTGCTGTCTGCAGCTCCCTGCAGGGAGGCTGTAGCCAGGTGGGGTTGGGCTCTGCTGCCAGGCAAGCAGCAACAGAAGAAGGGGATACAGCCTGAAGCTGTGCCAGGGCAGGTCTAGGCTGGATGTTAGGAGGAAGTTGTTGGCAGAGAGAGTGATTGGCATTGGAATGGGCTGCCCAGGGAGGTGGTGGAGTGGCTGTGCCTGGAGGTGTTGAAGCCAAGCCTGGCTGGGGCACTTAGTGCCATGGTCTGGTTGATTGGCCAGGGCTGGGTGCTAGGTTGGGCTGGCTGAGCTTGGAGCTCTCTTCCAACCTGGTTGATTCCATTCTTGTTGGTAAGCCATGTTTGTGTGAAGTCAAAGACACTTCAGCTTCTCCAGCCTGCCCTGCCAGCAGGGTCTGGGGGTGCACAAGCAGCTGGGAAGGGTCACAGCAAGGACAGCTGACCCAGATGGCCAAAGGGATATTCCATAGCATATGATGCCAAGGCCAGAACATAAACTGGGAGGAGGTGTTAGAGGGGACAGAGTGGCACAAGGACTGGCTGAGCATCTGCCTGTGGGTGGTGAGCAGTTGCTCTGTGAATCACTTCTATGAATTAGTGATTATTAGCATTTTCTGTCCTATTAAACTGTCTTGATCTCAATCCACGATTTTCCCTTTCTCTGATGTTCTCTCCCATCTCACTGAGGGGTGGGATGAGCAAGCAGCTGCGTGGTGCTTAATTGCTGGCTGGGGTTAAACCTTGACATCTGTGAAGGGTTCTGTGGAGCTTGAAAAGGTTACTGCCTGCACCTGAGCTGATCCAGCATGGCTGTGATAGGAGTGAAGCCCTGAGTGGATCCTGTCCTTCCTTTTGCCCACGTTCCTGCAAGAGGTGTTGTCTGATCCAGGGCATGTACTCATAGACTCACAGCCCAGTTGTGGGTGGCCTCAGCTGCTGTTTATTTTGGGGTGGTTTTGTTCCCAGCCCATGCTGCAAGCTGATGTGCTCATCTCACACTGGCAAAGACAAGTTACAGCAGGTACTGGGAGGGAGCAGGACAAGGCAATTCCTAGGGAACTTGGTCAGACTGTGAGGATTTTTGCCATTCTTTATTGTACTTTTAATGACTTTACAAAGGTCTTTAACACACAAATGTCCTACCTGCAGGGAGGCTGTAGCCAGGTAGGGTTGGGCTCTGCTGCCAGGCAGCCAGCAACAGAAGAAGGGGACACAGCCTCAAGCTGTGCCAGGGCAGGTCTAGGCTGGATGTTAGGAGGAAGTTGTTGTCAGAGAGAGTGATTGGCATTGGAATGGGCTGCCCAGGGAGGTGGTGGAGTCTCTGTCCCTGGAGGTGTTGAAGCCAAGCCTGGCTGGGGCACTTAGTGCCATGGTCTGGTTGGTTGGCCAGGGCTGGGTGCTAGGTTGGGCTGGCTGAGCTTGGAGGTCTCTTCCAACCTGGCTGATTCAATGCTTCTATGGAGAGTGGTGGCTTGGGAAGAGTGTGAGCTGGTGAGCTGTTGGGTGTGTGCTGGATTGGCAGTGGGATGTGTAGGCTTCCAGGGGAAAGGCTTTGACTGCAACCAAGCAGGAGAGCTCACACCTCTAATTTCTGCACTGGAGGTAAAGGTCTCCCTTAGGAAAAAAAATAATGAAATGAACAAGATAATTGAAATGAAATTAAATAATAGCCCAAAATAAAGAGGCAAACTCCATAACTGAACCTGAATGAAGAGGCTGCTCACCAGGCAATGTGAGAATCACAGCCACAGGCAGGTTGGCAAAGCCCCTCAGAATCACAGAGGCCAACCTAGAACCCTACTCTACAAGATTCACCTTAAACCATAGCCCCAAGCACCACATCCAAACCACCCTGAAACACATCCAGGCTGGCTGACCACCACCTCCCTGGGCAGCTCATTCCACTCCCTGACCACCCTCTCCAGGAAAAAGTTTTTCTTGTTGTCTAAAAACCTCCCCAGCCTCAGCTTGAGGCCATTCCCCCTCGTTCTGTGTCCACCTACTGTGGGCAGAGCCCAGCAGCAGCCTCTCCACAATGTCCCTTCAGGTAGTTGTAGACAGCAATGAGGTCTCCCCTCAGCCTCCTCTTCCTCACACTAACCATCCCCAGCTCCCTCAGTCTCTACCTGGGCAGCTCATTCCGGTCCCTGACCACTCTCTCCCTAAAAACCTTTTTCCTAATGTCCAATCTAAACCTCTGCAGCCTCAGCTTGAGGCCATTCCTCCTCCTTCTGTTTGCCAAGACAGAACTCCCAGCTGGGACTTTCACAATGTTTCCCCTATGGGCAGAAATGTTATTCTTCAATCTTTGCCTGCCCAAAAAGGGAAAAAATACAAAGGAAAAAGTGGTCTTAGTGCTGCACAAGGAGCCAAAGGCTTTCATCATGGGCTCAGGGAGCAGTTGTGATCACAGCAGATCTCAGTCTAAAGGTGGGGTTTGGGTCGCTCAGCAGCGAGGCGCTGCAGATAAGGCACATTGCAGGGTGTCCATATGGAGCTGTTGGTAGGAACCCAACACCAGGCTCTTGGAAGCAGTTCAGAAGAGGCTTTTGGGAAAGAGCAGAGAGGCAGTTCAAAAAGGGTTGGCTCCCAGCAAAACATAATGCTGTAAAAATAGCATCTGACCATCTCCTGTTAGCCAGGCACTGCTACCTGAACCCCGCCGAGTGGTTCCTCTGGCATCTGTTGTCCCTGCCTTGCCTTGAACAGCTTATTTTATGATCAATGAATATCCAGACAGACACTGTGAAATTCCAATCAGGAGAATTTACAGTGTTAAGGCAGATATTGTATAGCAGGATATAAATAAATAGGAATTGTCAGTCACATTGCTGGCAGCAAGAGCCTGGTGTCAGTTGCAGTAGATTAAGCATTGCTTCACACATTGCTTTACGGTTTTGCCTTCTAAGTGTATCTCTTCAAAAGGCTTCTTTTGACTTGCAATGGTAAATATCCTCTGGTTGCTGTGATTGCAGCATGAAGCCAGTGTCAAGAGTCAAGAGGGAGCGAGTGACAGCAGTGGATTTTGCTGTTAATTCCAAGTCCTGTTGCCAAAGCCAAGATTTAGTGAGGGGAGCTGAGTTTAGATTCACAGGACAGCAGGATGGCAGGGGTTGGAAGGGACTCAAAGAGATCATCCAGTCCAACCCCCCTGCCACAGCAGGACCACACAATCTAGCTCAGGGCACACAGGAACACATCCAGACAGGCCTTGAAAGGCTCCAGAGAAGGAGACTCCACAACCTCTCTGGGCAGCCTGTGCCAGGGCTCTGGGACCCTTTCAGCAAAGAAGTTGTCCCTTGTGTTGAGCTGGAACCTGCTGTGCTGCAGCTTCCATCCACTGCTCCTTGTCCTGTCCCAGGGAGCAGTGAGCAGAGCCTGTCCCCCCCTCTCTTGACCTCCAGCCCTCAGAGATTTAGAGACATTGATTAGATCCCCTCTCAGTCTTCTCTTCTCCAGACTAAGCAGCCCCAGGTCCCTCAGCCTCTCCTCAGCAGGCAGTGCTCCAGTCCAGTCACCAGCACCACAGTGGGGATGTGTCTAGATCCTTTAAAGTCAATTGGAGCTTTCAGCACCATGGGAGGGTTGCTTGATGTAATAATGTGGAGACCAACTGAGAGAATCATAGAATGAAGCAGGTTGGAAGAGAGCTCCAAGCTCAGCCAGCCCAACCTAGCACCCAGCCCTGGCCAATCAACCAGACCATGGTACTAAGTGCCCCAGCCAGGCTTGGCTTCAACACCTCTAGCCACAGCCACTCCACCACCTCCCTGGGCAGCCCATTCCAATGCCAATCACTCTCTCTGCCAACAACTCCCTCCTAACATCCAGCCTAGACCTGCCCTGGCACAGCTTGAGGCTGTGTCTCCTCACAGACAGGAGGAGCAGCATGGTCTCTTGTCATCTCTAGCAGGATGAAGTGAACTGCAGTTGGTGTAGGCTGTACCTGGGGCTAGGTGGGAAGAAGGAATCAGGTCAGTAGTGAGACCTTAATTCATTGCAGTTGGGTTGACATTTCACCTACAGATTAGTACATTTCATTACCAGCCTGACCAGCAATATACAAATCCCTGTGGAAAAGGACTTGGGGGTGCTGATGGACAAGCAGCTGGATGTGAGCAGAGAGTGTGAGCTGCTTGCAGCCCAAAAAGCCAATGGCATCCTGGGCTGCATTAAAAGATGTGTGCCCAGCAGATCCAGCCAGGTGACTCTGCCACTTTCCTCTGGTGAGACCTCACCTGGCCTGCTGCATCCAGGTCTAGAGCCCTTAATATAGGAAAGCTGTGGACCTGATGGAGCACATCCAGAGGAGGGCATGAAAATGATCAGGGGATAGGAGCAGCTCTGCTATGAGGACAGACTGAGCGAGCTGGGGTTGTTCAGCCTGGAGAAGAGGAGGCTCCAGGGAGACATAACAATTCCTTTCCAGTACTTGAAGGGGGCTACAAGAAGAATGGAGAGAGACTGTTTGTAAAGGCCTGCAGTGACAGGATGAGGGCGATGGCCTCAGGCTACAGAAGTGCAGATTTAGACTGGATGTTAGGAACAAGATCTGCACCATGAGGGTAGTGAAACACTGGAACAGGTTGCCCAGGCAGGTAGTTGAGGTCTCATCCCTGGAGAGTGGATAAAGAAATTCAGGAAGCAGATAAAAATGCCTGGGTTTAGTGCAGAAACTAATCCTGCACTCATCTCTGGGGACAGGCTCAAAGGGTCAGGAATGCCTCTGCAGCCTTTTCTTCTCTGATTCGTGCCACACTGTCCCCTTGGGCTGCACACTCCCTCTGTGCCTGGCTGCACTGCCCTGCCTGCCCAGGATGGCAGCCTCCCCCAGGGCACAGCACGGTCCTCACCCTCCCCCAGCCACAGGAGCAGCTGGGAGGTGCAGAGTGTTTGCAGCACACTGGACTTAGTCCTCTGTCCCTGGACCATCCACCAGCAGCCAAAGGCTTTGGGGCTAAGGAGCAGAGGTTCGTAACCTGGTGCTGGACTAAGGTTGGTTTGTTCCTGGGTACAGTGTGGATGTTTGGCTTGGAGGAGGATGCCCAGGAGAGGGTTGACAAGGCTTTGATCTGACCCAGAAGGCTTTCTTTGTGATAGGCAGTTGCCAAGTGCAGTTACTGCGCTGGAGATGAGCCCAAGATGTGATCAGGTTTCTGCTGCGAGCTGTCAGCTCTCCCCCTGCCTTATCGCTGTGTTTAAGTGCCAGTGAGAGAACCAAGCCTCACTGTGCAGCTCAGAAGCTCATGTAGTTGAGGTCCTATCCCTGGAGATGTTCAAGGTTAGGCTCAACAGGGCTCTGGGCAACCTGCTCCAGTTGAGAATGTCCCTGCTGAGTGCGGGGGGAGGTTGGACTGGATGCCTTTGGAGGTCCCTTCCAACTCAGACCGTTCTATGATTCTGAAGCATCGTCTGGAGGTTCCTGTTGTGCTGGGATAGCTGGAAAGCTGATTTCACTTTCATCAGAGCCTTTTGTCAGTTAAAGCTGAGTGTGCAGCAGGGAACACAAGGGCAGGAAGGAGCTGTTAGTGGTAGTTTTGCACTTTATTTGAGAAGAGAAAGAGAGAGAGAGCTACAGAAACTATGTCAGGAGGGTACAGGTCTGCACACAGCTTCATCAATCAATAAATGGAGTTGTTAACATAACACTTGAGGATATGATACCTTGAAGGAGACACAGACACATGACCAAGGAGTATTTACAGCTCTAAGATACAGTATATTTATACTTGAGAGAGAGAGCTCCGTGTGCGCCCACGGGCACAGGGAGCGCCGCGGACAGGCGGTGCACGCACGCGCGCACCTCGGCAGGTATAAAAGGCCCTTAAAAAACAGAACAACAACTCTACAGGATTCCAGACATGAGTCTGCCTTTCACTTGCAGCAACTGACTTGTTTTCGAGGTGGAAATGGTTCCAGGAGTTGAGGTTTGGCTTTGAAAATCTCCCTTCTCCAGCGCTCAGGTCCCTGGCGTGCGGTTGGCTGGGGTGGTGCCGGAGAGAGATGCGTGAGGTGAATGGAAGTGAGGGCAGTAGGGGTATGGGGAAGAGATGGGGGGGGATGCACAGCCTCCAGGGGCTTGGGGCAGCATTGTGGAGATGAAAAACCATGAGCTTTGGTGATGCCATCAAATCATCCTTTGTACTAAACATAAATTATTGACACAGCTTTAAAAAAATAATTTTCTGTATTCGTTTCAAGGCTGGGGGGGAGGAGAGAGGAAGGGGCAGAGCAGGGCAGGAAGGAAGGAAGGAAGGGATGGTCTGGGGTGGGGTAGATACCTCAGCACTTTAAAGGGTCCCTTAACCTGGCTGCAACTCCTTAGTTTGAAATGTGTTCTGGTAAGTCTGACTAGCACTGCATCAGTCGTCCCCTTCCAGGGTCGCAGTGTGCTTGATGCGCACAATGGAGCAGGTAGGGGCGAAGAAGGGATTCTACCTTGGCCAACACTCACTTCAAGGCTCCTCATACTCTGAGCTGGAGACAGTGGAGGTGGGAAGGGCAGGCAGAGATCACAATCATCTTGCTCTCAACGGATTCTCCCTTGAGGGCTGGCCTGGGGTCATTGCTGAAAGGGAGAAACGATGACTTCTGATGTGGGGAAGGGAATAATCATAGCATAGAATCATAGAATCAAGCAGGTTGGAAGAGAGCTCCAAGCTCATCCAGTCCAACCTAGCACCCAGCCCTGCCCAATCAACCAGACCATGGCACTGAGTGCCCCAGCCAGGCTTTGTTTCAACACCTTATGGATGTAAGCTGCAGCACAGGAGGTTCCAGCTCAACACAAGGGCAACTTCTTTGCTATAAGGGTCCCAGAGCCCTGGCACAGGCTGCCCAGAGAGGTTGTGGAGTCTCCTTCTCTGGAGCCTTTCCAGGCCTGTCTGGCTGTGTTCCTGTGTGCCCTGAGCTAGATTGTGTGGTCCTGCTGTGGCAGGGGGGTTGGACTGGATGAGCTCTTTGGGTCCCTTCCAACCCCTGCCATCCTATGATCCTATGACCTCCAGGGACAGCGACTCCACCACCTCCCTGGGCAGCCCATTCCAGGGGCAAAACTGCGAAATGAAAAGATTGAGACCCAGCAACTGAGCTGCAAAATGACAAATAGGGCTCAGAAGACACAGAAGAAACTCTGCACTGAGCAAAAAAAAAAACAAAATAGATTGGTGCATGGGGTAAAGGAAAAAGCCTCTGCCAAATTAAACCAATTAATTCAGCAAACAGCAGCAGAGGATTTGCTTTCTGCTCATGCAGACTTTCAGTGACATTAACAGAGATTAAAATAAGCTGGTTTAAATAATAGTAACAGCAAAAATGACATCAAAATGTCTGTCTTCTGAGGTGCAGAGCCCTCCTTCTCTTGCTTCCAGCTCTCCTGCCAGGCTGAGCCCTGGAGCAGCTCCTTCTGGGAGCTAAGCATGCCTATGTCATTGAAGGGCAGTTCAGCTGGGAGCAGGAGGAGTTTCTTGGAAGCTAAGTCTCCCCTTGCAGCTGTCTGCAGGTTGGGTGTATCTCCTTGTGAGAGCAGTGCCAACATCAGCAAAGCACAGTGGTTTCTCTGCCTAGGCCACCACACTGCTGCATAAGCCACTGATGGCCAATACTGCATCAGCATGGATGTCAAGTCAAAGGCTCTTAGAATCACTGAGTTAACTAGGTTAGAAAAGACCTCTGAGATAGATCACCCAGTCCAACCTAGCACCTAACCCTTCTAATGAAACTAACTCATGCAACTAAGTGCCCCAGCCAGCCTGCCCTTACCCACCTCCAGAGATGGAAACTCCACCACCTCCCTGGGCAGCCCATTCCAATGCCAATCACTCTCTCTGCCAACAACTTCCTCCTAACATCCAGCCTAGACCTGCCCTGGCACAACTTGAGGCTGTGTCCCCTTGTTCTGGTGCTGGCTGCCTGGCAGCAGAGCCCAACCCCCCCTGGCTACAGCCTCCCTGCAGGGAGCTGCAGACAGCAATGAGCTCTGCCCTGAGCCTCCTCTTCTGCAGGCTGCACCCCCCCAGCTCCCTCAGCCTCTCCTCACAGGGCTCTGCTCCAGGCCCCTCCCCAGCCTTGCTGCCCTTCTCTGGACACCTTCCAGCACCTCAACATCTCTCGTGAATTCAGGAGCCCAGAACTGGACACAGCACTCGAGGTGTAGCCTGACCAGTGTAGCTCATACCGAGCTGTGATATCTGGAGTTGGCTCTGTCTCAATACTCTTCTGCCCCTTACTCAGTGCAAGACTCCAAAGTGAGTTAATTACTGCACAACGACCTGCAGATTTTCATCCAAATAGTTCTGGACAAAACATCCCCTAAACACCATCCCACACACAGCCCCAAGGCAGACCCCACTCAAGAAGGTTGTGTATCCTCAGCCTTACCTAGGGGAACCTTGTCTGACCCAGCAGAGGCAGAGGGAGCTGTTCACAGTCACTGGAAGCTAAATCAATGTCAATCATTTGCCTGCACAGGAATCCTTCCTTTCTTCTGAAGTGACTGGTGTAAAGTAGCACTTCATTAGCACCAGGTGAGGGAGGTAATTTAGTCTATTTAGTTAGTTAGTTTTGTTCCACTTTAAGCCTATCTACACGAAGCTCTCATGCAAGAAATTGCCTCCCAGTTTAGCTAGAAATTTAAAGGACACTTCTGAAGGAAAAAGAAATGTTTAAGAAAAGGAAGGAGGGGGGGGGAAGATGAAAATAGGTAATTGTCCTTCATACAGGGAATTGGCTGGGGGTAGGGGCTGAGCCAGGGGAGTGAAAGGGAACTGAAAAGATATAACCTGCTAGGACTGAAAGCAGAGCCATCAGAGGGCAGAGGAAATGCAGTGATGGTACCTGCAAGGGTTGAAGGGGAGCCTGGGAGGAGCCTAGCAAGGCTTCAGCCTTCTGGAGCAACCTTCAGGGCTCATTTAGATGAGCATGCATCATTCTGTAGTGACTGCTCCCTCACATCTACAGTCCCTGCCCAACCAGGGCTCTCTTCTGCTTCGCTGCAGCTCACACCTGATTCTCACTGCCCTCGTGATCAGTGACCCCTCACTGGGAATGAATTCTTTGCCCATTTCCTTCTCTTCTCCTTGTGTCCAAGTAGGCTTCCTTGCTCCCTTATCAGCACCATTTGTTCTCTGAGTAGTTTTATTAAATCACCTTTGCCATCTCCTGCAAGCTCATCCCTTCTGACTTCCAGCTGACCTTAAGCATCAGAAATCTGCCCTGAATTCATAGTATCATAGTAGTATCATAGTATCATCAGGGTTGGAAGAGACCTCACAGATCATCAAGTCCAACCCTTCACCACAGAGCTCAAGGCTAGACCATGGCACCAAGTGCCACGTCCAATCCTGCCTTGAACAGCTCCAGGGACGGCGACTCCACCACCTCCCTGGGCAGCCCATTCCAGTGTCCAATGACTCTCTCAGTGCAGAACTTTCTCCTCACCTCAAGCCTAAACTTCCCCTGGCACAGCCTGAGGCTGTGTCCTCTTGTTCTGGTGCTGGCTGCCTGAGAGAAGAGAGCAACCTCCTCCTGGCTACAACCACCCCTCAGGTAGTTGTAGACAGCAATGAGGTCTGCCCTGAGCCTCCTCTTCTCCAGGCTAACCAATCCCAGCTCCCTCAGCCTCTCCTCGTAGGGCTGTGCTCCAGGCCTCTCCCCAGCCTCGTCGCCCTTCTCTGACTTCCTCATTCTCAACACTGTCACTTACAAGTTTTGAGGTCTTACATCTCAAGCACTTCTCAGGCCTCACTCCTTTAAGCATCTATCCAGCTGTCCCACTGTAACAGCTGCCAGTCACATCTGGGGAGTGCATGAGAGATAGGATACAGAGGAAACTGATCCTGGGAAGCAACACTTGTTGGGCAAAGGAGAGTAGCCCAAATTCCTGGCCTACTTTTCTGGATTTTCTTCTTCACACTGATTTTTTCCAGGGATGGAATGGGCCTGTGTGCTCCTGCCCAGCAGCTTCTTGCCACGATGATGAGTTTTAAGAGACGTTCAGCTTGAGGCTATATCTTCCTTAGTGGGCTCCAGGAAAAGAAGTGGGATGAAATCTCAAGCATGCAGGCTAAGCTGGGTCCTAAAGAGACCTGCCTGTTTTGTGAGGTGTAACTGCTGCTCCGTTTGGAGCTTTGCCTGTTGATGCCTGCTCTTCCCTGCATGGCTTTTCATCTTTGGCTGACTCCTCTGACAACTCTTCACTACACAGCAAGGTGGCTTTTGTTTTTAATGGATTGATGTCAGAATAACTTTCAAGGGCCACAGTGTCACTTATATGCCTCTTTGACTTTTTCCAAGAGATTTGTCCCCTTACCCTTTTGCAACAGTAAATTCAGTTGATGACCAAAGCTGAATCACACAGATGCTGCCAATGAAATAAATACTCTGTTTCTAAAGGGCTAGCAGTATAGTGCCTCTCCATATGTCAAGCTGTCTCAATAGATGAGAGTCACTGAATCACAGAATGGCAGGGCTTGGAAGGGACCTCTGGGGATCATCTAGTACAATGCCAGTGCCAAGGCAGGTTTCCCTAGGTCAGGTTGCTCAGGAATGTGTCTAGGCAGGTTTTGAAAGTCTTCAGAGAAGGAGACTCTGCAGCCTCTCTGGGCACCTTCTTCCAGTGCTCCTGCACCCTCATAGGAAGGAAGATTTTCCTTGTGTTTATGTGGGACTTCCTGTGTTTCAGTTTGTGCCCATGTTTGCCCTTGTCCTGTCACTGGGCACCACTGAAAAGAGACTGGGCTCATCTTCTTGATACGCATCCTTTAGATAGTGCTAAGCATGGATAAGATCCTCTTTCAGTCTTCTTTTCTCCAGGCCAAACAGCCTCAGGTATCTCAGCCTCTTTTGTAAGAGAGATGCTCTAGTCTCATCTTTGTAGCCTTCCACTGGACTTTCTTCTCTAGTTCCCTGTATCTTCTGAACTGGGGATCCCAGGGCTGGACACAGCATTCCAGGTGAGGTCTCACTAAGGTGGAGTAGAGAGCAGGGAGAACCTCCCTCGACCTGCTGGTCACACTCTTCCTGAATGCCTCCAAAGACAGGAACATTTTGCAGTCCAAATGAGGGATGAAGCCGCCACAGGTGGAAGAGCAGTGCAGGCAGGAGGTTGATTCAGAATGAAAAGCCACTTCTCTGGCACTGCAGTGACTGCTTTGCGTTTGGAACCATCCCCCGCCTCCAGCAGGTGAAAACGAGATCCCGACTGACGAGCTGACAGTAGGAAAACAAAACCGAAAAGGACGGGAGGAGAGACTGAAGGGTGAGAGAGAGCTGCGCCCGGAGCGGTGCGGGCAGGGGCAGCCCAGCCCCTGCCGCCGGGCGTTGGCGGAGCGGGGCCGAAGCCGTCCCCGCGGCGAGTGCCGCTGTCCGCGGTGCTGACCCTGCAGCCGCGCTCCGCCGAACCTCCGCTTTGCAGCGAACCCTTCCAGCGGTGCTGCTGGCGACCGAGCCGCTTTGTCTGCCCTGTCAGCACCGCTTGCGGCAAACGGGAGTAGCATTTGAACAGAAATCGGTAAATAAGGCCCGCACCAGGCGCTTGCTGCCGAGGAGCTGCTGGGCTGCAAGGCTGTTGTATCATCCAGCAGGGGTTGGGCTCTCTCTTCCTCTCCCAGTTGTGCCTCTTACCTTCATTTCAGAGCCATATGCCAGGATTTGTTGTGTGTTAGCAGAGGGAGAAGGAAAAGCAAATTTAAATTGAGAGGTCTGTAGGGTGTGTCATAGAATCATAGAATCCAGCAGGCTGGAAGAGAGCTCCAAGCTCAGCCAGCCCAACCTAGCACCCAGCCCTGGCCAATCAACCAGACCATGGCACTAAGTGCCCCAGCCAGGCTTGGCTTCAACACCTCCAGGGATGGTGACTCCACCACCTTCCTGGGCAGCCCATTCCAATGCCAATCACTCTCTCTGCCAACAACTTCCTCCTAACATCCAGCCTAGACCTGCCCTGGCACAGCTTGAGGCTGTGTCCCCTTGTTCTGTTGCTGCTTGCCTGGCAGAAGAGACCAAATGATGGCAAATGTTCTTGGCTGCCAGCATGGATATTCTGAGTCTGTTGTCATGCACAGTAGTGGATTTTCTTGTATTACAAATCAACTAAATAGCTTTTATGATAGTGTTTGTTGTGTTCTATTTGCTTCTTGTAGCATTTCTCTTCCTCTTTCCTTCTTTTGTGTCCCTAACATCAAAGTGGTCTTTGGTGCCTCTCAGTATCCACAGCCTTTACTGACAAAATCCTGGGTGCTCAACTCCTTCAAGTTTTAGCCTGGTGTTGCACAAGATGGTTTAGTTACAGAGAAACAACAGTTTGGTCCCTTGCTGATTACTTCCATTGTCTCAATCTAGCTACACAAGAATGAGGCTGGACTTGAACAGATCACAGCCGGAATCAATCCCAACCACCTCTCCAGCAATCAGAACAAGTTGCTGGGAGCTGAGTAACAGCTGAATTCTTGGTGAGAGAAATTGCAGGCATAAACCCAAGATCAAATAGACTCCTTGTGTTCATTCAACGTTTCAAAGAGTATTTATAGGTCCTGCTGCACCTTAAATATCAGGATTTAAAAGGAAGCTGGATCATTCCTGTTGGGGAAAATGGTTTTTCTGTTCAGTCACTTTCACCAACCTTGCCCCTGTTGAAAAAGGGGGAGAAAGACAGTGAGATACTCATTTAGCCCTCTCATCTCTTCTTTGGGTGTTTTGGTTTGTTTGGATACCCTTGAGATGGTTCTGTGGAGACAAGGAGAGCTGAACGTTAGCTGAAAGCCAATCCTCAGAACTGCAGTAGGAACAAGAGAGCTGGGCAGGAAGCTGCTTATGGAAAGCTGGTGAGGGAGGGGGTTGTTTCTGTGTCAGGCTGGCATGGGACTAGTAGGTGGGCAGATGTCCTTGCAGGCTAGGTGCTAGTTGAGCCCTTAGACTGCTCCACTGTATCCCTCTCCTCCTGCTGCCAAATCTTGCTTACAGTGGAAGGAAAAGCTGAGAAGCAATCTTACCACTGATGAAATTCCCTGTGTAAGAGAGATAACTCCAACTCTTCTTTTTTTCTTCCCTTTCTTTTTTACTTTCAAGGAGACAGAAGACCTGGGAAGAGGGGCTTGGAGCTTTTAAGAGGGAGAACGTTCTTCAAACAGCTTTACAGGGAAATGGAACAGTGGATTAGCATCGTTACAGAGAGGTGAGGCAGAAAACACATGCCATGACCAGTGTTCTTTAATAGTCTGGAAGAAAACACACTGAGCAGCTAAGAGTACTTGCTTTGGGAACAGCAGTCAGTGAGCCTTGAGTGGGGAGCAGTGTAGAACCAAGATAAATCAGTGAACTTGTCACCAGCTCAGGACTAGGATGAGCTAAACCACATCTGTCTCATGCCTTGAGACTCAAGTGCTGCGTAGTCTCTGTGGCATAGACACCTAGGAACCATCGTGGATGGCAAATGGCTGCTGAACGCTGAACGCAGGTGACAGATTCTGGGCAGTGCAAAAACCAGAAGGCTTTTAAGTCCTGATCACAGAAGTCAGTCCTTGAGAGTAAATCAAAGAGGCCAGCTGAGCAGAAGGGAGCCACGAAGCGTTGCACAAAGCCAACCTACTACCAGCTACGGGAGAGCTCTTGTGCAAAGTTCCACCTCTCTCCTCACCCTCCCTCACCCCCTCCCCCCCTCCAAACACACGTACACACACTGCCACATACAGTAAAAATATCAAGGTTAGGTGCTCCCTGAAATATGGTTGGCTGAATAAATACACTTAGAGCTAACTCCTTGTAAAGCAACAGCAGAATGAGCAGCAGCGCAGCGCTATCGTGGGAAATAAAAAGCAACCCAACTGCAATTCAGCCAGAATCATTCCAAACCCCAAAGGTTGGCCTCATTTTCTTCCCCCCCCCCCCCCCCCCTTTTTTTTTTTTCCCCTCCTTTTCTTTAATGTCTCTGACATTTTATGGCATCAATAATGCAAACAAAGAGGAAATCATATTTGCAGAACGCTAATGCACGGATGTCTAAAGCGAAATACAATACTGATTACTTTTTAAATGAAGCCACCAGGTTTTGATGTGCTGTGGTGGTTAAATTGGTCCATCAAATTCCTTCCCAAGCAAATACCAGTCCAAAGCAACAGCTTGACCTTCTGTGTAACCTTGGGTAGCCTTTTCCTCTGTATTCTGATTGAGGGTAGTAAATCTTCTTGATGGGCCCGATTACAGAAATGCCAGGGGCACACGACTCCATCTGAAGATGAGGAGAAGCTGCAGGCATGTCCTCTCTTCAGAGGCTATCCAAAACCTTGGACAAATATCATGGTCAGCCATGCTGTGAAGAGCTGTGGGTGGCAGGAGGGGTGGCCTCTGAAATGGCTAGAAGTACTACTGAGGTTAATTTAGGGTGAGTGGCTAATCTGTTCCACACCCGATCGCTTGGCTCTTGCCTAGAACCTCCTGCAGATGACTGCAGAACAACCTTTGAGTGTGAAAAGAAGTGTGTGAACAGGAAGGTGTGCAGAACCACATTAAAAAGCCCCTTCTTTGCCTCTTCAATGGTTTTTTTTTTTTAGCTGCTAGATGTTGTTTTTATTTCACAAAGAAATGCATCTCAAAGAAGCATCTTGAGGACCACAGACAGGGATGTCTCTCCCTACAGGAGAGTGAAGGGCCTGTTGTGGTCCTGCCTGGGAGATCTTGCTGTTCAACCTACTCTTACAACAAAAGACATGAGGGCTTGGGGTCTGGCCTGTGCTCCCAACTTTACAGCAGGGGTCACAGGACCTCTTTTCAGTGTCCTCCGACTTGACAGGATGAGCTGTGTGGACTCCTTTAATCCGTGCAGCTTTGGCTCAGCAGACGGAGTTAATGGTGTGGCTGTGGGCAGGACTGGATGCCTTTGCCTCACATCAGCTGGGAGTTTGTCTGCCATTTAATCATGGATCACGTCTGATCAGAGCACTGTGTGTGGGGATTGTATGTGTTGGAGTTAATCAGTGCAAGCAGCTAATTGCCACTGGTTAACCAGTGCCTTTTAATTAGGGCTGCGTCGCTCGGTGGGGACGTGAAGGCAGCTGGCAAAGAAACTTTCAGCCCTGTGATGTAAGCCTCTTTGGGGGAACCAGAAAACCTCATGCCACTGGCTGGAGCCACTGTCACTTGAGCACAGCAGAAAATCAGTTTCAGCAGAGCTGGCCTGGCTGGAGGTTGGAGTCATGCTCCGTTGGGGTCAAAAACGATAGCGGCTGCTCCCCGACCCTTTCTCCTGTGCGGAAGGGTGGGACAGTGTGGGCTTCAGCTGGGATTTACAGGAGGTACCCCCCGTGCATTACAATGAGCTTGGCTGTAAAATTCACTGCACAGAGGTTAATCTAGATGTCAACACTGCCTGACAGCAGTGAAATTACTCCGGGGCAGTGCTCCTTCTGAAGTCTTAATCTAACAGTCAATTCCATCCTGCCTGCAGGAAATGAAAGTTTTCTGCTTTGTCTGCGGAATCATTCGGCGCCAATTTTCTCACTGTTTGAAGTCCAAACTGTTTGTGGTCCTGGGATTCACCTCACATTAAGACTTTCACTTCATTTAAAAAGCTCTGCTAGGCAAGTCCTGAGAACTGCAAGGACAGAGAGAAAAAGGAGAGGGCAGAAAGGGGTGGGGGGGAATCTTCTCTCACCTAGCACACTGAAATCAAACAGCTTCACCATCTCTGCTCTGAAAAAGGAGTGACTGCAGAAACTCAGCAGCAAGGACTGGGGAGGCTGGAAGGCAGCAGAGAGAAAGTGTGTAAGAAGAGATTGGGACCTCCCAGAGCTATGATTTTCTTTAGAGGTCTTTCAGTCCTTCCCTGCTGGAGTCTTGTCCTAAGCAGTCAGTAATACAGCCCCTCGGCTCTAGGCTCAGTCCCTTGTGCTGGGTGGGAGCTCAGACACCTGATGGTGGGAGACAGCAATGCTTAGATCTTTTTTTGTACCTCCTTTCCTCCTGGAGAGATGCTGGGCTAGCAGGAGGGAGGAGGACCTCATGGTCACTCCTTTAGTTTGAAAAGATCTGTAGGATTGGGTCCAAGAGAAACTTAAGCCATGGGGATGAAACCAACCTAGCAACTCGTTTAGCTCAGCTGTAAGATTGTGTCCTCCTTTGGGCTCTTCTCTTTCTTCAGTGTAGCTTTCAAGGTTGTAAGCAGTGGGACTCTTGTGCTCCTCTCAGGGAGCCATTTCCTGGCTCAGGAGTGTATTGGAGAGGAATAAGAGGCCCAGGAGAGATGGAATACTCTTGCATTCCTCTTGGAGCAGCAACTGACGTCACTGCCTGTGTCATTTATGATAGTGCCAGCCAGAACAGATGTTTTGAAGACATCTACTTTCTCCATGCCTGTAACTCATTATCTCTTCTTGCAAGGACAGCAGCAAAGGGGAAGAGAAAAGTTTTAGGACTTAGCAGCTACTTAAACAAACATTAAACACATACTGATGTAAAAGACACCTTGGAGCAAGGGGGGAGAAGGCACCTTAGAGTTAAGCAAGTTTGTGCACTCCTGGAAGGCAGTGCTGAGCAGGGAAATGTCTCTTGTTCTGGTTTGGGTGTTCCTTTGAGACAGCATTGTTATGCCAAGGCTCCATGATCCTACCATCCATCAGAACAGCTGCCCCATCTGAAAGGGAAATGAGCCCTCTGGGGTCGTGGCAAAGCATGCCTGTGCCTACCGAGTGCCATGGCAAAGGAGCTCTTTGGATGCCCAGAGCATTTCAGCTGTCTAGGAGCCACTACAGAATGGCATCACAGCCCAGCTCCCACTTCCTCAGCTTGCTTATCCTCCTCATTGCCTTACCACCAGGGAACATCTACAGCTGTTGGGAAAACATTGGGTAGGAGCCACAGCTGTGGTGGTGCAGCTGATCCCTGGTCAGATCAGGAAGCAAAGTTATAGGATGCACCAAAACCTCAACTACTTGCATTGCCTCTTCATTAACCTTTGTGAGTCAGGGCTGGGCAAAGGATGTGGCTGCTCCTTGGGGGCAGGGAAAGGAGAGAGATACAGAGGTGCACTTCTGAAGGTGGCATTCTGACCACAGTCCTGTCTGCACACAGGCTGGCACACGAATGCCTGCTGGTCAAGCACTCGGAATTGCTTCTAGTTTTGTGGGCTTGCAGTGATCCAGGTCTGAATTCCTCACCCCATATCCTGAACTGAAGGGAGCTGATGCATTTGAGTTCTGGGAAGTAAGAGCCTTTCACATCTGCTATCATACTTCAGTCTCTGGGGCCCCCCCCCACCCCAGACATCACTTTTTCTGCCTTTCTTTTTCATTGCGTTTCTTACAGAACAAATAGAACAGATCACATTAAAGCACCAACCTTAGCCATTCTGGTTTCTGCCTGCACAAATGGTCCCTTGCTTCGATGGCTTTCTGTCTCCATTTTAACCCAAAGTTACAGCTGGGACTTCTCCTGCAGCTCCAGCAGGTTGCTGTTTTCTTGTGGTGTTGCTTTTATCTACCAGGCTACTTAAAATTCTGTGCCACCCTCCCCAAACCAGTCTCAATTTCCCAATCCAAGACACTCAGTTGCCTCCTAAACCCTGCCTTTCCTTTTCCTTGGCTTTTTTATTTCTCCACATATTTTCTCACCTGGTTCCACCCAAGCAGACAGCTCAAAGCTAACAATGTCTCCCAGGCAAGCAGCCCCTCTAAAGGCATTCCAGACTTTCCACATTTGTCTCTGCCTGCAAGTCGACTCTGGACCCAAGGACAGGCCTGAAATGAGGCAGCTCAGGCTCCTTCAGCCCCAAAATACCTGCATTGAAGGGCATCTAAAAGGACCAGAAGGGTGTGAGGCAGGACTGACTTTGAGCCTGGTAGATCATTGTGTGCCCTCCCTTTGCTACATTTCAGCTCTCCTCTTGCAACCTGACAGGCTGGGGTGGAAGGAAAAGCAACGGCTGGAGGAGACAAGGCAGGGCACTGGTGAGACCCTAAGGCTGGAGACACATTTGCTGCCCACAGTGTGTGCCCTGCCATCTGTACCATGGGCCAAACCAGTACCTTACCCTCCAAGAAAGCAGCATTTTGGTGACACCCAAGTGGGTGTTTGGGTGACTGAGTTGGTGTTAACTACTTGAATTTCCAGGAGCAGGAAGATCCAATTGCTCCTTTGCAGCAGTGCTCAGATTGAGCTTCTCCCAGCTCCCCTTTATGAGCCCCTTGAGAAAGATGGCAGAGGCTGGGTGGTGGCAACAGCTGTCTGGGCATGCAGGAAACTAGGCCTGGCTTGCTCCAGAGCTGAGTGAGACCTGTTGGTGTTCCCAGGCAGCAGGGATAGCTCTCTGCTCTTAGTAGAGGCAGGATAACAAGAATTACCTCACTGGGAAACAAAGAAGGAGCATCCACTCAATTCTCTTTACATCATAGAACCAACCAGGATGGAAGAGACCTCCAAGATCATCCAGTCCATCTTTGCCTCTGAACAGTCCCCACACTCAGATTGATGGCACTGGGTGAGATCATTCCCCAAGATCTGCTCTTCTCCATCCTGCCAAGTGCATCAGGGTCGCCCCAGAACCCATCTCCCTACATGGAACAGCAGTGTCACCCGTGTCGATGGGCAGCTCCGCTTGCAGTCCGTGGGTGATCCTCCTGAAAATGAGGTCTGAGGTGTTCACCAAGAATCCAGCACAGCTGCTTTCCCTCCCAGACTGTCATGGCAAAAAGTGGTGCAGCAGTTTCCATCAGGTCTTCAAACACAGCCTCCTCCTCCTCCTCCCAACCAGAGAATCTCCATCCAGCACCAACAGGCCAAGGGGCATAAAAGCAGCAGCAGGAGCAGATGAGGAGCTGTGATGGCCACAGAACTGCAGCTTGTTCTGCTCTTCTAAGCAACTGTTCACAATTCACTTTGGGGAGAGGATCTTTTTTTTCTGAGGCAGTTGCTGCACTTGGTAGGACCAACAGTGAAGCAGTCAGACAGCCTGAACCTTGGTCTCAGTCTCTTCACATCTTCTTGCCTCTCATAGACTACTTAGTCCTAACCATACAGCACCAAGGCTCAGTGCCATGAGCTCCTGAGCTCACCTGGCTGTTGTGACCATACAAAGAAGTGGCAAAAGGGAGAGGGGAGTGAAGATGGGGAGGAAGGGAAGCAGGGAAGAAGGAAGGAAAGGAGGATGTGGCTGCTGTGTAGAGAGGGGAACTCACTGACTAGAGGGACCCAGTGTCTATAGGTGATCTGCCAGTGGAAAGGCCCATGGCAGCAGAAAAAGAAATGAGAGCAAGAGAGAGGAGTCACCAAAATGGTGTAGCCTTGGACAATCTGGTCCAGTGCCTGGGAGCCACAAGAGCCAGAAGCTGTTTAGGCTAAGAGACAGACTGCCTGAGGTTTTCTTTTGGGGATGCTGAGCAACTAACAGCCATTGCTTGTTTCCCCTGGCTGCAGAATCACAGCCTTACAGAACAGGAGTGTTGGCAGGGACCTCTGCAGAGCTCCTAGCCCAGCCCTCCTGCTCAAGCAGCTTCACCTAGAGCAGGCTGCACAGGCTTGCATCCAGAGAAGGATCCCCCCACAGCCTCTCTGGGCAGCCCATTCCAGTGCTCCAGCACCCTACAAGTAATCTTTCTCCAGTCCTTTCGGCCCAAGCAGGCTGCATACAAGGGGAACCAGGCCAGGACTAGCAGCCCTTCAGCCAATCTTCTTCACTGTCAAAGACATACCTAAGCTGGCAGGTGAGAAAAACTGCTCCCAAAGGAGCAGGATGCAGCTACTGAGGGGTGGCATAACGTGTGTGGTCCGTACACAGTCCACACCCTTGTGCCTGTCCATGCCATCTTTGGTGTCTGTGCCATGAGCTTCTTGTGCCTGTTTGGGGACAGTCTGTCCAGCCTCTGCTGGCAAGAGTCTGTCCCAGATCTCTCTAACACAGAGGAAGGTTACATCCTTACTCCCAGATGGATGCTGCCAGCTATCATCTCCCATCTGAAGCTTGCACTGCTTATTACACAAGCACACAACAAATCTGCAGCCACTGCTGCCACCAGAAACCTCACTGTAGCCATGTCCCCTGTGTCTGCCTGCAATCATAAGCCAGGCTGTGCCAGAGCCATGGGTGGGAGGTAGAGATTGGATGGATGAGGAGAGGACAGAAAAATATTCCCTTTCAGTAGCCAGCCATAACCACAGTCCCTGATCTTCCCTTGCGTCCTGGCCACGATCACTACTCTGGCCATGAAGGAGCCAAGATCCCTTCTCTGTCTCCTCTCCCCCTGTCTGCATTCCCTTCTAGGCAACTGCCACATCTGAGCAGGCTATTTTTGTACCAGCAGTTGTTGCCTTGATGATGCCTCTGCTGTCCGCTCCTTGCCTCCTGAGAGCTGCTGCCAAGCTGAGGCTCCCCCCCTCGCCCTCCATCACCAGCACCAAAGGAAAACGACTCGGCAAAGTTTTGTGTTCTCAGCCCAGTCTGGATGAGCTTCAGCGTCTGACTCAGCCGTTCCCCAGGTCAGGATTATTTCCTGCTCAAGGGAGATGGGCTACAGGGAGGATGAGTCTCTCCCTCCTGTCCCCACCACCCTGTCGCTGCTTGCCAGGTCTTTATCCTCATTGAGATGCAAGGCTGGCTGCTGCGGCCATCCGCTGAGCCGTCTGCTCCTGAAGGCACCTTCCCCTCCTTCCCCCCCTCCTCCCGGGGCTGCCTGTGGAGCTATTCTTCAGCCTCTGCATTTCACAACAGCTCAAAGGCAGATGCATCAATCCTTTCAGGGGATGGGGACGTGAGGAGAATGGCAAGGGGGCTGCAGGCAGGTGTTGGTAGGTTCCCAGCCATCTCACAAGCCCTGTCCCTCTCCCTGTCCCCTGGCTGGCTTGTGCCTGAGGCATGGACTGAGGCATGAGGAAGAGGTGAGGAAAGGGAGAGGATGAGGAGGAAGAGTGCTGGGATATGCTGACTCCACAGGCACACCCGGCTGGGATGCAGGGATGCTCCCCAGCTGTCCGCATGCTGCAATGAAGGCAGCAGAGATCCAACCCTGGCCACTGAAGGCTTACACCAGGAACTGCTTTGGCCCTGGTGCAGACAGCTGAAGGAGAAGGAACAACTCCATGTCTGCTAGACAATGTGAAAGGTGGGGAGAGAAAGGAGGGCTGGGGATGGGGTGGGGTTGTCCTCCCAAAGCCGCCTCCTGCGCTGGGCGGCCTGGGCGAACGGCACTCCTGTCTCCACACTGAAATGTGGTGGGGATGATTTGGGACCGGCTCTCCAGGACCCCCCCAACCTTGGACTCCTTTGCACAGCCGCCTTGGTCCCACTGCTCTCCTCACACTGGCAGCAGCTGGCGTGGGGCAGGCTGGCTGCAGGCTGCGTGCGGGAGGGTGGCTGGTTGCCGGTGCGTGTTTTACCCGTAGGTGCCACAATCCTTTGACTGTGAGTTCAAAAGCCTTGAGTCTGTACAGTTAAGAATCAGCAAATTAGAAAAATCGTCCTGAAATGTTGGAGGGGTGGGGGGGGAAAGGCAGGAAAGCAAAGTAGGGATGGGGAAGGACCGAGAGGGAGGGAGGGAAGGGATTGGTAAAAGAGAGTTCATCCAGGGGCACTGCCCTGGCTTTGCGCCCATCACCTGCGGGCTGGCAAGGAGAGAGGGGGGCAGGGCTGGGAAGGAGAGAGGGAGGCAGGGCTGGGAAGGGAGGGCTGATTTCACACATTCAGTGCATATCATACAACCAGGGCAAGGCTCTCCTACCCGGGATGGCATCACTGCTGCAGCCAGTCTAGAGCCCTGCCCAGCAAGCCTGAACCATACTCACAGCAGGGTTACAACTCACTGCTTCCTTGCTCAGGGCAAAGATACCTTCTCCTTTCTTTAGCTTGGGGCATTTTTTCCCCCCTCCTTGTTTTTAAATTACATATACCTTTGTAAGTACTTTTTTTTTTTCCCCTTTTTTCTTTTCTTTTTGCCTTTTTTTTTTTGCCTTTTTTTGTTTGTTTGGTTTTTTTTTTTTCTTCCCAGTCTTATAAATTTCTGTAACAGCAGCTTCTTCCTGTATTGGTGTGGAAGTTTATGATATATAGAGAGAGATATCTATAAGTACTTATAAGCCAAACTGCCTTACAGGTTATTGGTTTGTGGGGGGAGTTTGTTGTTGCTGTTGGTTTTGCTGTTTTGTTTTGTTCCTTTCGGGTGTTGTATGTGTAGCAGGCACTTGAGTTTATATGAAGATGTTTGCTTGGGAGCTGAGGGGCAAAGGAGTGGGGAAGGAAGGAAGGAGGGAAGGAAGGAGCAAGGGCTTTTGATAAATGGCCATGGCTAGCCAAGGATGTCCAGGTAGATTGGTGTGGCCTTGCCCAGGGCATGAAGGATCTTGTAGATCTCCTTGATGTTGAGCCGTTGCTGAGGTTCTCTCTGCCAGCAGCCCAACATGATGTCATAAACCTCCTTGGGACAGACTCGAGGCCTTTCTAGAACTCTGCCTTGGGTAATGCACTCAATGACCTGAAAGAGAGAAGGAGAAGAGAGACCTTGAACACCCTTCCAGCAGTTCCTGGAGGATGGTTGAGGCAAAGCTGTCAAGAAAAGCCTGGCTGGGGCACTTAGTGCCATGGTCTGGTTAACTGGCCAGGGCTGGGTGCTAGGTTGGGCTGGATGAGCTTGGAGCTCTCTTCCAACCTGGTTCATTGTATGATGCAAATAGGAGCCTGCAGTGTGAGTGCAGCCCAGAGAGCAACCCTGTGCTGGGCTGCAGCAAGAGCAGTGTGGGCAGCAGGGCAAGGGAGGGGATTCTGCCCCTTGGCTCTGCTCTCCTCAGACCCCACCTGCAGTCCTGGGTGCGGTTCTGGAGCCCCCAACACAAGGACATGGAACTGTTGGAGCCAGTCCAAGCCAGTCCAACTGCTGGAGCCAGTACCAAGATGCTCAGAGGGCTGCAGCAGCTCTGCTATGAAGGCTCTGTAGCCTGGAGAAGAGAAGGCTCCCAGGAGACCTTGGAGTGGCCTTCCAGTATCTGAAGGGGACTAGAGGAAGGCTGGGGAGAGACTATGGACAAGGTCTGCTAATGAGAGGATGAGGAGGAATGGGTTTGAAATGACAGAGGGGAGATTCAAACAGGATGTTAGGAGGTTCTTTGCAGTGAGGGTGGTGAGACACTGGCACAGGTTGCCCAGGGAGGTTGTGGAGCACAGAAGCACAGAATGTGATCTTTGATCACATTCTGTGCTTCTGTGCTCCACAACTTCCCTGGAGGTGTTGAGGACCAGGTTGGATGAGGCCTTGAGTGACCTGTTCTAGTGAGAGATGTCCCTGCCTGTGGCAGGGGATTGGAACTGGCTGAGCTTTGAGGTCCCTTCTAATCTAAACCATTCTATGATTCTATGTTCTGCCTTGGGTGATGTGATACCATTTAGTGAATGGGAGCACTGAGAAGCCAAGAGGTCTGAAGCTCCTCAGCACTCATCTCTTTGTGTGTTGCTAGCAACAATTTTCCACTGAAATTTAATCTCCAGCTGCAGTCTTGCAGTTCCCAAAACCCATCCCCATTTGACACCTCCCTGCCTCAGTGCACTTTCCAAACATAGAATCACAGAATCAGTCAGGGTTGGAAGGGACCACAAGGAGCAGCCAGTTCCAACCCCCCTGCCATGCCCAGGGACACCCTACCCTAGAGCAGGCTGCACACAGCCTCAGCCAGCCTGGCCTGAAACACCTCCAGCCATGGAGCCTCAACCACCTCCCTGGGCAACCCATTCCAGCCTCTCACCACTCCCATGCTCAACAACTTCCTCCTCACCTCCAGGCTGAATCTCCCCACCTCCAGCTTTGCTCCATTCCCCCCTAGTCCTGGCACTCCCTGAGAGCCTGAAAAATCCTTCCCCAGCTTTTTTTGCAAGCTCCCTTCAGACCCTGGAAGGCCACAAACAGGAGGTCACAAGCAAATGAAGTTTTAATTTATTCTGTCATTTTCTTCTTTCCCCTGCTAATTGAAGAAGGGAAAAAAAAAAGAAAAGCCCCAAAATCCCCAGAGTTCAAATAATACTTTGCAGAGCTGAAATGATATTTCTCTTCCCTGAGAGCAAAGAGTTCTTCCCATTGCAAAACCCAGGAGAGTTCTACAAGTGAGAGCTCAGAACATCTTCTCCTACCTCCATGTCTGTGGGCAGTTTGGCCTCATTTTAACATAGAAAACAGCTGGGGAAGAAAAAAAAAAAGAAAAGGAAGACAGAAATTCCATCTTAAATCATATCTGTGATGGTGAAAATCAAACAGGGCTGTTCTGAGGTGGGTTGGTGCTGCTGAGGAGATAAATGCCAGCTCCTGGATGGCATTAAAACCTCTTAGAATCATAGAATCATGGAATGGTTTAGGTTGGAAGGGACCTCAAGGACCATCCAGCTCCAACCCCCTGCCATAGGCAGGGACACCTCCCACTAGAGCAGGCTGCTCAAGGCCTCATCCAGCCTGGCCTTAAACACCTCCAGGGAGGAAGCATCCACAACCTCCCTGGGCAACCTGTGCCAGTGTCTCACCACCCTCACTGTAAAGAACTTCCTCCTAACATCCAGTCTAAATCTCCCCTCTGCCAGCTTAAACCCATTCCCCCTCGTCCTGACATTACCAGACCTTGTCAATAGTCCCTCCCCAGCCTTCCTGTAGGCTCCCTTCAGATACTGGAAAGCCACTCTAAGGTCTCCTCGAAGCCTTCTCTTCTCCAGGCTGCAGAGCCCCAACTCTCTCAGCCTGTCCTCATAGCAGAGCTGCTGCAGCCCTCTGAGCATCTTCGTGGCTCTCCTCTGGACTGGCTCCAGCAGTTCCATGTCCTTCTTGTGCTGGGGGCTCCAGAACTGCACACAGGACTCCAGGTGGGGTCTGAGGAGAGCAGAGCCAAGGGGCAGAATCCCCTCCCTTGCCCTGCTGCCCACACTGCTCTGGCTGCAGCCCAGCACAGGGTTGCTGTCTGGGCTGCATGTGCACACTGCAGGCTCATGTTGAGCTTCTCGTCGATCCAGACCCCCAGGTCCTTCTCCTCAGGGCTGCTCTCAGCCATTCCCCACCCAGCCTGGAGCTGTGTTCTTCAGAGGGATGCCATTGGAAAAAGACTCTCCTAAGGAAGTTCTTTACAGTGAGGGTGGTAAGGCACTGGAATGGGTTGGCCAGGGAGGCTGTGGATGCTTCCTCTCTGGAGGCATTTAAGGCCAGGCTGGATGAGGCCTTGAGCAACCTGCTCTAGTGGGAGGTGTCCCTGCCTATGGCAGGGGGGTGGAGCTGGATGATCCTTGAGGTCCCTTCCAACCTAAACCATTCCATGATTCATTCTATGATCCTAAGTGCCTGTGTTTCGCTCACCAGAGGAATGGATGCAAAAGGAGAGGAGGTTATGACTTGTCAGAGAGCTGCTATTACTGTCTGGCCTCCTTAGCTGGAGTCGATGAGTCTCAGCACTGCAGAGGGTGGCAGGTCCCTCGCACGCTGCAGATAAACACATCCCCAGCAGCGTGTTGAGGGGAGCCACCCAGCAAGGGGTGTTTGGAATTTATCATACCCTGAGGAGTGGCTGCCACACAGATCCTCGTGGCTCTGCTGTTTGCATGTAAATACAGAGCAGAGAGATCAGTACCTGCTGAAAGCAGAGGAGGAGGCATCAAGCAGAGAAGGAGCCTGCACGGCCATAAAGCTGCTGGCAGTGGTGACTTGGAGGAGGAGGTGAGTTAGGGTTTCTGACAGGGTGTCCTGGACATGCACAGAAGTCCTGTTGGGGGGGGCCTTTCTCTCCAGGGCAAGGGAAAGGTGCAGGCAGAAGGTAATGGACTGGCAGAGGTCTTCAGAATAGGTGGTACAGGCAGAGTCTCTCCCAGCTGTGGCAAAACATGCTGAAAATGCTCTTGGGGGGACCACAGGAGGGAGGGAGGGAGTGGGCATCCCAACCTGGCTAATGCCCACGGCCAGCAGTGCTCACAAACCAGCCCTGGCAGCCTGGGGCTTAGCACAGACCCAATTAACCTGCCTCAGCTGTGGCCAGGCTGCTGCTGAGACTTGCTCTGAATCCTCACCATCCAGGACCTGGTGGAGGTGTCAAGTCCTCTGCAACCACCCAAGTTCTGCCCAGCTGTCCACAAGCTGTGGAAAATGAGCTAGACAAGATGGCAAGGAGGTCACTCTCCCCAGGAGAGTGTGGTCTGGAGTGGGAACCCAGGGAACTCAAAATGGAGATACAGCATCAGGAAAGGGAAGGGCAAGACTTAGAATCATGGAATCACAGCATCATCCAGGTTGGAAGAGAGCTCCAAGCTCAGCCAGCCCAACCTAGCACCCAGCCCTGGCCAATCAACCAGACCATGGCACTAAGTGCCCCAGCCAGGCTTGGCTTCAACACCTCCAGGGAAAGTGACTCCACCACCTCCCT
>WAAF01009610.1:6158-22504 GCA_013400475.1 Tricholaema leucomelas | reverse complement strand
GTGCCAGCTGCCAGCTGGATGTGGCACCATTCACCACCACTCTCTGGGCCCAGTCCTCCAGCCAGCTCTTGACCCATATCAGAGTGACTCTGTCCAACCACTTTTCCCAGAGATGGTTACAAGGCTGCAGGATCATAACCCACCCTCCTCCTTCAAGCTTAAGGGTGACTGTTCTCAGTCTGCCTGCAAAGGAAACTGAGGCAGGAAGCACGAGGGGGAGCTGAGCTGTCACATCCCCAGGTGCCTGTCACCCCTGCCCAAGTTGCACATGCTGATTTGTGTGTGTTTGTGTTCACCCTCCCCGGGAGATGCAAGAGCAGCTCATTAAGCAGCGCGACAAATACCTTCTGTCGTTGCTGATTTCTGTCTTTGTGCCTCCAAAATGTTTGCCTGTGCTACTTTGGGATACAGAGTCAGGCCCCATTGAGCACACGAATGGGCAGGCATTAGAGCTGTACAGCAACACCTTGGATTTGCCATCTCTGCAACTCCCTTAATTAAGGCATCTGTAGCCACAAAGCAGAGGATGCACATTTTTCATTGCAAAAGGGGAAGCTTCTGAAATCCATTAGATACACAGTGGGATAAAAATGTGCCAGGTTCCCACACACTGCTCTGTCAATGCCTCTTGGCCCTCTTCTCTAATACCCCCTGCTATGCTGAGCAACAACAAAAAAACCTCCTTCCGAGGCATTTCTGCTGATGTGCCTCAAACCTCAGCTCTGACACCCTGCTCATCGCGGTCTAGTAATGTTAGGACGAGGGGGAATGGGTTTAAGCTGGAGGGGGGGAGATTCCAACTGGATGTTAGGAGGAAGTTCCCCAGGTGGGCAGCAGAGCCAATGGCATCCTGGGCTGGCTCAGGAGCAGTGTGGGCAGCAGGACAAGGGAGGTTCTTCTGCCCCTGTGCTCAGCACTGCTCAGGACACCCCTCGAGTGCTGTGTCCAGTTCTGGGCTCCTCCATTGCAGAGAGATGTTGAGGTGCTGGAAGGTGTTGAGAGAAGGGCAGCAAGGCTGGGGAGGGGCCTGGAGCACAGCCCTGTGAGGAGAGGCTGAGGGAGCTGGGGGTGTGCAGCCTGCAGAAGAGGAGGCTCAGGGCAGAGCTCATTGCTGTCTGCAGCTCCCTGCAGGGAGGCTGTAGCCAGGTGGGGTTGGGCTCTGCTGCCAGGCAAGCAGCAACAGAAGAAGGGGACACAGCCTCAAGCTGTGCCAGGGCAGGTCTGTGGTGGATGTGAGGAGGAAGTTGTTGGCAGAGAGAGTGATTGGCATTGGAATGGGCTGCCCAGGGAGGTGGTGGAGTCGCCGTGCCTGGAGGTGTTAAAGAAAAGACCTCTGCCCACTCAGACAGCCTGTCAGGGTCCCTCTGCAGGGCTCTCCTACCCTCCAACAGATCAACTGCTCCCAGCTTGGTGTCATCTGCAAACTTACTGATGCTGGACTTAATCTATCAGTTTCTCCAGCTCTTACACAGGGACAGCAACATCTCACATAGCTTTGGCTTTGGCAGTGCCCTTTGATTCCTGCCTGCCTCAGTTTCCCCACCTCTTACACAGGGACAGTGACATCTCTCCCATGGTGGAGCCATGGGACTGCCCAGGAGGGGACCACCTGTGTACAAAATGCTGTGAGAGCAACCTGGAAAGGAGAGAAGGCAGAAAGCAGTTCCCAGCTGAGGTGCCTCAGCACTGTTGTACCTCTGTGTTTGAGAGCTGAAACCAGGGCTGCTTCCCATAGGTGAAGATCTCCCAGAGGATCACCCCGAAGCTCCAGACGTCGCTCTCTGTTGTGAACTTCCTGTACATGATGCTCTCTGGAGGCATCCAGCGGATAGGCAGCATGGTGTGGCCTCCAACCTGGGTGAGGGCAAAGGCACAAGGAAATAGAATCAATCATAGAATCATAGACTGGTCTAGGTTGGAAGGGACCTCAAGGATCATCCAGCTCCAGCCCCCTGCCATAGGCAGGGACACCTCCCACTAGAGCAGGCTGCTCAAGGCCTCATCCAGCCTGGCCTTAAACACCTCCAGGGAGGAAGCATCCACAACCTCCCTGGGCAACCTGTGCCAGTGTCTCACCACCCTCACTGTAAAGAACTTCCTCCTAACATCCAGTCTCAATCTCCCCTCCTCCAGTTCAAACCCATTCCCCCTCGTCCTGACAGTACCAGACCTTGTCAATAGTCCCTCCCCAGCCTTCCTGTAGGCTCCCTTCAGATACTGGAAGGCCACTCTAAGGTCTCCTGGAAGCCTTCTCTTCTCCAGGCTGCAGAGCCCCAACTCTCTCAGCCTGTCCTCATAGCAGAGCTGCTGCAGCCCTCTCAGCATCTTTGTGGCTCTCCTCTGGACTCGCTCCAGCAGTGTGAGTGGATGTCAGTGATGAGAGCCCTACTGAGAGCAGGTCAGCCCTGCCATGATGTGGTCAAACTCAAGGGTTCCCTGGGAGCTACATCAAAGCTGCTCCAAAGCAAAAAGGAAAAGCTATCTGAGCTGGCTGCTGCCTTCCTGATGGCCCAGGGGCTTACCCACCCATCCCACCTGGTTAGCATGATGGCTGGGGAGTGATGTGTACCAGGATAAATGATCTCCTCCCAAAGTGGGCTCCTAATGACAAAGTGCCACGAGCACACTCCAGCCCCACTGTCTGATGAACCAGCAGGTAAGAAATGGCCTTCACCAAACTACTGCTCTGAGTCTTGCAGACACTCAGTGCCCTGAGAAGCTGGGGATGGGTAATGTGAGGAAGAGGAGGCTGAGGGGAGACCTCATTGCTGTCTACAGCTATCTGATGGGACATTGTGGAGAGGCTGCTGCTGGGCTCTGCTCACAGGGAACTGGAGGCAGAACAAGGGGGAAGGGCCTCAAGCTGGGGCTGGGGAGGTTTAGATTGGACATTAGGAAGAAGTTTTTTCCCAGAGAGAGTGGTCAAGGAGTGGAATGAGCTGCCCAGGGAGGTGGTGGAGTCACCAGCCCTGGATGTGTTTCAGGGTGGTTTGGCTGTGGTGCTTAGGGCTGTGGTTTAAGGTGAATCTTGTAGAGTAGGGTTCAAGGTTGGACTTGGTGATCCTGAGGGGCTTTGCCAACCTGGATGCTTCTGTGATTCAAGCACTCACCAGAAGCTCAGTGTGAGATTTGTTTCCCTTCCACAAGGTGCCACACACAGGCACCTGCACATCAGCTGACTGCAGGAGAGATTTCATGCTCCTGGCCTCGTTAGAGTGCCTTATGTAAATGACTGCAGGACCACACTGCAAAGAGACCCTGTAAAGAACAGGCTCCTGCAGTCAGGGATATCACAGAATCATCCAGGTTGGAAGAGAGCTCCAAGCTCATCCAGCCCAACCTAGCACCCAGCCCTGGCCAAGCAACCAGACCATGGCACTAAGTGCCCCAGCCAGGCTTGGCTTCAACACCTCCAGGCACAGCCACTCCACCACCTCCCTGGGCAGCCCATTCCAATGCCAATCACTCTCTCTGACAACAACTTCCTCCTCACATCCAGCCTAGACCTGCCCTGGCACAGCTTGAGGCTGTGTCCCCTTCTTCTGTTGGTGGTTGCCTGGCAGAAGAGCCCAACCCCACCTGGCTACAGCCTCCCTGCAGGCAGCTGCAGACAGCAATGAGCTCTGCCCTGAGCCTCCTCTTCTGCAGGCTGCACACCCCCAGCTCCCTCAGCCTCTCCTCACAGGGCTGTGCTCCAGGCCCCTCCCCAGCCTTGCTGCCCTTCTCTCAACACCTTCCAGCACCTCAACATCTCTCTTGAATCGAGGAGCCCAGAACTGGACACAGCACTCAAGGGGTGGACTGAGCAGTGCTGAGCACAGGGACAGAAGAACCTCCCTTGTCCTGCTGCCCACACTGCTCCTGAGCCAGCCCAGGATGCCCCTGGCTCTCCAGCGGCCTGCTGGCCACACTTCTGATGCAGCCCAGACAGAATTTACCTTCAGGTTTACTAGAGATTGCTGCACCAGCCTTTCTGAGGAAGAGAAGCCTTTCTCTCCTGTCCCACATAAGAAGCCCCATCTGTGGGGCAGCAGCTCATGGCTAAGGCCAGTCAGTGCTGAAAGCTGTGTGGTTGCACGTCCCCAGCACCCATTTCTGTCTGAGCTTTTGGTGGCGATGAGAAAGAGCTCTTCTGTGGTGCTGCCTGTCTCATTACAGGCACCAAACTCAGCTGAATCAGAGAGGCTGGAATGTCTCTGGTGCTGGAGGGATCAGGGCAGGAGGTAGCTGGTATCTACGTTTCCAGACGCTGTGTGGCTATTCGAAATAATGAGATTGTTGCGCTGGCTTGGATGGAAAAAGCTCCTTCTACAACAGAAGCTCTCCTCCCAGCTGCCAGTTTCCCTAAGCTGCCTCAGATCTCTCTGCCTGCTCAAAGCAGAACTAGTGTGGGGAATGGTCAGCACACAGACACCTCCTGGGAGCTGGAGGGGCAGTGCTGGAACAGGGAGTGAAATGGATGCGCTGCTGGCAGGCTTTCCACGCAGAGGCTGCCAGACAGACTTCTCTGAGGCTGGCAGAAGTTGGACTTGGGCTTGCAGTTCTGTACTCAGAGGCCTGCAGAGCAGCCCTTGCTCTAACTCTGAAACAGACCCTCCCTCAAAAAAAGCAGTTTTGCAAGCCTTAGGAGCATCTTTGCTTCCTAAGCACAGAGGCGCTCGGAGCTGTGATGCACAAAGATAAAAGAAAAGAATAGGATAGGATAGGATAGAATAGAATAGAATAGGATAGAATAGGATAGAATAGAATAGAATAGGATAGGATAGAATAGGATAGGATAGAATAGGATAGGATAGAATAGAATAGGATAGGATAGAAGAGGATAGAATAGAATCAAGCAGGTTGGAAGGGACCTCCAAGCTCATCCAGTCCAACCTAGCACCCAGCCCTGGCCAATCAACCAGACCATGGCACTAAGTGCCTCATCCAGGCTTTTCTTGAGCACCTCCAGCCACAGTGACTCCACCACCTCCCTGGGCAGCCCATTCCAATGCCAATCACTCTCTCTGCCAACAACTTCCTCCTAACATCCACCCTGAACCTGCCCTGGCACAACTTGAGGCTGTGTCCCCTTGTTCTGTTGCTGCTTGCCTGGCAGCAGAGCCCAACCCCACCTGGCTACAGCCTCCCTTCAGCAATGAGCTCTGCCCTGAGCCTCCTCTGCTGCAGGCTGCACAACCCCAGGCTCACTGCAGCTCTGCACCTCCTATTCAGAGCTGGTTTGGCTGGCTGGGCTGTTCTCATCTTGCTGCTCAGAGCTCCCAAGGATGTTCTCTTGTAATGGAAATGGAAATATGCTTTCCTTTGTTCCTCTGCAAACCTGGCCCCAGCTTTAGCTTCCCCCTGCATTCCCAGCTCTCACAAGTTGCTTTCCCTTCTCGCCAAGGAGCTCCGAGGAGCTGTTATCAACGGAAGAGGACATACATCCAACTAGATTGTTGCCAAAACTGCTTTGTGCTAATGCTTATTTTACTCCCCTGTAAGCAGCACTGACTCTTCAGTTTTCCAGCAATCTGGAAAAGATTACTTATTGCCAAGCTCTCCACATTGGTAATATCCTGAGTCTTGCAAAATCATTTAAGGCTATGAAGTCCTGCAACGTCCTGAGCACAGCTAACAACTCAGAGTCACAGACACATCCAGGCTGGCAAAGCCCCTCAGGAGCACCAAGGCCAACCTAGAACCCTACTCTACAAGATTCACCTTAAACCATAGCCCCAAGCACCACAGCCAAACCACCCTGAAACACATCCAGGGCTGGTGACTCAACCACCTCCCTTCTGGAACAGGTCTTAGAGCAGTCCAGGATCCACGAAGCAGATCCTCAGCTTACACAAAGGTTATTACAGCAGTATTGCTTAAATGGGAGAGCCTCAATTTAGCCCTCTTGAGGATCTGGCCCTGAAAGCCAAACAGAGAAGCCAGCAGTCCCCTCTCAGTACTGATAAGCTAAAGTCAAGCTCTTTGGTCTCCTCTAGACACATCCTGGTGAAGAACTGCCAGCAAAGTGACCTCTACAGACAACTCTTGTCCCAAGGCTGTGACACACACAGCTTAGCTCACATGGTGGAGCCCAGAGACTGCCCAAGCATTCCTCTCAGCCCTCTCTGCCACATGAGATATGAAGTTCAACAAGACCAAGGGCAAGGTCGAGGCAATGCCAAGCACCAGTATAGGCTGGGCAGTGACTGGCTTGAGAGCAGCCCTGAGGAGAGGGACTTGGGGCTGCTGGTGGATGAGCAGCTCAGTAGGAGCCAGCAGTGTGCTCTGGCAGCCCAGAGAGCAGCCAGAGCCTGGTGTGGCCAGCAGAGTGAGGGAAGTGATGCTCCCCTTTCAGTATCTGAAGGAGACTACAAGAAAGCTGGGGAGGGACTTTTTAGGCTGTCAGGGAGTGATAGGATTGGGGGGAATGGAACAAAGCTGGAGGTGGGGAGAGTCAGACTGGATGTTAGGAAGAAGATGCTCAGCAGCAGGGTGATGAGAACCTGAAACAGGTTGCCCAAGGAGATGGTGGAAGCCTCATCCCTGGAGGTGTTTAAAGCCAGGCTGGATGAGGCTCTGGACAGCCTGATGTAGTATGAGGTGTCCCTGCCCATGGCAGGGTGGGGTGGAACTGGCTGATCCTTGTGGTCCCTTCCAACCCTGACTGATTCTATGCTTCTACATCTCTTTTACTAAAAATCAATCCAGTAATAATTAATAATCAAATTAATTTTGGGGTGGGGGAAAAAAAAAAACCAAGCACCAAGCAACATTCAGCAGTGCCTGGATCCCAAACTGTGGCTCAGCCATGCTCCCAGGTATTCTTTGCAGAGGTGTCCTTTGCACCTCTCAAAGAGTGGCACACTTCTAAGAGCAGACCTTTCCTTGCACTTCCTTGGTGGCTAAAAGCGGAACAGGCATCAATTAAACTGTGCCATAAACCCACTCCAATGCCCAGCCTGCTATTACACTTCACAGCATCACAGTCTCACAGTCTCACAGTATCACCAAGGTTGGAAGAGACCTCACAGATCATCAAGTCCAAGCCTTCACCACAGAGCTCAAGGCTAGACCATGGCACCAAGTGCCACGTCCAGTCCTGCCTTGAACAGCTCCAGGGACGGCGACTCCACCACCTCCCTGGGCAGCCCATTCCAGTAGCCAATGACTCTCTCAGTGAAGAACTTTCTCCTCACCTCAAGCCTAAATTTCCCCTGGCACAGCTTGAGGCTGTGTCCTCTTGTTCTGGTGCTGGCTGCCTGAGAGAAGAGAGCAACCTCCTCCTGGCTACCACCACCCCTTAGGTAGTTGTAGACAGCAATGAGGTCTGCCCTGAGCCTCCTCTTCTCCAGGCTAACCAATCCCAGCTCCCTCAGCCTCTCCTCGTAGGGCTGTGCTCGAGGCCTCTCCCCAGCCTCGTTGCCCTTCTCTGGACACGCTCAAGCATCTCAATGTCCCTCTTAAACTGGGGGGCCCAGAACTGGACACTTCAATGCATGGCCTTTGACTGTCCCTTCCTGCTTCCCTCACAAGCTGATTAGGATTAAAACTCCCATCTCACAGATGCAGGAAGGCAGGGAAAGGCCTTGCTCTGAAGCCATGCAGCAAGTGAATGCAAGAGTTGAGTCCAGCTGCTCTGCAGTCAGCCCTGCCCTGCTATTTGCTGATGCAGCAAAACCATTTAGAGCTGAGCATGGAGGGATTGTGCTGCTGCTGCTTCTGCTGCTGCTGACAGAGGAAGCAGAGTGTGTCCAGGGTGACAGAAATCCTTTGCATAACATGCAGTGGCTCTCAGCTGTGTCATGCCACTGTGGGCTTGCACAGGATTCCCACAGCTGCATACATCTTCTGCAGGACCAGGCACTGCCAGAAGCATAAAAGCAAAATGATGCTATTAAATCAGGGTTAAAAAGAAATAAAAATGATGGGTTGGTTTTTTCCCTCCCTTCTGCAAAACCAGTTCACATGGCAGGCCCTTGGCTGTGGGGAGAAGCTTCACTGTGTCTTTAGCCAGAAGCTGAAAGTTTGGTCCAGTAAAGCCTCCGCTCAGAGCTGAGCCTGGCAGGTTTCAGAACTAAATGACCATGCAGGACTGGTGCTTGTCAGGGGCATGCTGCTGCTGCTGCTGCTGAGTCTTGTCTGACCCAGTCATGTCCTCTTCCCATCCCATCTTGCTCCCTTTCCTTCAGGCAGCAGAGAGCCCAGCGATCATGCAGCTTCATCTTCTAACGGCCCTTAAAGGTGAAGTGGCCTCTAAGGGTGCTACTGCAACAGCTCCCCTGGAGACACTCCATGTCCTTTTAGGCTGGATGTTAGGAGGAAGTTCTTCACAGAGAGAGTCATTTGCCATTGGAATGGGCTGCCCAGGGAGGTGGTGGAGACATTGTCCCCTGAGGTGTTCAAGAAAAGGCTGTATGAGGCACTTAGTGCCATGGTCTAGATGACCATGGTCAACCATCTAGGTGATCACAGCATCAACCAGGTTGGAAGAGAGCTCCAAGCTCATCCAGCCCAACCTAGCACCCAGCCCTGGCCAATCAACCAGACCATGGCACTAAGTGCCCCAGCCAGGCTTGGCTTCAACACCTCCAGGCACAAAGACTCCACCACCTCCCTGGGCAGCCCATTCCAATGCCAATCACTCTCTCTGCCAACAACTTCCTCCTAACATCCAGCCTAGATCTGCCCTGGCACAGCTTGAGGCTGTGTCCCCTTGTTCTATTGCTGGGTGCCTGGCAGCAGAGCCCAACCCCACCTGGCTACAGCCTCCCTGCAGGGAGCTGCAGACAGCAATGAGCTCTGCCCTGAGCCTCCTCTGCTGCAGGCTGCACACCCCCAGCTCCGGATGATCTTGGAGGTCTCTTCCAACATGGTTGATGCTAAGATTCTAAGTGGGGACTTGCTTTCAAGCAAAGCTAGCTTCCTCTGGCCCTCTCTTTCAATCCTGTGATGCTGCCAAGCTTGTTCTTTCTCCTTGTTATTGCAGTGCTTCACAGCCCTGCAGACTGGCCTCTTTATTCCATTGCCATGGCTGTCTGGGCTCCCTTGACATTTTTAGCTCTCTGACTTCCTCTCCCCAGATCAACTGCCCACACTGACATGAATTCCCACTGCTTTGCTCTTTCAGTTTGCAGTACTGTCCTGGTAATAAAGAGAGCAATCAGTGCACATCCTCTGAGCAGCCAAAGTCTCCTTCTGCTGCTTGGGTTTCAAGATTGCAGCATCACCTGCTCATTTCCATCCTCTTCTAATGGATACCTCCCAAGTGCATGACTTAGCTCACAGCCACATGCTTCTGAGATACTCCAGGGCACCTGGCCTCTGCTCTTGAGTCTCATTACACATCCAAGCCCCTAGACTTGCAAGATAACCAGCCACTCCCTTTGAGCAGCTTAGTGCTGTATTAGCTATGAACCTCAGGGAGCTGGAGGAGGTTCATGAAAGGCCAGCATTAATGGCCATTAGGGAGAGAGATAATTACTTAATGCTGCTACAGCACTCTGGTGATGTAAAGCTCTATAAGTGCTATGTACAAGTAGTTTTATAAGGCTTGAGGTCTGTCTGCTACCAAGGAAAGCTGGTGTCTGGGGAGCAGGTTCTCCTTGTCCCAGCTTTCCACATGACATCCAGCTGATTAGGAAGGGAAGAGATGAGCTGCCTCCCCCAGTGAGTTCGACAGCACAGCAGCAGGTAGTGGAGCTGCAGTGTGCAGTGAAGTCTGTGCAATGGATTTGCAGTTTGGGCCACAAAGATACCAGGGCAGGGCTAAAAACACCTCGTGAGGTCTTTGTCTGGGTGGGAACCCAGACACTAGCATGGCCTGGTTTGGGCTGTATCTCAAAGGGGAGCTACTGAGGTCTCTTTCAACCTGGTTGATTCTATGATCCACAAAGCAATCTTCAGCTGTGAGCATGGAAGGCCACTCCAAGGTCTCCTGGAAGCCTTCTCCTCTCCAGGCTGCAGAGCCCCAACTCTCTCAGCCTGTCCTCACAGCAGAGCTGCTGCAGCCCTCTCAGCATCTTGGTGGCCTCCTCTGGACTGGCTCCAAGAGTTCCATGTCCTGCTTGTGCTGGGGGCTCCAGAACTGCACACAGTTCTATCATAGAATCAGGCAGGTTGGAAGAGACCTCCAAGCTCATCCAGTCCAACTTACCACCCAGCCCTGGCCAATCAGATCTTAGCTAAGAACAGAATTTGGTCTCTGGCATACTCTAAGCCTTTGTTTTATTCTCCCTTTTGCTTCCTCCACGACTTTGAAATGAAATAAAAAGTAATAAATCATCAGGTTTGTTTTCCTTGGGTCCCTGGCAGCTTTCTTCCTGCTGCTGGCATACTTCAGGGAGGCTTAGCTGCTGCTCCTGCCTTGGGAAAAGGCAGAAGTGCCACTGTAGCTGTCTCCACATGGGACAGCATTATTTGAACTGGACTTTTATGTGCAGGAAGCTGAGCCATTGGGGTTTGTACAGACTCCCACAGCAGTAAAGGACACCTTGGCACCATTTCTCTCCAGAAAAAAAACCCCACTCCCCACTCAATCCACTGCCCTGGTGATAAGAGCCATATCCTCTGGTTGCTCTCTCTGTTCCTGCTGCTGTAGCTGGAGAGGAGCTGAGATCTTCTTTAATTGTAGCCCTGGATATCATCCCAGGCTGGGACACACCAGAGCAGATGTACTTTAGACCTAGGCTCTAGGAGCTGGATGATCCCTGGAAGATCCTCAGCTCTGAACCTTCCCCCAGCAGCCAGATGTATGTCCCTACCAGGACACACTGATCCCTGCTGTGGGCAGGATGTGGTGTTCAGCAGTTCTGGACAGCCTGGTGTGAATAAGAGCCACAGGTGGCTGGGTCAGTCCGGAGAACAGAAGGGCAAAAGAAATAAGCAACGCAAGCAAGAGGCAGGAAAAGCTTCTCTGGCTAAGCTGAGCTGCTGGAGGAAAACAAACAGCAAACAGGACTGCTGGAGGTCATGCCTGAGTGAGGCTAAGTCTGTCAGCTCAGGCTGAGGCATGAGAAAGTGGTTTCTCAGGTGCAAAGCAAGGGCAGCGCTCGCTCATAACTCCTTCCTTGCCTCCACCTCTGGGTCCAGCAGCACTGAGACCTTTCCCTGTCAGCTGTGCCCATGTTTTGCCTGTGTGAGCACTGACAGCTTCCTAGGCAAAGCAGAGGGAGTAGCTTTGATATGTCAGAGGGAGCTCAGCTTTGCTGAGTATCAGCTGTCCTGCACCTTAGAGTTTTCACTGCCACCTTACTAAGGCTCTTTGATACCCAAAAGCTGTCCTGCACCTCAGAGCTCTCACTGCCACCTTACTAAGGCTCTTAGATACCCAAAGCTGTCCTGCACCTCAGAGTTCTCACTGCCACCTTACTAAGGCTCTTAGGTACCCAAGTTGTTTCCAGTCAGCTGCCTCTGGTAGCTCAGTTTACCTGCAAGTTGTGAGTGGATGCAATTCACAAGTACATTATCTGCAATTTCTGTTCAGCTCAGGCAGGAAGAAAGGTTCCAGCTCTAGCTGAGCTCCTTTGCCACAATTCCTCTAGCCTCAGAAAAGCCCCCAGGGTGCCCTCCTGATCAACTGGCATCGTGCACTCTGGCCGTGCCAGCCCCCAGGCTGAGCCTCTTCCAAGTGGTCCCAAAGCCATCACTGCAAACTCTCTGTGCAGCCCTCTCCTTGCAGTCAGGTCTTGAGCTTTAGCTGTCACTGCCAGCGCTGAACTTGAGCTTAAACCCAGCAAACACCACAAAGCTTCCCCCAAACATTTCAATTTACCTGACTTTTATGTCCCCTCCACGCAGGGCTCTGGATGTGTGTGCTCCACTTTCTGCAGAATGGCAGATCTGATCCTCTCCTAATCCTCACTCTCCACACCAACCACTCTCTCCCCTTGCAAGCTCTGGCAGTGCCACAGCATGGGGCTTGCTGCTTGCTCCCCTGCACGCCGCTGCCTGAAGGCACATCACAGCAATCTTGCAAGGCATCACAAAGGCCTTTTGGAGGTTTACAGAATACACAAAGCCACCTGCAGCTGTTGTTCCTACTTGCACGCAGCTGGCACAGAGCTTCCCAGCCTTGCCCGGAGCAGAGGGTAGCATAGAATCAGTCAGGGTTGGAAGGGACCACAAGGAGCAGCCAGTTCCAACCCCCCTGCCATGCCCAGGGAAACCCTACCCTAGAGCAGGCTGCCCACAGCCTCACCCAGCCTGGCCTTAAACACCTCCAGCCATGGGGCCTCAACCACCTCCCTGGGCAACCCATTCCAGCCTCTCACCACTCTCATGCTCAACAACTTCCTCCTCACCTCCAGTCTGAACCTACTCATCTCCAGCTTCTGAACCTACCCACCTCCAGCTTTGCTCCATCCCCCCCCAGTCCTGGCACTCCCTGACAGCCTCAAAAGTCCCTCCCCAGCTTTTTTGTAGCCCCCTTCAGATCCTGGAAGGCCACAAGAAGGTCCCCTGGGAGCCTTCTCCAGCCTGCACAGCCTCAACTCTTTCAGTCTGTGCTCATAGTAGAGCTGCTGCAGCCCTCTGAGCATCCTCCTGGCCCTGCCCTGGACACACTCCAGCATCTCCACATCCCTCTTGGAATAGGGGCTCCAGAACTGGATGCAGTACTTGGGCACTGCATCAGGAGATGCAGCTCACCTGCTGCCAGGGGGGAGAGGGAGAGGGAGAGAGAGGGAGGGAGGGAAGAAGGGAGGGAGAGAGAGAGAGAGAGAGGGAGAGAGAGAGAGAGAGAGAGAGGGAGAGAGAGAGAGAGAGAGAGAGATGGACTCACCCAGTGAGAACAAGGGGTAAGGAACCAAATGTCCCTGTTGTGAGGTGATGTAAAGAGCCAGATGGACTTGCTCAGGAGCAGACAGGACTGCCCAGGCAGGGTTAACGAGGAAGCGAGATGGGGCTGAGACCTTCCTGCTGTCGGTAGGACTGTTTGGCAAGGGCCTGTTTGTTCCCCCCAGATGCACATACTGTGTTGAAACACGGGTCTAAAAATAAAGCCTGCCCTTGACATTGTTTTTCCTTACTTCATTGACCAATCTTAGCTGCTTTGTGACCTGCAATTCTGAATCACACCGAATCAAGTGGTGTCATTTGCAGGCAGGGACAGTAGCCTCTCCCCACCCCCCCCCTTCCCCTCATCCCTGCTCCACTGACTGTGTTTTAATCCCACGCTTTTCAGCATTCCTAATGAGCCATTAACAAGCTGCCAATTACTTATGCAAATGAAGGAGGGAGGGAGGGAAGGAAGGAGGGAGGGAGGGAAGGAAGAAGGGAGGGAGGAGGGCAGACGTGGAAGGGTGGCTGTAGCTAAAAGGTAAAATCCTGCTACCTCAAAAGGGCCTGAGATAAATGACTGCTGCTCTAAGATCTGCCTGTCGCCCAAGAGCCCTCTCCGTTAGATGAGATCTGCCGCCTAAAAATGCCAGAGGGAATGCAGAGGATGCCTGAGAAAAGGGAAACAGAGGAGTGATCGCACATCCATTTTTAATGGTGTTTGCCAAGAACCTATTTGGTGTGCTCCTCACCACGGCTCACCCCCTCCCCTCCCCTCTCCTTCCCAGAACTAAAAGCAGCAGCACTCACTGGTAGGAAAGGGCTGCAGCCTGCAGAGGGACGAAAGGCAGCTTCTCATTTGCCTACCAGTTAGGTGCTCCAAAAGCCAGAGGATAGCCTGAAGAGGAATTCCAGCCTAAGATGTGGGAGCAGTGCAAGCTGCGGTATTGCAAAGCACCTGGTAAAGAGGTCAGTGAGAGCATCAGCAGGCTCTCAGCCTCTGTCCTAGCAGTTGCCACTAAAGCCTTCTCAGGTGCAGGAGAACTGCCCAGCCTCCTGATCCTCCAGCTCACCTCCTGAAAGCTTCTGGTGGCCCAGAGTGGAAAGAACCCCAACTGCTAGCACTGAAGGATTCACAGGTTCACAGATGTCAGGGGGGGGAAGGGACCCAAGGAGATCATCCAGTCCAACCCCCCTGCCACAGCAGGACCAGACAATCCAGCTCAGGGCACACAGGAACACAGCCAGACAGGCCTGGAAAGGCTCCAGAGAAGGAGACTCCACAACCTCTCTGGGCAGCCTGTGCCAGGGCTCTGGGACCCTTCCAGTCAAGAAGTTGCCCCTTGTGCTGAGCTGGAACCTGCTGTGCTGCAGCTTCCATCCATTGCTGCTTGTCCTGTCCCAGAGAGCAGTGAGCAGAGCCTGTCCCCCCCTCCTGACCCCCAGCCCTCAGAGGTTTAGAGACAATGATTAGATCCCCTCTCAGTCTTCTCTTCTGCAGACTACAAAGCCCCAGGTCCTTCCCAGGAATCCCACTGCTTGGCTGTGGCTTGGCACTGGGTGGTTCTGCAGAGAGATGCACACAGCTAGTGGCCTCTGTGGTCTTCTGCACTGCAGACACGACACTGGCACCACATCTGTCCAAAGGCTACCAACTAAGCCACCTTTCTCCTGGTCACTGCTCAGATAACAGCAGATGGTGGGAAAGCCACTTAAAATCATAGAATCAGAGAGTCAAGCAGGTTGGAGAGACCTCCAAGCTCAGCCAGACCAACCTAGCTCCCAGCCCTGCCCAACCAACCAGATCATGGCACTAAGTGTGCCAAAGCCATGGCACCAGCCAGGCTTGCCTTCAACACCTCCAGCCACAGCCACTCCACCACCTCCCTGGGCAGCCCATTCCAATGCCAATCACTCTCTCTGCCAACAACTTCCTCCTAACATCCAGCCTAGACCTGCCCTGGCACAGCTTGAGGCTGTGTCCCCTTCTTCTGTTGCTGGCTGCCTGGCAGCAGAGCCCAACCCCACCTGGCTACAGCCTCCCTGCAGGGAGCTGCAGACAGCAATGAGCTCTGCCCTGAGCCTCCTCTTCTGCAGGCTGCACACCCCCAGCTCCCTCAGCCTCTCCTCACAGGGCTGTGCTCCAGGCCCCTCCCCAGCCTTGCTGCCCTTCTCTCAACACCTTCCAGCACCTCAACATCTCTCCTCAATTCAGGAGCCCAGAACTGGACACAGCACTCAAGGGGTGGCCTGAGCAGTGCTGAGGACAAGGGAAGACCTATTCAAACTACAGCCATCAGATAGTTTGTCAGGCACCACTATGGATTTACCAACACATTACCACCATCCTGGAGCCCCTTGCTCCACCACCCCTCCCACCAGAGTCTGTTTTAAGCCAGGTGTGCTCAGAGCTGTGCAATACCCAGCAAACAGCACAGCTGTCAGCTACTTCCAACTTCAAAGGGGATCTGTAGCCTGCAAAGACTGCAAATACCAACAGAAATTGCCCATGACTGATCTGCATTATCATTTTGCAGTGAGCTGGTAATGCTACAAGAAGTGTTTAATAGCTCAAAAGCTAATCAGATAGAGGCTAAGTTAAACCATGGTGATGCAAGAATCACATCCATCAGGATTCTGTACTTCTGGCAACGAAAGGGGATGAAGATCAGCTCAGTTTCTGGCTTTAGGAAGGAGGAACAAGATTTGCCCAGAAATTCTTGTGGTAAGACACTGGCACAGGTTGCCCAGGGAGGTTGTGGATGCTTCCTCCCTGGAGGTGTTTAAGGCCAGGCTGGATGCGGCCTTGAGCAGCCTGCTCTAGTGGGAGGTGTCCCTGCCTATGGCAGGGGGTTGGAGCTGGATGATCCTTGAGGTCCCTTCCAACCCAAACCATTCTGTGATTCTATGATTCTTAACCTGGTGATAGGAAAGCAAAGTCTCCAAACGGCCTGAGACATGCAGCTTAGGGTGCAGGAGCACTAAAGCACTTGCATGTGTGATCTCTTCTGTGCTAAAACGCTTTCAGATTGCTATCTCATAATCTCCCCTCTCCATCGTCCTTCTCTCTCAGTCCTGACAGTGCCTCCCCTCTGGGTACCCAATAATGCTCTCTCTCTGTCTGCAGTCAGAGCCATTCCTGACTGACGACTGCACATGATTTAGATAAGGCTCCATTACTTAACTTCTGCTTGCAGGATAATCAGTTCAACTGCCTTGGCATTAATCATAATAATATTCAAAATTCATTAGGCTGGATTGTTTGGGAATCTATTTCTTGTTAATGTCAGCTTCAATGAGCAGAGGCCTGGCAGCATACGGGCAGAAATGTAAGACAACAGAGGCTATGGGAACTCCCTGCAGAAGCAGTCCCCCTCTTTACCTGCAGCTGGACCATGGTCTGCCTGCTTTGGCATTTGGGAGGCTCCTCAAGCAGCAGCCAAACGCCGTGGGCATGCTGCCTGGGGGTGAACAAGGGGCATCTAGAGCAATGGATAGCCGAGTTTGTACGGGGCAAGATTAGATGCTGAGTTTGTAAGGGGCAAGATTGGATGTTGAGTTTGTAAGGGGCAAGATTAGATGTTGAGTTT
>WAAF01009609.1:112002-131629 GCA_013400475.1 Tricholaema leucomelas | reverse complement strand
ATTATCAGTATTATTAGTAATACTATATTAACAAATGGTATAGTATACAGTATATAGCATAATATTATTAGATCACAGGATGTTAGGGGTTGGAAGGGACCCAAGGAGATCATCGAGTCCAACCCCCCTGCCAGAGCAGAATGCTATCTAACACAGATCACAGAGGAACACATTCAGACAGGCCATGAAAGTCTCCATAGAAGGAGACCCCACAGCCTCTCTGGGAAGCCTATTCCAGTGCTCTGTGACCCTTACAGTAAAGAAGTTCCCCCTTCTGTTGAGGCAGAACCTCTTTTGCTGCAGCTTACACCCATTGATCCTTGTCCTGTCACAGGGAGCAAGTGAGAAGAGCCTGTCCCCCTCCTCCTGGCCAGCCTTCAGATGCTTATAAGGATCAGATACTTCAGATACTATAGAAGGGCTCCCTTAGGCCAGACGGGAGCAGGAAAGACACTGACTCACACCGCTATGGTACATAGGTGGTCAATCCGTTTATTGAAGCGAAGCGTGATGCTTATACGGTGGAGTTCGGTACAGGGGCGTGTGTAATTCTGATAGGCTCACAGAGCAGAGTATGGGCTGTCCACGTGCACAGAGGCAGACCTGACCAACCACCCCCTTAATCCCCCTTTGTGCAGCCAGCCACAACAGTTTCTCATTCCTAGAGCTGACCAGCCTGCCCTCCTTGCACGGCTCAGAGCTTTCTCAGCTTCTCTGCTAGCCTCCCAAAGCCACTTTTCTGCAGCTCTGCCTCCTTATCAGAATGACCTAAGTCTGTTCAGTTACTCAGCCCTGCCTGTTCTTTTCACTTCAGTTCTGCTCAAACCCCGACATGATAGTAATGTTAATACTTAATAAAGATCATCATTATTAATTAATAAATTTATTTATTAACATTACTCGTAATAATATTCCATTTATAATATTAACAATCCATTATATTATACATAAAATATATAAATCATATATAAAATGTACATATGTTGATATAAATGTATAGAATATAAATAACACATAATATAAATAATGCAGAATATATCTTTTATATTATACAATATGATATATAGATATAGATATATAATATAGGTGTAATATAGAATAGAATCAACNCCCTGGGCAGCCCATTCCAATGCCAATCACTCTCACTGTGAAGAACTTCCTCCTAACATCCAGCCTAGACCTCCCCTGGCATAACTTGAGACTGTGTCCCCTTGTCCTGTTGCTGGTTGCCTGGGAGAAGAGACCAACAACCACCTGTCTACAGCCTCCCTTCGGGTAGTTGTAGACAGCAATGAGGTCCCCCCTGAGCCTCCTCTTCTCCAGGCTAAAGAACCCCAGCTCCCTCAGCCTCTCCTCATAGGGCTGTGTTGCAGGCCTCTCACCAGCTTTGTCCCCCTTCTCTGGATACATTCCAGTGTCTCAACATCTCTCTTGAACTGAGGAATTTTAGCCCAAGACATCCTTCTCCTGACAACAGAACTGGAGCTGAGGCATTAGGAAGATTTTGATCCATCTGGAAGTCAGGCAGAAAGCATGGCAGGGACTTGTGAGAGCCTGAATGCAGCTGTTGGTCTCAAGATGTCATAGGGGTACAGATGTGCTCTGATGGATTCTCCCTGCATGCCACCATTCTTGGTCTTTCTGCTCTTTCCCAACTTCTGACACCCCTCTGACAGCCTACAAGGCTCTTTGCTACATTATATTATACATAAAATGTATAAATTATATATAAAATATATATATGTTGATATAAATGTATAGGATATAAGCAATACATAATACAAATAATGCATAATATATCCTTTATATTGTACAATATGTATTCTATATAGATATAGATATATAATTTAGGTGTAATATATATTATATATAGATAATACATCTTTTTAATTAATATTATAGTTAGTCTTGTTATTGGTATTATTATTATTATTATTATTGTTGTTGTTGTTGTTGTTGTTGTTATTATACCTTCACTTTGAGTAGTTAATTGTTGAAGGAAGCAGAGTTTCCTCCAAGACTGATGACTACCATAGGCTATTTCAAACAACCCAGTAGTAAATCAAAGAGGAGTGCTGTTACATTATACAATGAAATCAAAGTGATTTGTGGAACCCTAAGTGTTTCTTCATTACCCTTAATCCTATTCTATTAAAGTAATGAGGAACTCTGATAAGGTTTTCAGGCAGTGACAAGGCAACCAGAAAATTATGGGTATTTTTATTTAAAGTGTTTTTTTTTTCTCCCTGCTTTTGGTTTAGAATGTAATGAAATATTGCACATACTTTTACAAGGCTGTAATACAACCCCCTTGTAAATGAACCTAAAACTGTAAGCTTTGTCAAAAGTTGAGAAGGGGAACGGAGTCATGCTGCTACCATGGATTAAAAGAAAAGTAGGATTTTATATCTTAGTGTGCTTTTCTGCAGGACAAAAAAAAAAATCAGAATATTAAAAAAATAAAACAACCCACAAACAAAATCAAAACCAAAGCAAAACAAGCAAACAAAACCCCCAAAACCACTTCAGTGGCACAGAAAACATATTGAAAATGTAGGTAACTAAAAAGTAAGGGTTTGTAATTAGTATAAAGAAGAGAAGGGAATAGTAAGTTATTTTTTCCCTTTCATCACAGATGTCATGTGTACCTTTGGTGCAGTATATAACATAGATCTCTGTAACATTAAGGCATGTACAGAACGACATGCAAAGATATGGTACAGTTAATATGTGTGTGTAGTGGATGTGCTAGGACAGATATCATACTAGGATAGATACCATACTAGGATAGATACCATACCTATTTCTATGTGATCTAATTGTCTGTACTCTCAGAGTGAGAATTAATCTGTGTTGTGCTCACCTTGTGCTGCAGCTTTAAAGACATCTGTACTGCCGTTGGCATCCTTATGGCTGTATGCGCACGTATAGAGACTTGGAACGAAGCTCAGAGCATCAGGTAGAACTTGATTTTTCTCATGAAGCTGAGCTAACTTTCTTGGCAGGAGAGAGCATTGATTATTTTCTGGTTCACTTTATGTTTTCCAGCTCCTTGGAGATTTTCACGTTAACAGACAATTTTCTCCATCATACCAAAGTGGTGATTAGGGCTGAGCATCTCTGCAAGCAGACTTGGACAAGCCCCTGTGAGTGACAAACCCTTCTGACTATTTACCAGAAGCAAAAGGCTGCCTGGGCAGAACTTAATCTGGAGAGTTTATAAACCACCACGCTTCCCAGTGTGGGGAACACTGCTTTAATTCTTCTGAACTGGATTAAAAGAACCATATGCTAATAGAGGGGTTGCTGTTAGTGCAGCTGCTGTACACAACCCTGCGCAGCAGTGACAGCAAAGCCATAACTCACTGCTACTAGTGAGCTTTCTGCTATTTATTTATTGAGTTCAGCCAACAGACTTCTAAGTGATTTAGATGTTCCTCAAGATAAAACCAGTATAGTAGTCAGGGTTCTTCACAAATCTAGCATTGCATCAGCAACGGAAAGGCAGCAGGCGGGAGGGCAGAGAGGGGGAAATGACTTGGGTGGAAACGGGCACAGTTTAGTCTTTCTGCTGACCAGCATTAGTGACGACCAAGAGGTTTTGCTGCTCTTCAGGCATGTCTTCTACTTGTGTTTTCCACAGAAACAGAGACAATATACGTATGAAGGGACGGTGCAGCACACCAGCGAAATGGGGACACTTCTCTGAGATGCCAAACAAAAAGAAAAGTAAAAAATGGCAAGAATCAAAATGAGAACTGTTCTGGAGAAAGGACCAAAATCTGTTACTAAAGGGAATAAAAATGTCACTGCCAGAGGATGACAGGAATTCCTACTATAAAGGGTTTAGCAGTGAAGGACTTTCTTAAAGGCAAAATATACGTTAAGTCTGAGGAGCATTTTTGAACTTTGAACTCCCTGACCTTTAAAACCTCCAAAATAAACCCTGGCCACCTCCAAAGAAATGGCAACAAACAGCTGAGTTGGTCCCCTGGGTAGCTCTGACTGCACACCCCTGGCAGTGGGAGCTTACCATCCCCAGAAGCACAGATGACGAATTGCCCTTAAAACCGAACCTCTGCAAGAGGCTCACTACAAGCAAGAGGAACGGAGGAAATCAGGCAGAGAAAACTCCTCTCACCCCTTCTACATTGGTCTTGGTGGAGCATTTTTGCGTCGAGTGAGAAAGGGGAAATCTGTGTTGGCATCTCCTGAGCTTTACTGCTCCCTCGCTACCTGTGCCCTGGCCTTATAGAGTATAGAATAGTGCCATCTACTGACACCGCCTTTTAGCAGCTCCCAGCAACCCTCCAGTTGGGAGACGTCCTTGCTGACTGCAGAGGGATTGGACAAGAAGACCCTTAATGGTCCCTTACGACCAAAATATGCCGTGATTTCCCTGCAGAGATCCTTAAACCCCGACATTTCCCACATCTCTCTGTGCTGGGTAAGGTGCCCCCCACGCCCGCCGGCGCACAGACCTCCTACAAGCTGTCCACATTACTGCTCCTTCATCCTCCCACCCATCTCAATTGCAACAGGCTTTGGCTCCTTGTCCAGAAGTCCCCGAGTGACAAATGAATCCGTGTAACTTTCCATTTACCAGCCTCCTCGAAGAGGATGTGCAAGTGGCTGATTGCAGCCCGTTATCAGATAGCAGCCCTGGGATTTTCCCCACTCCTGTTGTTTTTACGATGCCGATAAGTTGTTACAAGACAGCGCTCACTGCCCGCGCCGACTGAGCGAGGTCGCTGATTGCCCTGACTTCCCTGCAGGTATAAAGGCTGGTGATTTATGGCAGGGGAAATTCATATTAGCCATAAATATCTTAATAAGTAGCCATCTGGGAGAGAGAGCTGGCCAAGCATCCAGCACAGGCTAATTGCGCTTTAATGGGCAGCGTCTACAGCCTCTGTGTAAAACAATGCTTCTGGCAGTGGGTGTTGCTGTAACAGAAAGGGCTTTTAATCTGCAAGAGCCAGCTAAGTGCCATCAGGGCCAAGAAGGCCAGTGGTATCCTGAGGTGTATGAAGAACAGTGTGGCCAGCAGGTTGAGCAAGGTTCTCCTCCCTCTCTGCCCTAGTGAGGCCACATCTGGAGTGCTGCATCCAGTTCTGGGCTCCTCAGTTCACAAGGGACAGGGAACTACTAGAGAGAATACAACTGAGGGCCATGATGATGCTTAGGGGACAGGAGTTGCTCCGTGAGGAGGAAAGCTGGGGAGACCTGGGCCTGTTTAGCCTGGAAAAGGGAATACTGAGGTGGGATTTTATCAATGCCGATTGATATCTAAAGGGTAGAGGTCATGAGGACAGGGCTGGGCTCTTGTCGGTGGTGCCCAGTGGCAGGACAAGGGGCAATAGGTACAAATTGGAACCCAGGAGGTTTTACTTGAACTTAAGGAATAAAATATTTACTGGACCCGGCTGCCCAGAGAAGATGTGGAGTCTCCTTATGTTCAGACTTGAGGCCCCATCCCTGGAGGTGTTTAAGGCCAGGATGGATGAGGCTCTAGCCAACCTGGTCTAGGGTAGGGTGTCCCTGCTCATGGCAGGGGGACTGAATCATAGAATCATAGAAACAAGCAGGTTGGAAGAGACCTCCAAGATCATCCAGTCCAACCTAGCACCCAGCCCTAGCCAGTCAACCAGACCATGGCACTAAGTGCCTCATCCAGTCTTTTCTTGAACACCTCCAGGGATGGTGACTCCACCACCTCCCTGGGCAGCCCATTCCAATGCCAATCACTCTCTCTGGCAAGAGCTTCCTCCTAACATCCAGCCTATACTTCCCCTGGCACAACTTGAGACTGTGTCCCCTTGGAACTAGATGATCCTTGTGGTCCCTTCCAACCCTGACTGATTCTGTGATTCTGTGACTTTTTAAACCCACCTGGACATGCTCCTGTGCAACCTGATCTAGGCGAAGCTGATTTAGCAAGGGGGTTGGAGTGGACAGTCTCCAGAGGTCTCTTCCAACTCCCACACTCTCCCTTCATTCTGTGGATGTGTGCCACCAGGATGCCAGCTGCTGCATTCAGGTCAGCCCTGCTAGCCTGCATCTCTCAAAAGTGAAAGGCCAACAATCAGACCCAAAATACCCAGCCACTGCCTGGTCTGCCATCAGTGTCTCTGTGGTCACCCATCAGCTCCCACAAGCTCGACAGGGAACTCACATTTCCAAACCTCAGGATGAGAAGTGTAAACTCAGCTAAAGGCTCAGCAATATTTTGGATGTCCTTCCAGGAAGGCTTACAGGTAGTCTGGTGCTAAACTGACAGAGGACGTGAAAGGTGGACACTGGGACACCACAATTTTCTACATGAGCTTCCTGCACAGTAAGAAGGGAGGTTTGGAGACCTCTCAGCTCTACATGACCACCCTGTGGGCCCCATGTCCAAAATGAGCTGATTCTTACCAGTTCACCCATTGCTATTTAGTTCTTAGAAGAGACAGCTCTTTGGATCAATGCCTTCCCCCAGACACCCGACCTCCCTTCTCCTTTCTTAACTCAGACTTCAAAGGAACTAAATCCCCGTGGCACTTCACTGCAGGGGGAGATAAATGAGTCTGAGGATAGTTGGTTTTTTTTTTTCTTTAACATAAATCCCATAGCTTTTGGTTCACAGAGTCTCTTTCAACCCATAGGGAGGTTTCATCTGTATCGCATCCTCCACAGAGGTCTAAGCCAAAGGACCTCCTCTGGGTTTACATCCAACTAAGGTATTAATGAAAATAAAACCAGTGTGATGGAGCCCCTGGTTCTGCCTAGTTGTAGGATCATTTACAGTTTCTTTGAGATCAGCTGAAGTCTGGCAGGAAGTGCTGCTCATGTATTAAATATCTCCTGACTTTCTATTTGGGATCAGTGTTGTGAGAGAGCCCTGTGCAGGAGTGAGTGATGAGGAGCCACAAAAATCGTTCAAAGGTCTGGCCATCTCCTGGGTTAGCTGCACTGCTTGATGGAGTGTAGCTGCAACCAGTGTTAAAGAACTCTACTGTTTTAGCACAACTCTTCAAAGTTCCCTGGACCAAGAGGAAAACAGCTTTCCACTGATCCTCCCTTTCCTCACTTCTGATGAATCTAAACCCAGGAGCTATGAAATCCTTGTTAGCCATTTCCTTTTTTTTTTTTCACTTCAAAATGAATCTAAGGTTATGCAAACAGTCTGCAAAAAGACTGATTGGGTTACCTATGCTGCATGAACAGTAGACACTGGAATAACTAAGTTGATGTTTGGACTCAATGACCTTAAAGGTCTTTTCCAACCGAAACAATTCTATGATTCTATGAAATCCCAGGGTGACTAAAAAAGTCCCTACACAGCAAAAAGAAGAGACAAAAGCATCAGCATACCCCTGGAGAGCAGAATGTGTCCTTCAAGGCATTCACAAGGCATCAGGTTTAAGTGAAGCTGACAGTCAAAATGAGTTATCACCAAAGGTAAGGCAACTGGTGAAACACTTGTGGAAGGTGACAAATGCTCCATCACACAGTCTTTATTTTCCAGCCCTGCAGCTGGCCTGTGTGGGCTGCACAGAACTGTCCTGAAGGCCAAGCAGCCTCCTGGAGAGTGTCCTCAAACATGCCAGAGCAATAAACTTGGGCTGCAGACACTGCTTTATGGGACAGATGCCAAATAAATCCTTTCTGATAAGTACAGAAGGTGTGGAGATGTAACTCCTCTTCCTCCATGCCTCTTTTTATTGCTACTTGTCACTCAGTTCTCACTCAACACTTGCAGCCTGAGCATCAGTATCGACAGACCAGTGTGCTGGCTGCTGATAATTATAATTGTTTAGGTGTTCCAATCCTCTTGCAGTCTCCTCAGCATCACCCAGAAGAGTTTAACATGTCAGAGCCTGATAGGAGAATTGCCACATTCATCACCACCGTGTACAGAACCAGCCTGTTCCACAACCAGCTGGAAAAACAAAGCCCAGATGGGATCTGCCCAACACAAATCAGCGTTTCCTGCAGAAACATTAGTGCCTCATGCTGCACCCTGCAATGCTGGCACGTTGGATGGCAGATGTTGCCACACCTCAGAGGTAGTTTTCATGGATTAAAAAGTAGTTTTTTTCACCAATTCTGGAATCAAGATGCAATGCAAAACTTCACCAAGCTCTGACTTCTCCAAGTGAGGTGATTTGTCCGCATTGAAAGTCAGTTGCCTGCAGGAACAACCTGCCCTTCCAAGCCATTTGCTGGAATTGAACATGTCACTTCCTTGCCCCTGTTTAGGTGATCAGACTAGAAATGGCTGCAGTCCAGTTGCATATTTGCCTTTGGGAAGTGTAGTGGTTCTGGGACGTCACCAGACCCCACACACAAGGATTCACCCAGGCCACACTCAGCCACCTGGAAGCTAAGGAATGAAGCTTTATATTCACAGCTTAGCACAATTTGCAAGCATATATGTACAGATATTTACAATTATATACAGTAATACACAAGTTAAAAGTAATACAGAAATACAAGACCCCTCCCAGCAGTCAAAGTGCCCAGGAGGGGCTCCAAACCACCCTTCCACCTTCTTTCCACCCACTCCCCTATCTCAGAATATGCCTTACATGCCAGGTGATCTGGAAAGGTCAGCAGGATGTGCTAGAAGCAGAATGATTAGTTGGGAAATGTGCAGGGTCAGGCAGAAGAGTTAATACAGCAAAAGCCAGGCAGACACTGTCGTAGCTCTGTTTGTGCCTATGTTTTCAGGTGTCCCAGAAGAGCAAATGGATAATTGAGACATCACTATATTTCCTTTTCACAGCCAACAATCTAGTTTCTCTCATTAAAATATTTTAATTAGTCTCAAACCAGCACAGGAAGCAAAGCCAGAGTATGAGCACCAAGAAGAAAATCAAACCACCTAATGTGTGCAGGTTAAACTTGCTCCTGCACCATGATGTACACACTTGTGTGCCAGGGTTAAAAAAAGACACACATGGTGGAACACAGCATTTCCTACCATAACTTCTTGTCTCAGCACTCCTAGACATCAGTGAGCATGTGATCCCACCTGGCTGTAAAACCATAGCAGGATCTGTGCTTGACAGATGCTGTGATTGATGTCACACCCTGCTGTGGTGCATCGCTGGGAGTGGTGGGTGAAGGACAGGCAGCAGTGGCACTTTGGATCCACCTCTTACCTAAATCTTGGATGAAATCTCAATAAGGAATAGGCAATGAGCATGACATGCACCTTAGTAAGTATATCCACATTGTTTTGTCTTTGTAAAGCTACCACAGACCCCCACACACAGTTGAGAGAAGTTAACTGCCTATACATTCAGTCTGGTTGAAGTGGAGGTTTCAATCCTCCATTACCTGCCCCCTTCCTGCCTCACTCCAAATCGACCTTCCTTACCAGCTCTCCAAAGACCACAGCAGACTTCCAAAAGGCAGACTAAGGCTCCAGCACTTGTAAAGCTGGAAAAAGCCAAATTCTGAGTTCTTATTGTCGAAGGAGGACAGAAGATCCCACAAGGCAGAGACACAGCTAGGCCACCATGTGTTGGCACAGGGACTTAAGCCTTCTCTTGGTCTGTTTCAATGTCAAACACTGAGATAACACATCCATTACCAAAGGTAAAGTCTGAAATAGGGCAGGAGGTGGGGTTTGTCAAGAGGAGAAACGGATTTCATGAGACCATTAGAGGAGAGGTGAGGCCCCAGGTACGGTGCCTGTGAGCTCCACCTGGGAAGTGAACTGAGCGCCACCACAGCTGCCTATACTCCACACAAGCATTGAATTTTCTCATCTTCATTGTGATTCTGCAGAAGGACAGCTAATGTCTCACCCAGGGACTTGGGAAACCAGCCACACCATCTTGCCTAGCCCAGAGAGCCGAAAGTTGGAGGATCACCAAGCTGCCATTGTTACACATACTCCCAAATCCATGCCTCAGGACACCTGCAGGCTGCTCTTTGCCCACTGCCCGATGTTACAGCACACCGCAGCTATCTTCACCAGCTTTACTTCTGCCCTGCAATCGATGCACAGCAAAACCATCTGGCAGTGCAGGGTGCCAGGTGTTGGATGCAATTTTTTTTCCCAAATCCTCCCCACAATCTGAGCAACTTGTAGCCCACACCTTGTTCTCTTCCTTGAAATAAATCCAAGCTGAGGAATTGTTGTGATAAATGAGCAAGCAGATTCATGGCATGAAGGGGAATCCCTAAGAGGAAGGGAAGGGATATGGTTTGGCAGTAAAACACTGGACAGTTGGTACATAAATTTCTCATGAGCATGAGGACGACTGGCAGGCAATGTCAAAGGCATTAACACCTACCAGTGAGGGCAATTATTTCAGTCTGTTACCCATCTCGGGGTCACTACACATTCTCTATGAGAAATGGAAGCCTGGGAGGTCTGCACAAGTCATTTCAGGAGGCTGTAAATTTGATTTTAAAAGGAAGAATTTAGAATTGCAGAAAGAGTGAGCCTCCTTCAAGCAAAGAGTGCAGCATTTTGCAGCAGCAGCTTTAACCAACAATCAAGTTGCCTTTTGCGTTGAAACAAAATCTTGACATTACGAATGATAGAGATGATCTAAATGAGATGGAGAGATCCAAATGGAGAGAGACCCAAATGGAGAGTGATCCAAATGGATAGAGATCCAAATGGATAAAGACCCACATGATATAGTAAAACTAAAACCCTAACAGAGAAAGGCCCTGTGAAAACCCCACTTCCAATAGGATCTATCCTCTCCTTCCATTGTGTTTAGTGATTTGGGGATTCTTTAAGACTGGTGGTATGTTTTCTGCCAGATTATGATCAGTGAATTCTGCTATTGCAGCAGGTGTGCAGGGAAGAGAGACTAGATCGTAGAATCATAGAATGTCAGAGGCTGGAAGGGACCTCGAAAGCTCATCTGGTCCAGCCCCCCTGCCAGAGCAGGATCACCTAGAGCAGATCACACTGGAACACATCCAGATGGTTCTTGAATATCTCCAAAGAGAGAGACTCCACAACCTCCCTGGCAGCCTGTTCCAGTGCTCTGTCACACTCACAGTGAAGAAAATTCTTCCTCAGGTTCACATGGAACTGCCTATGCCTCAACTTCCACTCATAGCCCTTTGTTCTGTCACTGGGCATCACCAAGAAGAGGCTGGCCCCAGCCTCCTGGCACTCACCCCTTACATATTTATAAACATGAATGAGGTCACCCCTTATTTGTTTCCTCTCCAAGTTAGCCCCCCCCCAGCTTCTTCAGTCTCTCCTCATAAGGAAGATGTTCATCAGGTTCAGATAGCAATGGAAAACACTGTTTTCTCCAGAAAAAAAAAAAGAGAAAGTAGAAAATGGAGACTATCTTTTACTCTGAAGGACTGCCCAGGATGTTGTAAGACACACTGCTCTTCCTCAAACCCTATGAGGAGAGGCTGAGGGAGCTGGGGTTGTTTAGCCTGGAGAAGAGGAGGCTCAGGAGTAACCTCATTGCCATCTACAACTACCTGAAGGGTGGTTGTAGCCAGGTGGGGGTTGGTCTCTTCTGCCAGGCAACCAGCAACAGAACAAGGGGACACAGCCTCAAGTTGTGCTGGAGGAAGTATAGGCTGGATGTTAGGAGGAAGTTGTTGGCAGAGAGAGTGATTGGCATTGGAATGGGCTGCCCAGGGAGGTGATGGAGTCACCGTCCCTGGGGGTGTTCAGGAAAAGCCTGGATGAGGCACTTAGTGCCATGGTCTGGTTGACTGGATAGGGCTGGGTGCTAGGTTGGACTGGATGATCTTGCAGGTCTCTTCCAACCTGGTTGATTCTATGATTCTATGATACATCCACCTCTTTGTACACGTGGGGGAAAATCCACCAACTCTCCAGCAGCTTCCTGCGCTTTGTCTTCTTGCAGTGAGGACTCACAGAAAGGACCAAGAGAAACCTTTGCAAGTCTTCAAAACTCTTATCTTGTTTCCCTCCTCTTCATTTCTGACACATCTATGCCCTTCGGTACCCACAACCCTGGGGATGCCAGTTCAAGGCTGCAGCACTACCAGTTGCAACCCCCTGAAATTCATTAGTCTCCACAGAATTTCACTTCTCAAGGCCAAACACAGTTTTACAAAGTTCAGAGAACACTTCTCCAAAAAATAGTTTCATTACTTTGTCTTTTTTTTTCTCCCCAGCCTAGGACAGCAATCTGGCTGCACTTAAAACACTTTGCTTCCCATCTTTTATCCCTTGGAAGGGCCTTGGGAGGTTTATTGCATGCTGTGATCTTATCACCAGTTACTCCAGCACAGTCCTTGGCAGTAAATGGGGTAGCAGACTGGGGTGTCCCATGGTGACTATGCTTGTACCGTGGCATCCACACAAGAGTTCCCTTCCCACCGTCAGCTATATAAAGTACTTCTGCACTTTATATATATAAAAATATATATATCACCCTTCTCAAGCAACGTTGGCAGTTTATTTCAGCACCAAATGGTCACTGGAATATTTTAATGGGATATTTATGAAGGTTTTAAACTACTTTGTCATAGTAATGGTGATGTTACACACCACGTGCTGAAAGCCCTTCCAGCTAACGGCTGTTGGATACTTGTAGTGCCCAGGGCCACTATAACAAAGAGAAATTCATCTCCTCTTGAGGTTATATGTCACTAATTGTTGGCAGAGCCAGTGGGTTAGGCAGCTCTAACATACTGGTCACCCATGAAATAGGTTTACTGTCTGAGGAGTAAAGCTGAGAAAGGAAATAAAGCAATCTGAAAATTGCTTTCTTTCTATGTGTTCAGTACCTATCAGGATCAGTCCACATGAGGAAGTTCTTCCCAGAGAGAGTGATTGGCATTGGAATGGGCTGCCCAGGGAGGTGGTGGAGTCACTGTCCCTGGAGGTGTTCAGGAAAAGCCTGGATGAGGCTCTTAGTGCCATGGTCTGGTTGACTGGATAGGGCTGGGTGCTAGGTTGGACTGGATGATCTTGGAGGTCTCTTCCAACCTGCTTGATTCTATTTTATTCTATTCTAAATAATTTTATGTTTTCCAGCATACCAATTCCCCAAGATCAAACACCACGAGATAAGCTCTTGTCCGATGGAAGTCACCTTCTGTGGGATGAGGCTGATTCATGCCTGCCCAGGAGCTCATCCTCTGAATCCTGACAGAAAGCTCTTTCAGGTCTTTGAGGAAAAACACATCCAACAACTGCAGTTTTGCTGCTATTTTGCTTATTTTTATTTCTTTTGAAATAAGGACAAACAGATTAAGTGTTACATGGGAGGAGAGAGAACTTCCTCATCCAGAATCAAAGCTCAGGGCAACGGCCAAAAAGAAACGGTATCATTTAGGGGCAGATGAAAGAACATGTAAGTTTAGCATGATGTCATGGCTGTTTATGCAGTTAAATTGCTCTTTATCATACACCAGACACATAATGACTTTCTAAGGCTCCCACTGGACGGATGGTCCGTCTCTGTAATAAATGTTGACAAGTTTTATATAAAACCATATATCACTCTCAATTCCCAGGGCAGCCATTTGGACCTGTGATTAATAACCTCACAAATCTTATCTATGTTTGAAAATAAGAGGAGCTGGGTTTGTTTCCTTCAGATTAGGGTTCAGGGCTTAACAACAGGAAAATTAGCCTGCTGAGATCACTCTGGTTTTTCATGGCACATAAAAGTCAAAACCAAGAAAATAGAATTTAGAAATGCACTAAACATTCATATCACAAAGCAAATAAGATACTTCATGAGTCGTGATAACATTGATTCATGGAGCCTGTAAGCACAGGATTGTTTTATATCAGGCAGAATAACTGTGAACGAAGAGATAGGCACTTGTACATTTAAATTAAACCACTAATTGGCCGATAAGATGTACCACAAAGAAATAATACCCAGGCTCAATCTTCTTGGTGGTTTCTCAAACTGAAATGAGAAAGCTTTAGGCAAAGATAGAGAGCATCATGGGGCAAGAACTTGAGATTTTGGATCTGTGTGGCCTGCAATTGACAGCCATGAATGCAAGAAAAGGGGAAAAAAACACCACCACCAACAACAAATTAAAACAAACAAAACCCCCAAAAACTCCACCACAATGCTGCAGTCTTTCCATGGTGTCTGAAAACACATGGAATTTGATTGTGACAATATTCTGGTTTACAGGCAGGACGAGGATGAGAGTGAGTTAAATGATGAGGCAGCAGTGTGCCCAGGTGGCCAAGAGAGCCGATGGCATCCTGGCCTGCATCAGGAACAGTGTGGCCAGTAGGACAAGAGAGGTTATTCTTCCCCTGTACTCAACACTGGTTAGGCCACACCTTGAGTGCTGTGTCCAGTTCTGGGCTCCTCAATTCAAGAGAGATGTTGAGGTGCTGGAATGTGTCCAGAAAAGGGCAATGAAGCTGGTGAGGGGCCTGGAACACAAACCCTGTAAGGAGAGGCTGAGGGAGCTGGGGGTATTTAGCCTGCAGAGGAGAAGAGGAGGCTCAGGGGTGACCTCATTGCTGTCTACAACTACCTGAAGGGAGGTTGTAGCCAGGTGGGGGTTGGTCTCTTCTCCCAGACAACCAGCAACAGAACAAGGGGACACAGTCTCAAGTTGTGCTGGGGGAAGTATAGGCTGGATGTTAGGAGGAAGTTCTTGCCAGAGAGAGTGATTGGCATTGGAATGGGCTGCCCAGGGAGGTGGTGGAGTCACCGTTCCTGGAGGAGTTCAAGAAAAGCCTGGATGAGGCACTTAGTGCCATGGTCTGGTTGACTGGATAGGGCTGGGTGCTAGGTTGGACTGGATGATCTCAGAGGTCTCTTCCAGCCTTGTTGATTCTATGATTCTATGATTTTTGCACTTAGAAGCAAAGCCACGGAGGACAATAATGACTAAGTGTTACCAGGTACTTTTTCATATAGAACAACAACAAAAAAAAAACCAATAGCAGAAGATAATTAAAACCCAAGCACCCAACCTTGGTTTTTCCCTTGGCAAAAATCAAAGTGTATTCAGCTGAACTACGTCTCCTTAATTTGATTTTTGGCTTTTCCAGTACATTGAAACTTTGCTGTGAAATCAGGAGCTTCCTGCCAAGCTTTTAATTTATTTTAGAAATGGACCTTTCTGTCCAAAATTGTCAGCAGATTTTTTTTTTTCTTCCTTTTCTCTTAAAATAGCTTGGAGTTATTGCAATATTAAGAAGAAAAACTACCTTGCCTTTTGACTTCCACACGGTGGGCTGCTCACAGAGGCTGGAGATAAGCGCTGAGGACCAAGCACGCTCTTTAATTATCTCTCCTTCATAGAAAACTTTTTGTCTGCCTTTAATTTCATGGCACTTTCATGCTAAGCCAGGGCAGATGAAGAAAACAGCCATTTCTCCTTCTGCTTTTCGTTAAGGGAAAAACATCAAGGGTCACCAATAATTCACAGTATCACAGTCTCACACTATCACCAAGGTTGGAAGAGACCTCACAGATCATCAAGTCCAAGCTGTTACCACAGAGCTCAAGGCTAGACCATGGCACCAAGTGCCACGTCCAGTCCTGCCTTGAACAGCTCCAGGGACGGCGACTCCACCACCTCCCTGGGCAGCCCATTCCAGTAGCCAATGACTCTCTCAGTGAAGAACTTTCTCCTCACCTCAAGCCTAAATTTCCCCTGGCACAGCTTGAGGCTGTGTCCTCTTGTTCTGGTGCTGGCCACCTGAGAGAAGAGAGCAACCTCCTGGCTACAACCACCCCTCAGGTAGTTGTAGACAGCAATAAGGTCTCCCCTGAGCCTCCTCTTTTCCAGGCTAAACAATCCCAGCTCCCTCAGCCTCTCCTCATAGGGCTGTGCTCGAGGCCTCTCACCAGCCCTGTTGCCCTTCTCTGGACACATTCAAGCATCTCAATGTCCCTCTTAAACTGGGGGGCCCAGAACTCACCTGAGTGAGGAAAGGATGGAACTGGAAAATGAGGTGGATCATGGAAAAAATCGACTAATCTCTAGAGAAAAAGCAATTTATCCTGTGCTGGCAGATGGGCACAGACATGTGGGGCTTGGTGTAACACTCCTCTCCTAGGAGGCGCCCCCCCAGGCTCTGGACCTCACCAGGTGAATGAGTTTCTCAGGGGAATATGTTGAATATTTTTCATTGGTAAATAAAAACTCAATCAGTGACTTACTTCTTGTTTGAGAGTTGTGGTTTTTGACCGTGGGACATAGAATGAATCATAGAATCATAGAATGGTTTAGGTTGGAAGGGACCTCAAAGATCATCCAGCTCCAACCCCCTGCCATAGGCAGGGACACCTCCCACTAGAGCAGGCTGCTCGAGGCCTCATCCAGCCTGGCCTTAAACACCTCCAGGGAGGAAGCAGCCACGACCTACCTGGGCAACCTGTGCCAGTGTCTCACCGCCCTCACTGTAAAAGACTTCCTCTTAACATCTAGTTAACTCCTCTGCTATTTTAAACCCATTACTCTTAATCCTGTCATTTCAAGACCTTGTCAATAGTCCCTCCCCAGCCTTCCTGTAGGCCCCTTTCAGATACTGGAAGGCTACTACAAAGTCTCCTCAAAGCCTTCTCTTCTCCAGGCTGAAGAGCCCAAATTCTTGTAGCCTGTCCTCATAGCAGAGCTGCTGCAGCCCTCTGATCATCTTCGTGGCTCTCCTCTGGACTGGCTCCAGCAGTTCCATGTCCTTCTTGTGTTGGGGGCTCCAGAACTGCACACAGTACTCCAGGTGGGGTCTGAGGAGAGCAGAGTAAAGGGGCAGAATCCCCTCCCTTGCCCTGCTGGCCACACTGCTCTTGATGCAGCCCAGCACAGGGTTGCTGTCTGGGCTGCATGTGCACACTGCAGGCTCATGTTGAGCTTTTCATCAACCCAGACCCCCAGGGTCTTTTCCTCAGGGCTGCTCTCTAGCCATTGACCACCCAGCCTGCGTTTATGCTTGGGATTGCACTGATCTAGGTGCAGAACCTGCCTGACTCAGAAATGCCCACTAACCCATAGATTTTTCTCTGGTTGATGGAACTGTTTTGCTTTAGGACAGAAAAAAAAACCCAAGGTCAATAAAAAAAGGTGGGGGGGAGGGAGAGAAGAAAGAACTGAACATGGTCGCCTGAACATGAGCCAGCAGTGTGCCCAGGTGGCCAAGAGAGCCAATGGCATCCTGGCCTGCATCAGGAATGGTGTGGCCAGCAGGAGCAGGGAGGTCATTGCCCCTGTACTCTGCACTGGTTAGACCACACCTTGAGTACTGTGTCCAGTTCTGGGCCCCCCAGTTTAAGAGGGACATTGAGATGCTTGAACGTGTCCAGAGNGACCTGTTTAAGGCAGGATTGGACGTGGCACTTGGTGCCATGGTCTAGCCTTCAGCTCTATGGTAACAGCTTGGACTTGATGATCTATGAGGTCTCTTCCAACCTTGGTGATACTGTGAGACTGTGAGACTGTGAAGAAAGCCAAAAAAAACAATGACTCTTGATAGGCTTTTAGTATAAAGGGGTAAAGCATATTGCAAATAATTTTATGGTCAACAATAACTACATAGGAGTAAAATTTAGTGTTACTGGTTTGATTCTTCCACTTGTAGCATTCATATTGTCTATAAGTAAAGCTATTAAGAAACATGGAACCCATTTTGGTCAAGAGCAATAAGGCAGTGATGTGAATTGACACCATTTTCTTTGCCATAGCCCATTTCAGGATGCAAAGACCCAACATAAGTTGCAGAATAAGGCAAGGTGAGAAAAAGGGTAGAAAATATTCAGCATAGCGTTTGGTTGATCCTCACCGTGGGATCATAATCAGCCTTTGCATCACCATGGACCACTAACAATGTCACACTGGGCTAAGGCTCGGGATCTAAGTGCAACCTATGTCTGATGCAGACACAGAACATGAAAGAAACAAATGTGTTTGTCCACGAGAGGTCTCTAGAGCCCTGTATAATCACAGGATGTTTCTGTGTGCTCCTCTTTTTCTTTGAAACAAGATGGATGTTTGGATACTTACGTCCCTTCGCCAGCTCACCAGGACCCCTACGCATGCACTCTCTGGCTCCTTCGCCAGAAGGAGGAGGAGGATGGACAGGGCACCTGCAAGGCAGGTGGGAAAATGCCTTCAAACAGGAGAATGAAGTAATTTGTAGCTGCAAAGTGTTGCATCCATGCTGTTTCTAGGCAGAAAAGAAAAAAATACATTAGCCTATGGCTTATGATTGCAGCTAAGGCACAGAGCTTGCTTGTCCTGTGGATAAATGGGAATAGATGTTCTTCCTAGTGAAAGCATCTTTATCTAGCACCAAACAACTGTTCAGACTGCTGGCACTGCAGGCTTGGGAGGACTAAGGGAAAAGTACCAATCATAGAATGACAGAGTGCATGGGGTTGAAAGAGATCTTTAAAGGTCATCCAGTCCAACCCCCGACAGTAAGCAGGGGCATCCCCATCTAGATCAGGTTGCTCAAAGCCCCATCAAGCCTGTATTCAACACTGGTCAGGCCACATCTTGGACTGGATTATAGGCTGTGGAAAGAAAACAAGGCTGAAGGTCTACCTCACTCATGGGCTTGCTGAGATGTATAAGAATAAGAACCAAAACATAGCTAAAGGTACTTCTGCTGCTGGGAAGCTCCGAGCTGCATTCCCTCTTGTATATCCTGCTTGTATATCGTGCTAAGCTGCAAATATAAGCTTCATTCAATTTCCAGAGCCAGCTGAGTCTAGTCTGGATGATTTCTAAAGTGTGGGGGAGTTGGGAACACCCAAACCATCACAGCTTTGCTGTAAATATAGCTTTATCTTACTTCCAAGCCATCTGAGCTAGTCTGGTAAACTTCAATATCAGGGGGAAAGTTCCTCAACCCACCCCAGCCTGACACTGAATGTCAACTACACAGTGGCAACTATTTTTTAGCAGTTTTAACTGGAGACCTCTAAGATGCTGGAGGATTCTGGCAAAAGCTGGTGCCTTAGCAAATGAGTGGTTACTTCAGCAACTTCCCTGCTGAAATAATGGGAATTCCCTACGTGCTGGTGACCTTTCTGGAATGCCAGCATTGTAAAGAGTTTGCACAACTTTACTCCTGAAACATTAATATCGATTTTGACCTAACAAACATTTGTCCTACTCTTGCATAATCGTCGTAGAAAGTACATTTTGGTTTGGAGCATTCAGGAGTCAAATGAAGCTGCATTTTGGTTGTACAATTGCCAACTGTTTCTGCTTTAGCCAGTTGCTGACCAGCAAGCAGAACTGTCTTGTTTACACTACAAGCACTTTTATAAGTAAATCCCATTCCAAGAGACCTTTGTAGAACAAGCACATTCTGAAAGTATCTGGATGGTAGTGGACATTCACTCTGATATGGGTCAGGAACTGGCTGGAAGGCCGGGCCCAGAGAGTGGTGGTGAATGGTGCCACATCCAGCTGGCAGCTGTCACTAGTGGTGTGCCCCAGGGATCAGTGCTGGGCGCAGTCCTGTTCAACATCTTTACTGATGACCTGGACAAGGGGATTGAGTCCAGCATCAGTAAGATTGCAGATGACACCAAGCTAGGAGCAGGTGTGGAGCTGTTGGAAGGCAGGAGAGCCCTGCAGAGGGACCTGGACTGGCTGGATGGGTGGGCAGAGGACAATGGGATGAGATTTAACAAAGCCAAGTGCAGGGTTCTACACTTTGGCCACAACA
>WAAF01009609.1:22082-111942 GCA_013400475.1 Tricholaema leucomelas | reverse complement strand
AGGCTCAGGGCAGACCTCATTGCTGTCCACAACTACCTGAAGGGAGGCTGTAGCCAGGTGGGGTTGGTCTCTTCTGCCAGGCAACCAGCAACAGAACAAGGGGACACAGTCTCAAGTTGTGCTGGGGGAAGTATAGGCTGGATGTTAGGAGGAAGTTGTTGGCAGAGAGAGTGATTGGCATTGGAATGGGCTGCCCAGGGAGGTGGTGGAGTCACCGTCCCTGGGGGTGTTCAAGCAAAGCCTGGATGCGGCACTTAGTGCTATGGTCTGGTTGACTGGATAGGGGCTGGGTGCTAGGTTGGACTGGATGATCTTTGAAGTCCCTTCCAACCTGGTTGACTCTATGATTCCCACAAAATATCTCTCCTTGTTGAAGAGCTGGAGCATTCCCAGTGAGTTCTCAATGCTCTTACCACCCTGCGACCAAAGATGGAAGCAGAAGGCACACATTAAAGAGCTCACTTAGAAGACTTTTACTTTTGGAGCTCTTCCTTCTTCTGTGTTGTTGGTCACACTGCCTGGGACTGGCAGAGGGTGTGAATGGAGAACACAAAGGCAAGGCAGAGGCTGCAACACTTTGTATGGATGTTGGGTTTATCACAGACCTTTGAAAATCCCAGCCTCGGTAGCTGGTAAGTCTCATCAAAGCACGTCACAAGAAGAGCAGAACTCTGCTCTAGGAGTTTTAAAGGGGAAGAATGCAAGTTTTACTTCAGCACACATTTCACCAAATCCCTGTTGGCTATCATAAGTAGGGCATAAATCTCCATAGCTAATACCTTTGTGTGTTCATCCTTGGAATTTTTTTTTCTCTTGCTTCCTTTACCAAAAATGGAAATATTTCCCTGAAAGACAAACACTGTGTGCCTGGGAGTGCACACCCAGCATCTCCACCCAGGCCTGCTTGGATCTCAGCACAGACTTCCTCAGATCACAGCCCCGTGGAGCCTCTGTGAAGACAGCAGCTCCCAGAAGATCTGGGCTTTGAACAATGAATGCCTTAAGTGTGGGTTTCAACTTCTTATTTATTTATTTAATTAATTTCTTTTCTGATTTGTGGACCATTAAAAATGTTCCAGGGGGGGATACAGGATACCCTTTAAAATATGGAGATTTCTGTGTAGCATATGTGAACTCTTCTTTCTTACTCCCCTTTCACGGAGCCCCAGGGAGCTGCTGGAAACACCAGCCCTGGGAGATCAAACAAGCTCAGACCCTGTGAGTTAGAAAGGGGAAACAAATTCAAAAGGCAAGGTCCTCCCGGAAACACCCTCCAGAGTCACTGAAGAAGACAAATTGGATGTGCAAGTCCCAGCTGACTGATGAGAGAAAGACAGCAAAACCATCCCAAACCCACGAAAGGAGAAAGCAAGCAGAAGTGGCCAGGGTAATGCTTTCCTCTGGGGCAGCATCGCTGATAGATGCAGAGGAGCTTTCTACCAGGGGCAATTGTGTTGTGTCGATGCAGCTCCAGCTAACACAGAAAGCAATGAACATATCTGTGTCATTTCCTGCTCCTGGCACAAATATGTCCATGGACTCACTCGAAATTGCCCAAGGTCACAGTATCACAGTCTCACAGTATCACCAAGGTTGGAAGAGACCTCACAGATCATCAAGTCCAAGCCGTTACCACAGAGCTCAAGGCTAGACCATGGCACCAAGTGCCACGTCCAATCCTGCCTTGAACAGCTCCAGGGATGGTGACTCCACCACCTCCCTGGGCAGCCCATTCCAGTGTCCAATGACTCTCTCACTGAAGAACTTTCTCCTCACCTCGAGCCTAAACTTCCCCCGGCGCAGCCGGAGGCTGTGTCCTCTCGTTCTGGTGCTGGCCACCTGAGAGAAGAGAGCAACCTCCTCCTGGCTACAACCACCCCTCAGGTAGCTGTAGACAGCAATAAGGTCACCCCTGAGCCTCCTCTTCTCCAGGCTAACCAATCCCAGCTCCCTCAGCCTCTCCTCGTAGGGCTGTGTTCGAGGCCTCTCCCCAGCCTCGTTGCCCTTCTCTGGATACGCTCAAGCATCTCAATGTCCCTTCTAAACTGGGGGGCCCAGAACTGAACACAGTACTCAAGGTGTGGTCTAACCAGTGCAGAGTACAGGGGCAGAATGACCTCCCTGCTCCTGCTGACCACTGCTCCATCAGTTATCAACTAATAAAGTGCCACAAACCATATCATTTGGAGCCAAATAATGGTAAAAGTATCATTTAAATCAGATGTCTGGTTTGAGTGAGGGTGGATTTAAGTACAACAAATGTGGAAATGAACCTCCACATAATGGTTTGGTATTTTCCAAGCCCATGTAAATGAGAGTGCAGAATCACAGCTCGTCAGTGAGGCTGAGCAAGCTTCAGAGAAAAAGAGGTGGTTAGAAATGGGTCTTCATCATCCACCTTACAGCAGTTACAGAAGAGCCTCAAATACCAGTAGAGCCTCTCTGTGCTCCAGCACTTCTGAAATGTTCAACGAGCCTTAGTGTTGGTCAAAGTTGGGATCCAAGAAGTGAAACCAAACTCCATAACCATTTTCCACAGCCGAAACATTTTGTATTCTGGCTACATCAAGAGTGGCTTATCTATGGGAAACTCATGTTTTGGAGATCCTGAGTGTGGCTGCAGATCCTGAGTCTTCACTCCATACCTCTTTATTTGCTTGCAGGGCTGAACTTCTTTTGTATGCTTGGCCACTATGTCCTTTTCTCTCTCAGACAAATGTAAAACCACAGAAATAATGTTTAGGGAACATTTTATCCAGAGTTCCTGAAGATAAGGGATAACTGAGCTCACATCACTCTCTTCAGTGATTTTTGCATGATTTCCAGAGTACCAACTCATCCAAGAACAAGGTGCTCCACTAAATGCCCAGCTCATGCTAATTGTGCTGCTAGAACAGGTCCACTCACCACTACAGAACCCAATGACCAGCAGTGATTGTATATTCATAATGCAGACTAAAACAGAGGATTCTTCACAACCATTTGGGCTTTTTTCCCATTCCAAACCAACAATTTCCAGCTGATAACATGCAACACAACCTCAGCACAAAAACTTTGTCATTCTTTGTGGTGATGGTTTTAACTGTTTTACTGGGGTAGGTTGGACAGCTTCTGGATGATGCAACACACACCAGGTACCCACAGCTGGCTGCTACCTCACTTTGTTCACAGGTTTGGCTGTGGTTTGTTTCTTTTGCAGGCTTTCCCCCCTGCACTTCATCTTGTCTGCTCTGTGTCCCATCCCAAAATGCATGCCAGCTGCTGTAGGTCTGGGTAGAGCTCACAAAGCATATGGGAAGCTGCTGTGAATGCAAAGCAAACTCTCGGGTCAACACTGAAAGAATGCTGCTATAGAACTGGCCAGACAATCTCTCCCCCAGAGTTTTCCCATGGGTAAAAGAGAGACCATAGCTCTTCCTTCCCATGAAAGGCACTTTGATCTCCCTTGATGAAATGCTTTATGCATTTGGGGAGTTTAGGGTAATTGAGTTTGATGGCTCAAGGCCCTTCCACATCCCCAAAACTTCTCTATGTTAGTTTTTGTTCTGAAACCCTCGCACAACACTCGGCTCTCCTAAATGCAGAGCAGATCAAGAGGAGGATATTTATGATATTGGGAAAATTTCATTAGAGATCCCTTAAAATACTCCTTTATTATGAAAACTGGTTTTTTTTTTGTGACTGTTTTGTCTTAATGGGAGTCAGACCTTGTGTTGTCAGGAAGCTGCTTGACATGTGCAATTATGAATGGCTCAGTAGAGGCTGCAGAAGGACTCAATCATGTCTGATGGGACTTAGATAACTGGACTAAATGCTATGGCACCACTCCTGTCCCAGCTGAAGGATGCCAGCATGGCAAAGCAACACCAGGAGAGAATGGAGAGCCTGGAGATGCACAGTTGCATCTTACACTGGCATTCACGCCAAACACCTCCTGTTTTCTCACCTCCCCAGGAATTATGACATTTATTCACTATTGTTTTGGTGTGGAGATGATGGCAAACAGGGCTGTATCTGAAAAGTCACTTCTTCTGTTAATCTAATAGAGGAAGGAAAGCATTCCTGGCATTATGGTTTTATCAGCTTATAAACATGTGGTAGAAGCCTACATGCCTTAGAATAACAGCAGAAACAAGACTGGGAAAGGAAACATTGAGATCTGGATGCTTTAGTAAAGGCAACCAGCAGCACAGCACATTGTGTAACCACAGAGCTTTTCCCACTCTTCATCTCTGCAAAACACTATTAAATATTCTGAAACTTTGGGGGGCTCTAATTATATTTTTTCTGGCTCCTTATCAACCAATTACCCAGCCCTTACTTGAAGAATCTTTCAGAGAATCATCGAATCAGCCAGGTTGGAAGAGACCTCCAAGCTCATCCAGTCCAGCCTAGCACCCAGCCCTGTCCAATCAACCAGACCACGGCACTAAGTGCCTCATCCAGGCTTCTTCTGAACACCTCCAGAGATGGTGACTCTACCACCTCCCTGGGCAGCCCATTCCAATGGCAGATTGACAGCAAAGGCAACAAACAGTGGATTTTTACATTCTTTATCCAAAATGAAAGTTAAATAAATAAATAAATAAATGAATGTGCATAATTTGGGGCATTTTGCAAAGGGGAAATATTCTGATTTTCACATAAAAGGGATGACAAGACTAAGAAACAAACCATCATTGTCTCCTTGCCTGAATAGTTGCTATTTTCTTGGCCTTAAGAGTAGAGAAAAATGATGAATAGTATTTATGAGCTGTACAAAAGTGTAAGCCAGCTCCCAGATGTCCTCATAGTTCCTTTTCCTCTGTTTAATAATACATAGACAATATTGGATCACATCACCACAGGGGTGTGTTTGCCACCATACTTTCAACCATGACACTGATCCTACCTCACCTGATTGGCCATGGCCTGGACCCTTGGCTTACTGATATTTCTGGGCAGGCAACCTAATGTTTGTGCTACTGATGCTGAGCTTAACAGTCCTGTTTGGATGTGTTGCATCCTATCCCTCTAGCCATGGGACCTGGACAAACTTGCCTCAAACAACTTAGATCTCATGGTAGAACATTTTCTGAGTCTTACTCAGATATCAGCATATTTAGGCACCCACAACCACACACTTTCTGCTTGGCTGCAATATGCATAACACAGGTCTGTCCCTCCAAGTTAGAAACAGGATGAGACCAAAGGCCTTTCATCCTTTCCCCATCTTTTTCATCTTCTCATCTAAAAGCCTTCATGCCTCTTGACACATGGAAATTTGCTGGGTTTGATGAAGAAACTCAAACAACAGAATCACATGGGGGTTGAAATGAGGCAGCATCTCTGCTGAGGTTTGTTTGCTTCTGAAAGCCTCCATTTTTGCTGGTTGAAGGCACCACCTTACAGCTACTGCAATTATTCAGTGCTGTTATTTTCTTATGTCTTTTTCACCAACAGTGGAGTTTCTGAGCCCCTTTCAACCTTATTTTGGAAAGTCAGACTTTAAAGGGTTCTGGGAAATTACTTATCCTTGCAGTTGAAAACATCTAATTAGCATTTTATAAACCCAGCTTTATGGAGTGAGCTCTCTACATGCTGCAGAAAGTTTCTCCATAACCATAAGATCACAAAAGCTGGGAACTTGCAACGTATTTTAGATCAAGAAAAGACATTTAATAAAACCAACAAACCAAAATCCAAGAAGATGCATCAAGATACCTGGATAGGTGGCAAAACTAATGTCAGCCCTCAAGCAGAAGGGACAAATGAGGCCAGAAAATTAGTTGAGGTGGTGGGGCTCAGATATGTGAGAGATGCCCCAATGTCACTTGGTCACATGCAAAAGAAATCTCCACCTGGCTGAGTCCCTCCAGACAAATAACAGCAGAAAAGACACTCTGTAGAGGTAAAACTTCACTGCTCCATGCCCCAGCTCCCCAAGGCTGGTACAGTCATGGGCTGCACCCAGACCCTCACTCCCATCAACATCTTCTTGCTCAATTGTATCTGATGGCCCTCCTGCAAATCACATCTTTAGCACCAATATCAACCAGAAGTCCATCACCAGTCTCAGATGCACCAGGGCACGTGACAAGAACATCTGCCATGAAGGTTTACCATGCACAGGGCCATTTCTAGGCTGCTTTGACCATAGCCTTTTGGATCAGCACTAAAGACACACGTGCCCAGCTCCCAAGCAATGCAGGACACTCCAGAAGAGCATGGCACTCCTAATTCCACACCCCCATCTTTCCTGGAAAGCATGAAGCTGCTGGGACATGTCAGATATGTATCTCCACCTCCTTGGTGTGCACTAAGAAGAAGAAGAAGTCCTTCACCACTCAGCCTATTTGGCAAGTCTCTAGTGCACAAAGCAGACACCTCCAGATATCTCCATCCGTGAGGTTATTTATAAGTGGACCAAACAGCTTGTTAGGCTAATTGCTCCTGGAGGGATTTACCTCTATGGAGAAGGCTCGAACAGGGCTCAACTGTTCCAGAGCATTAGCTGCCACTCCTCCCTTTGATTTATCCCCCTCATAAAATGTTATGGCCAGATTAGAATGAACTTCACTTGCACTGTGGTTTCACTAAGGTTATTTTTCTGCTGAATAAAAGCAGGAATTGATGCTGCGACTAATTACAGCCTCAACCAGGAACAGGACTTTAAAACTATGGGGAGAGGGGGATGTAAAAGTCCCCCAGAAGAGATCCTTTCAGAGAACTCAAGACACCTGAGTCTATACATGAGGAGGGAAGCAACACTCCAAAAGCCACGGTTTAGGGAAGAGCAGTATTGGATGGATGAGCCTTTTCTGTGGTAAACAAGAGGGAGTGTGAGGCAGTCGGGGTTCCAGTAAATGGGAGAAGGGAGTGGGTGGTTATCAGTCATTTTGTCTGGAATGCTTTTGAGTCATTTGGCTGCTGAGCTTCTTCTTAGGGAGGGAAAAGTCTCCTTTTGAAATAATTGGTTGTTTTGCAGCGGTAATTTGGCCCTATAGTGCCTGTCTTCTTCTTTTTTTATCTTTGCTTTCTTTTTTTCCCCTTTTTTGATAAATTACAGGACTCCCTGGGCTGCACTTTGCTTCACCAACTGTAAAGCTAAAACATAAATTCAAACAGGGGGGGGAAAAAGGGTGGGTTTTTTTTTTTCCCCTCTCCTTTCCTTCTGCCAGTGAAATATCATGTCACTGAAAATGGCCCTTCTATCCATACTATGAAGACATGAAAGATTGCAAAGAGGAAGGAGAATAAATAAGCCTAGTAAAATTCAGACATCAGTAGCCAAGGCCAGATTGATGGGAAATGCTTCATTTGGGGCTGACAGCCTTTAAATGACCTCTTTAGCAGTGCCTGAATCTTAAAATTCAACATGGACATTAAGTTCCAGTGGGATGTGCAAGTATTCTGTGCAAGTATTTTGGTGTGCCAGGCGCTGGCCCATGGACAGCAGCAGGGGCTACAGGTGTTCAGTTCTCCCAGACCTACGAAACGCAGAGGCTGGAAAGCAGCTCATCCCAACAAGGCTCCAGCTGCCTCTCTTCACGCTGGACAAGAACAGATCATATGCTACATTTCACTTCTAGTCAGGACTTGCCTCCATTTACTGTCTCTCTCTCTCTCTCTTCCTTCCTTTCTTTCTTTCTTTCTTTCTTTCTTTCTTTCTTTCTTTCTTTCTTTCTTTCTTTTTTTCTTTCTTTCCTTCGTTCTTTCTTTCTTTCCTTTCTTTCCTGTCTTTCTGTCTTCTTTCTTTTCCTTCCTGTCTTCCTTCCCTCTTTTCTTTCTTTCCTTTCTTTTCCTTCCTTCCTTCCTTCCTTCCTTCCTTCCTTCCCTTCCTTCCTTCCTTCTTTCCTTCCTTTCCTTTACTCTTTCTTTTCTTTCCTCTTTCTTCCTTCCTTCTTTCTTCCTTTCTTTTTCTTCCTCTTTCTTTCTTTTCTTTCTTTCTTTCTTTCTTTTTCTTTCTTTTTTCTTCCTTTCCTTTCTTTCTTTCTTTCTTCTTTCTTTCTCTTTTCTTTTTTTCTTCCTTTGTTCCTTTCTTTCCCTCTTTCTTCCTTTCTTTCCCTTTCTTTCTTTCCCCTCTTTCTTTTTCCTTTCTTCCTCTTTCCCCTCTTTTTCCTTTCTTCCTCTTTCTCTTTCCTTTCTTCCTTTCCTTCCCTCTTTCTTTCCCTCTTTCTTTCCCTTTTTCTTTCCCCTTTTTCTTTCTTCCTTTCTTCCTTTTTTCCTTTCTTCCTTCCATTCTTCCTTTCTTCTGTTCTTCCTTTCTTCCTTCCCTTACTTTTGCTTTCTTCCTCTTTCTTTCTTGCTTTCTTCCTCTTTCTCTTTCCTGTTTCTTCCTTTCTTGCTTTGCTCCTTTCTTTCCCTCTTTCTTTCTTTCTTTCCCCCTTTCTTTCCTCTTTTGCCTTTCTTCCTTTCATTCCCTCTTTTTTTCTTTCCCTCTTTCTCTTTTTTCTTCCTTTCTTTCCTTTATTTTTCTTTTCTTCCTTTCTTTCCCTCATTTTTTTCTTCCTTTCTTTCCCTCTTTCTTTCTCCTTCCTTCCTTCCTTCCTTCCTTCCATCTTACTTTCTTTTATTTCTTTTTCTGTCTTTCTTTCCTTCCTTTCTTTTTCTTTCTTTCTTTCTTTCTTTCCTCTTTTTCTTTCTCTTTCTTTCCTTTCTTTCTTTTCTTTCTTTCTTTCTTTCTTTTCTTTCTTTCTTTCTTCTTTCTTTCTTTCTTTCTTTCTTTCTTTCTNCTTTCTTTCTTTCTTTCTCTCTTTCTCTCTTTCTCTCTTTCTCTCTTTCTCTCTTTCTCTCTTTCTTTCCCTCTTTCCCTCTATTTTTATTACCCCCCCCTTCAGAATTACTGTTTTTCAGCTGCAAGATGGATTTTTCCATCGAGAAAGGAGCCACAAGAGAAGGACCACTTCATATGGTCAAAGCGTGGGGGCTTGGGAGATTTATTTTACATGAAATAAGTTATTCCATGTGTCCTGGACACAAGCTCACTCTAAACTAATTTGAAATCCAGGGAGAAAAGCCCCGGCAGTCAATTTTTCAGTCCTTCAAGTTGCAGTACAGTACCAGTAGTTCATCACCTGGCAAATAAACCTGCCAGCTTGAAACTTTATTAATCATTTTCTGTACCCTGCTTGAACTTTTCCAAAATGAACTCTGGGCTGCTCCAATTCTCCATCCCCTGGTACCAAAAGAAGTAAGTAAAGAGGGGAAAAGGAGAGCAATGAAGGCTACCTCGTCCTCCTCCACTGAAGGAACATGAACATCAGAGACTGTGAGGTGGGGGAGTATCTGCCAGTTGCCCCACAGCATCCCCAGTTTTTGTGAGTCAGAAAGAGTCAGACCAATACCCACCTCAACAGGATAGATTTTTCATTTTTGACCCAGACAGGGAATTTTTTTTTTACAGCAACTTCTCAGGCTACCATTCCAGACTACTAATGAACAGCTTTTCTCCTTGTCTATATTCTCTGACACTTCCAAAGACCTTGCTAGATGATAAGCCTGTATGTCTTCTTCTAAATGTTAATGGTTTAGTCTTCAGGGGGAAAGAAAACCAAAAAAAAAGAGGAAAAAGATGACCAAAACTCCACAGAACAAAGAAACAGCTGTTCCTGAGATCCAGCAGTACCATGTCCTTCTTGTGTTGGGGGCTCCAGAACTGCACACAGTACTCCAGGTGGGGTCTGAGGAGAGCAGAGTAAAGGGGGAGAATCCCCTCCCTTGCCCTGCTGGCCACACTGCTCTTGCTGCAGCCCAGCACAGGGTTGCTGTCTGGGCTGCATGTGCACACTGCTGGCTCATGTTGAGCTTTTCGTCAATCCAGACCCCCAGGTCCTTTTCCTCAGGGCTGCTCTCAGCCATTCATCACCCAGCCTGGAGCTGTGCCTGGGATTGCACCAACCCAGGTGCAGAACCTTACACTTGGCCTTGTTAAACGTCATGAGGTTGGCCTGGGCCCACCTCTCCAGCCTGTCCAGGTCCCTCTGGATGGCATCCCTGCCCTCCAGCAAGTCAGCTGCGCCACATAGCTTGGTGTCATCTGCAAACTTGCTGAGGGAGCTTTTATTTCAAAAACAAATCTGACAGAGCAGAGGAACTGCTAAATCAGGTCAGAGTTCCACACAGCTCAGCATCCTGGTCTTCACTGTGGGGAGCAGCTGGCAGTTGGGGAAAAATACCAAAAAATAGAGCATGGAGTGATCCCTCCCAGTGTGCTCTCCCTGCAATCAGCAGTCCAGAAGGTTCCTTTAAATTGCCTCCAGGCCACCATGCTGAGCAACCACTAAGATCTGCACAAATAAAATCATATCTCATTTCTCTCTAAATCCTTTAATACCCTCAACCTCCACAGCATCCTGAGTTCCACACTCAAAATTGAGCATTTTGCAGAGAAGGACTTTTTTTTTTTGGTGAGAGCTGCTGCTCGCCAATGCTGCTGAGACAAGCTTGAGAATGCTCACGGGGCAGAGCTGTTGGTTGGAGGGTGCCAGGAAGAAAGGTCAGGTCCTTTGGCTGTTGAACCAAGCTGCAAGTTTGGAACTAGCTGGGCAGCTTCATCCCTGTAAGAAGAGCAACAGTGCTGAGTTAGCATCCTGTGGTGAGGAGAAAGAACCAGACACTCACCCTTTAATTTCTAATATAGCTTTGATTTGGAAGCAGATATGAGGTGGGAGACTACAGGAATTTTGTCAGCATTGCCAAATGAAGCTTTTCTGGGGCAGATCCAGAAACGCCAGGATTGTCTGGACTTGCAGAAGATGCCTTGTTTGGGTTTTAGCTGAGACTTCCCGTGCTGGGTGATTTCCTCCCCGACGCAGGTTTTGACAGCCAGTGAAGGGAGTGGAGCAGGCACCTGGCAGCAGCTAGAGGCTACAGCTTCCCAGTTCAATCAGCGGGCGTTTGGCACTTTGATAGCCTATTTCGTGTACTTTAAATGCAAATGGTTTTTCAGAAGCTGAGCTCTCTCAATCTCCTGCAAATTATCTATGGCATTTCCTCTGACAGCCAGGAATTAATGTTTATTTTAAAAAGCAAACTGAATGCAAACAACCAAACTTGCCTTTTCTTCATGAGAGGAAAGACTCAGTGAGGAAAAGGCTCCAGTATAAGACTGAAACAATCACCAGGCAGGAGAAACAGGACCTCACTGTGAAGCACACTTTGTCAAGGCATTCTTGGGCTGATTTTCTGAACACTTATCTGTTCTGTGCTCTAGCCTGACAAATGCTTGTAAAGGTTTAGTGTGCTGGTTGGGGTAAATCATAGAATCATAGAATCAGCCAGGTTGGAAGAGACCTCCAAGATCATCCAGTCCAACCTAGCACCCAGCCCTGTCCAGACAACCAGACCATGGCACTAAGTGCCTCATCCAGGCTTTGCTTGAACACCTCCAGGGACGGTGACTCCACCACCTCCCGGGGCAGCCCATTCCAATGCCAATCACTCTCTCTGGCAAGAACTTCCTCCTAACATCAGCCTATACTTCCCCCAGCACAACTTGAGACTGTGTCCTCTTGTTCTATTGCTGGTTGCTGGGAGAAGAGACCAACCTGCACCTGGCTACAACCTCCCTTCAGGTAGTTGTAAACAGCAACGAGGTCCCCCCTGAGCCTCCTCTTCTCCAGGCTAAACAACCCCAGCTCCCTCAGCCTCTCCTCACAGGGTTTGTGTTCCAGGCCCCTCACCAGCTTTGCCACCCTTCTCTGGACATGTTCCAGCACCTCAACATCTCTCTTGAGTTGAGGAGCCCAGAACTGGACACAGCACTCAAGGCGTGGCCTGACCAGTGTTGAGCACAGGGGAAGAATATCCTCCCTTGTCCTACTGGCCACACTGTTCCTGATCCTGGCCAGGATGCCACTGGCTCTCTTGGCCACCTGGGCACACTGCTGGCTCATCTTCAGCCTACTATCCACCAGTACCCCTAGATTCCTTTCTGCCTGGCTGCTCTCCAGCCACTCTGTCCCCAGCCTGTAGCGTTGCTTGCGTTTGTTGTGGCCAAAGTGCAGAACCCTGCACTTGGCCTTGTTAAATCTCATCCCATTGGCCTCTGCCCATGGACAGCCTAAATAAGAGGCTCCAGTATGGACCTTCTACCATGTCCAAATCACATGGAGACCTGTAGAAAATCCTACAGAGATCTACAGAACAAACAGCTAAGTGCCCATGGTTTGTGTGCAAGGATGAAGTACTCGCATGATTGCTCATTTTCAAACGATGTATAAAGTGTTTATCAATTTGGTAAACTCATTAAGCACTGAATGAACATTAATTTCTTTGTACCAGACAACAACAAAAAAAATCTGTGCATATTTGCTTCATATATCTATGGAGCTGCAGCCACAAAGATCAATACAGGAGGACTGGGACTTTTTTACCTCTTCTTGCCTGTTGTTATTTTTACCTGTAATAAAATTCAACCAAGCCCCAGCCTTGAGTCAACCCATTCAGTTGGAAATCTGCAATGCACTCGTGGAAAACACCTCTTCCAGTCAGACCATTATACACCACAGGGCAAGCCTGCTTGTCCAGCCTTGCAGAAACTTCAAAGTGCTTGCCACCTTTGATAAGAGCAAAAAAAGAGAATGTCTCAAACCCTCAGTAGGACCTTAACTCCAAAATATCTCAAGAACTGTTATTTTTGCATATGCTTTCTTCTTATGCTTTTCTAAAGAGCAATAGTTTTCCTGTTTGCTTTGTAAATTAACTCTTTGATCAAGATTTCCAGAGCAGCTGAACCCACCTCATAACATACATTTTGACATCCTACACATATACTCTTACTTAAGCCTAGAAGTAAATTTCACAGAGTGTACAACCGTGCATTTCACTTTCAAATTTGCTCCAAGGATCAGATGGAATTTCACTGACTACCCTTTTCTCCACTAAATCAACTGCATGTCAAAAAGCTGAAGGCAGATCTAGTTGGGCCACATTTAGCTTACCAGCAGTAAAAGTGACTCCATATTTCTCCCTGATGACACCATCAGCAGCCATCTCAGCCAGAGAGGCGTTGGACCACTCAATGCCAGCCTTCCTCCCATCAGGGAAAAAGACGTAACCAACAATGAGGCTGAAGAGGAAAGAGATGGAGAAGATTTAAAGTTCAACCAAAACTCAAATTGACCTTCTAGAGAAGCTCAGTGCTGAGCATGGCCTTCATCCCTGGATAGCAGCAGGAGTAAAGGAAAAGCTTTATACTGTGGGATATTGCAAATGCTGAGTGAGGGAAGCTAAGCATGCAGGAAAGATGAGGCTTGCAAGATGGACTGTGCTGGGCAGATGGGACAGCAGGTCACTTGGTCCCATTTGGTCACATTTCCATGAACAATGGTCTTTAGGCTCTTGGATACAGACAGCATCAGCCAATGCAGGGCTCCCTCTGTAAGTCCCACTACAGATGGACACTCCTTCTTAAATAGCTGGAAGCATTCAATTTGTACCTGTCAGCTGCATCAGCCAAGCAGTAATGGAATGGAAAGGAAGAGATTGAAGGCAATAGCTGTCCTTGTGACCAACTACAGATGGAAAATTGGGTGGAGAGCAAGTGGGTGTGGATGGAAATTGGGCTGTACAGGTTCAAAGCAAGAATGTGCACATATGCATCCTGCAGAGCAACTTCTGCCACCTTTATATTTTTAGCATAAACTTCCTTGCTTTACTTACTTAGTTGTGGTAGCTGGCATATTAATGACTGTTAAATGTGCTGCAGTCCCATCCTGTAAGAGAGCAAGAAAGAAAAAGCAGCCTAATTTGTACAGACTCATTTCTGTGGATCACACACTGACCTGACTAAGAAGACATTGGCTCTAACTCAGGCAGTGCAGTGTGCTATGAGTTCATACTGCTAAATCTTCTCAACAGATCTTCTCAACAGGAGTTCAAGAATATAAACTCAACACATTAAGGACAAATTAAGGATATCAAGACAAGAGAAACTCCACAGCAAGAAGACAGAAGAGGAGGATGGAAATAACACATGAAGCAATATCAGCTAGTCATATTCAAAACTGATGGTCAGGCTGTCAAAGCTAGTCCTGTTTTGACCAGGTATCTCTTCTAACCTGCATTATTCTATGCCTGAGAGCAGCACAGAGGAAAAGTGTTAAATAAGAAGGAATTGGAATCTCATGTTTTTATTCATTTGTCTTCTATCCTTGAGTTTGAATCCTTTCATGCTCCACTTGAGCTGCTCTGAGCCAAATATAAGCCTACGCTGTGATGTTCTACATGTAAAGCACTCAGGGTATGAGGATTCCAAACTTCAATTGGCAATAAACTTGAATTCCTTCTTAATAAACAGCCAGCTGGCTTTTAATTAGGAGGTGAAGAGCAGCAGTCATTTTAAGTCCTGAATAACAATGAAGGGAGAGGTTACCACCTGATTACACAGATTACAGTGCAAAAGTAGAGTCTTATTAAAAGGCATCCAGGCTTATCTTAAATCACAGCAGCTCCTGGATCTGCACGTATGTGGGATTTTCCAAGGTGTGCTTTTGTGCTGAGGGAAGAGCTTTTATTCTGAACTCAGTCTTAACTCCTGCAATTCTACCTCTAACAGAGAGTTTCAATTTCTTCACGCCTGTGCTGGCAAAGGAAATGCCTCTTCGGGAGCATCTGTTCGGGTTGCATGCCAGCTTCTAAGGGCAGCATTTAGCATTTCCCCAGGCTGTGTGCTCCCAGCAGCCACGGTGCTGACTCCTCCAGCACAGACACAACAGCAAAGCAGAGAATCAGAGCTCAGCACAGGCAGAAATATTTGCCGGCTGCTGTCATAAAGGCTCAGGATGCCTTCAAACACCTCAGGCTCTCAATTAATGCGATGGCACTGCCTCAGCTCAGCTGAGTGCTGGGTATTTGAAGCAACTGAGAACCTGTCCTGTAAAGCTGCCTATTGAAATTTATGTTTAAAAGTACCCAAAAAACCCAGTTTCAGGTTATCAAAACGACTTTTGTTTCAACCACTGTAGCAAAATCTCAGTTTGTACACACATGGTTCTGCTTTTGAAAGCTGCTCTCAACATCAGTGTGTGCTAATTATGGCATCAGTTAGCACTTCTGATTGCACACTGTGGATGTCTTAGTTCTAGTTATTTAAATATAGCTCACAAGCTCAGAAACATCTCCTTTTTCACAGTTAAGCAGCACATTGCTATGTTAACACCTACCTCAAAGTGTGCCAAAATCATGATATAGCGGTAAATCTCAGACCAGTCCCGGACACCTGCAAGAAAGAACACAGTCCCTCAGCTGAAAGATCCCCATTCTGCTGCTTTGAGGCTGACTGGTACATTTTAATGAGTTAAAAACAGATTCTATGGCCTGTGAAAACAGTGGTGATGCCTCCATCACTCATAGGCTTGCTGAGATGTATAAAAGCAAGAGCACAAACATAGATAAGACAGAGTGTCTCTGTCAGAGTGTGTGTTTCTCTTCTGCTTGGATCTGTGTAACCCAACTAATCATTCTGCTCCTAACCCTCCTTACCAGTCCTCCAAACTCACCTTGCACATAAGGCAAACTCTAGGATAAGGTAGAGGGGTGGAAGGATGGTGGAAGGATGGTTGGGACCCCCTCCTGGGGACTCTGGTTTCTGGTAGGGGTGTTGTGTTTCTGTATTACTTTTAACTTGTATCTTTCTGTATATTGTTGTATATATATTTGTAACATATTGTAAACACCTGCTTGTATATTGTACTAAGCTGTGGATACAAAGCTTCATTCTTTAACTTCCAGCTGGCTGAGTCTAGTCTGGGTGATTTCATAAGAGTAGAATAGAATAGAATCAACCAGGTTGGAAGACACCTCCAAGATCATCCAGTCCAACCTAGCACCCAGCCCCATCCACTCAACTAGACCATGGCACCAAGATTGGAAGAGACCTCATACATCATCAGATCCAACCCGTTACCACAGAGCTCAAGGCTAGACCATGGCACCAAGTGCCACGTCCAATCCTGCCTTGAACACCTCCAGGCACAGCCACTCCACCACCTCCCTGGGCAGCCCATTCCAACGGCAAATCACTCTCTCTGTGAAGAGCTTCCTCCTAAAGAACAGAAACATCTCTGTAGGGAGGACAAGGAATTCCCAAACCTGGAAAATGTCAACTGATTTGACATAAACTTTGGATAAAGAACTATCCACTGCCTGGTAACAGGGTAAGAACACACATGTCCCTAAAACAGTAACAGTATTTCCTCTGAAACATCTTCTCTTTGTGCCCAGGCATAAAACTGGTTATTTTTAAAGCTAATCTTTAGTCTCTCTGTCCTGCCAGTACCAGCTACAATGAAGGCAGCCAAGTGAGTGAATTATTTCTGGTGCTGTTACCGTAAGAGTGGCTCCGAACACCTTTGAGAGAAAGTTCAGTTTTGTCACGGTTTATCTCAATTTCTCCATCAGCTTGGCCCCACTGCTCGTGTCGGAAATGTTGGTCCCTTTGTCTGTGAGAAAGCAAAGGCAGCCCCAATGACAATCTGATAGGACTTATAACACACCCCTCCCCCCAAAAAAAACCCAGAAGTTTCAGAGTATGTGGCTCACAGCTACACCAGATTTTAAACACTGGCAATCACCTTTATATTTCCCAGGTATTGCTGCACGACATCAATCACAGAATCACAGAATTAACCAGGTTGCAAGAGACCTCTGGGATCATTGAGTCCAACCTATCTCCTAACCCTTCTAACTAAATCATGGCACTGAGTGCCTCATCCAGCTTCCTTTTAAACACCTCCAGGGATGGTGACTCCACCACTTCCCTGGGCAGTCCATTCCAATTCTTTCCGTGAAGAAGTTCTTCCTACTGTCCAGCCTAAACCTGCCCTGGCACAGTTTGAGACTTTGTCCTCTTGTTCTGTCACTGGGTGCCTGGGAAAAGAGATCAACCTCCACCTGGCCACAACCTCCTTTTAGGTAGTTGTAGAGAGCAATAAGGTCTCCCCTGAGCCTTCTCTTCTTTAGGCTGAACAACCCAGCTCCTTCAGCCACTTCTCACAGGGCTGTGCTCCAGGCCCCTCGCCAGCTTTGTTGCCCTTCTCTGGACACATTCCAGTACCTCTTAAATTGAGAGGCCCAGAACTGCACACTGTACTCAAGATGTGAAGCATCTGAGAATATAACATCAACAAATTCCCATCCTGACAGACTGTAAAAACACCCCTTGCTTGAGAAACTGCTGGACTACCAAAAAGCTTCTGCTTAGAAGTCAGCAGTTATCATCACCACAGACTACGTACTCTTGGTATACACATTTTCTGCTTCTATTTAGACAACACTGATGCTCATGTTTTCTTCCCATGTTTTCATCTCATATTTTCCTCCCATGTTTTCAGCTCTCTGAAGCCTGTGTAGTACTTAAAGCATCCACTTTAGCTCTTCTTCCATGTGATTGTATTCAGCTCTTTGCTTAGATATAGCTGCATTATTGAACTATGCCTTATAAGGAGAGGCTGAGTGACCTGGGGCTCTTTAGTCTGGAGAAGAGAAGACTGAGAAGGGATTTAATAAATGTTTATGAATCTCTGAGGGCTGCATGTCAGGAAGGGGGGGACAGGCTCTGCTCACTTGCTCCCTGGGATAGAACAAGGAGCAATGGATGGAAGCTGCAGCACAGGAGGTTCCACCTCAACGCAAGGGGGAAACTTCTTTACTGTACGGGTCACAGAGCACTGGAACAGGCTCCCCAGAGAGGTTGCGGAGTCTCCTCTGGAGACTTTCAAGGCCTGTCTGGATGTGTTCCTCTGTGACTTGCACTAGATCGTATGGTCCTGCTTCGTCAGGGAGGTTGGACCCTTTGGGTCTCTTCCAACCCCTAACATCCTGTGATCCTGTGAACTAGAAACAACCTAGATCAGCTTGTTAGGAACTTAAAAAGACAGAATAAGAAATATTCCTAATGCTCAAAGTTTCACAGACTAAAACTGTGGGCAGGTCCCTCCACCCACACATCAGGAAGACCTCATGTTGTGTGCAGGATCCTCCTTAGAGAATGCCAGGACTAGCGTGGTCATGAAACCAGGAGATACTTGATAGGAGCCACGTGCTTCATTAGCTCACTTACAATTAAACTCACCTTCTAAAATCACCTACAAGAACACATGAAGAGACCTGCAGGAAAGTAACTATTAACCACAGAAGAAATGAATCTTGCCTCTTACTTTTTGATCCTTTGGAAGAACTCGACCGTCCATGGCTCCTGTGCAATAGCCTGTGCAAATGTGCCAGGGTGACTGTCAACGTTAAAATTAAAGACTTCTGTGAAGTTGTCCCAGCTATGAAAAGAGAGTTAAAAAATAAAAGGCATTATTAGCTTTCAGGTCGTGCTAGGTCAAGTTGTGCACTTGCTACTCATTTTTTGTACTTTAACATTACTGGAAAATTCTCATTTTTGCCAGTTTGAAGACGTTATTACTTGTCAAGGAATCACAAATAAAATGGAAAATGAGAAGAGCAGGAACAGCCTGCAAGGGTCAACAGATCCCATAGCTGGCAGAGCAGAGCCAAGTGAGAGCATGCTGTTTTCTTTCATGTATTCTGCTCAGAGGGGCAAAGCACAGAATCACAGAATGTTAGGAGTTGGAAGGGATCTCCAGAGACCATCTGGTCCAACCCCCTTGCCAAAGCAGAATCACCTAGGGCAGGCTGCACAGGAATGTATCCAGGTGGGATTTGAAAGTCCCCAGAGGAGGATACTCCACAGCCTCTCTGGGCAGCCTGTTCCAGTGCTCTGTAACCCTCACTATGGAAAAGTGCCTCCTCATATTGAGGTGGAACCTCTGCATTCTAGCTTGTACCCATTGTTTCTTGTCTTATTGCTGGGCACCACTGAAAAGAGACTGGTGCCTTCATCTTCACACCCACCCCTCAAATATTTATAGACATTGATAAGATCCCCTCTCAGCTTTCTCTCCTCAAGACTAAACAGCCCCAGTTTTCTCAGTTTTTCTTCACAGGAGAGAATGCAGCATTACTTCAGCACTGTGGTGCTACTCAAACAGCAAATTCATGTTTTATCAGATACACAGAGCCCATAAACAGAAAGAGAAAGCAGAGGCAAGGTCTTCATGTGTTGTTCATGACCCCTGCAAAACAGTAATCAACTCTCTAACCAAGAACTTATTCTACATTCCCAAAGCAAATGTGAAGCACTTACTGAAAAGAGAATTTAACTGGTACCAGTTCTCCTCCTTCCTCACTCCACTGCTGTCGGTAAGGTCCTTTTCTGTAAGGCAAAGCACTATAATTTTGAATCACTCCTAAACAAAAAGCAAAATGTTTCTTACTTGTTGGTGGTAAATGGATGCAACAGGAGACACTGCTGAAGAATTACACTCTTGTGTGCTAAGTTATCATAGAAGTTATCATAGAATCAACCAGGTTGGAAGAGACTTCCAAGATCATCCAGTCCAACCTAGCACCCAGCCCTATCCAATCAACCAGACCATGGCACTAAGTGCCCCATCCAGTCTTTTCTTGAACACCTCCAGGGATGGCAACTCCACCACCTCCCTGGGCAGCCCATTCCAATGCCAATCACTCTCTCTGTGAAGAACTTCCTCCTAACATCCAGCCTATACCTCCCCTGGCACAACTTGAGACTGTGTCCCTTTTTCTATTGCTGGTTGCCTGGGAGAAGAGACCAACCCCCACCTGGCTACAGTTTCCCTTCGGGTAGAATGGCAGTGCTGTATATCATCATGCTAGTTTGAAGCTAGCTGGAATATTTTGGAGAGAACAATTAGATTATAGGCTGTGAAAAGGAAACAATGGTGATGTCTACTTCACTCTGAGTCTAGTCTGGGTGATTTTCTTAAGTGTGTGTGTGGGGTAATACTCAAACCATCACAATCCTTAGCTGTATTTTCATTCCATACTAATCAACAAGTGCTTGTTATCAGATAGCTTTTGGTTCAAACTAGTTGAATATATTTCCAGATAGAGTTCAAAAACCCTTCTTCTTGTGTATAGATAAATGAAAGTGCTGCAATACCTCAGTAATCCATCAAAGTTTATTTTCCAGCGTGTCTGGGGCTCTAAGTATTCAATAGTGAGCCCTCCTCCACTCCAGTGCTCTTCAGATTCATCACTCACCATCATGTTCGGATGTTGTGGGTGCTAAAAAGACATTACAGGGAAACATTTGCTTAATGCAACAGTGAGGATGCAATGTGGCTGAACTCCAGCTCCGATGGTCCTCTGCAAGACATTTGGCTGAACTGGCTTTTCAGTTCTACTTGCTGTCTGGTTATAAGAGAGGGAAAATTGCATCTAAACCACCTGAATTTAAGAGAACACATAATTATTTCAGATAGCACCAGTGAATTATTTGTGTGAAGAGAGGCCACTGCAAGAGCTCAGCTCCTTACATTCACGACTGTCAAGCTTACATCCAAGCTGTTGCAGGGCTTTGGGCGTAAACTTAATTTTAGACTGAATTCAATGAAACTCTAAACTAATTTATAATTCTAGTGCATGCAAGCTCCCCAAACTCTTCAGCTGCTCTTTGAAAAACATGTCCTGTTTCCTAAAGCTGTCAACTTTCTAAAAGAGAGCTCATACTGCTGTAGGGAATGATCTCAGAAGATGCTGAACATGGTTGGCAATTCTAAGTAACAAAGCCAGAAGGTAGTATCATTACATTAATTTTACTAGAAAACAAATCTTCTCTGTCTTTCTTTTCTGCAAACAGGATGTCTCCTGCTTTTCTGGTCATGGCTATGTAGTGAGTCGAGGGAAGAGGGATTTATCCCAAATCTTTTCTCCTTTTGATGTAGACAGCTATTTAAAAAAAAAATGCCACAGGCAAAAATAAGATTAAAGAAAAAATGAAGCAGATGTACATCTAGCTCTCTAAAACTTGTCCTTCCTCCTTAAAAAAGCCAATTCCACAATGGGGTTTATAGCATGCAATCATTAAAAAAGGGGGGGAATAAAACCACCATAACCATACAAGGTAACTAATAAACCATGTGCTGCACACTGTCAGAAAGACTGAATGCTCAAATTCTTCCTGGGACATTTCACAGGGCAGTTTCTTTAGGAAACCTTTCAGTTTTGTCACATTATGGGGAAAAGTGAATAGAATAGAATAGAATAGAATAGGAATAGAACAGAACAGAATAGAATGGAATCGACCAGGTTGGAAGAGACCTCCAAGATCATTCAGTCCAACCTAGCACCCAGCCCTATCCAGTCAACCAGACCATGGCACTAAGTGCCTCATCCAGTCTCTTCTTGAACACCTCCAGGGACGGTGACTCCACCACTTCCCTGGGCAGACTGGAGTATTTTTCTGATGAGGAAAAACTGAGAAACTTGGCACTGTCTATCCTGGAAAACAGCACACTGAGAGGGCTTCTTCTCAATGTTCATCAACAGCCGATGGGCAAGGGGCAAGAGGATGGGGCCGTTCTTTTCAGTGGTGTCCAGTGACAGGACATGGGACAATAGGCACAAACTGGAACCCAGGAGGTTCCACTGAAGATAAGGAGAAACTTCTGTGCTCTGAGTGAGCCCTGGAGCAAGCTGCTCAGATAGGTTGTTGAAACTCCTTCTCTGGAGAGATTCCAAACCCACCTGGACACAGTCTTGGGTAACCTGGACAAGATGATCTCCACTGGTCCCTTCCTATCCCCCACCCATTCTGGGATTATTTTTTTGCCTGAATTTCTAGCAACGGTTTAAGTTAGGAGTTAAACTTGAATGCCATCCTTTATCCACCACTTACTTCAAACTCTCCTATTCCATCCAGCCTCAGGAAGAGCCACATCTCACAGATCCCATCAGGACGTTTTGCAAGGCGCACAATCACAAAGGTCTTGTTGGTCTCTGTGAAACCGGTGAAATAAACCGAATCAAGAGCCTAGGGAAAGGGAAATGGACCTTAGCTCCAGCTGGAGGCAGGAAGAAAGGGGCAGAAGGTTAGTAACTCTTTGTTTTCCATGGATTTCTTCTCAGGAATCAGATTTTACTTTCACTTTTGATATTTAACAGCAGGCAGGCAGCGAACAGCCAGGGAGTTTTTCCAGCAGCAGGGAAGCCTCAGTCCATATACTCAGAAAGTGACTGAGATCCACAATATTCAGTCAATACATAATTTAGTCAAACAACAATCACATCACACATTGACACGAAAGCAGTTTCCTTTTCTTCCCCCCCCCCCCCCCCATTTCCTTATCAGAAAGCAGAGAGGAAGCAGATGAGAAGCTGTTTTAGAGAGAGAATGTAATCATTGCATGATAGGCTTGGACAAGGTGAAATATTATCCTGAATTAAGATGAGTAATTAGCAATGAGAAGTTCCCTTGACCAAAATTTTATGAAATGTGGTCCCAAAGAGGATGTCTGTGAGGATGAAAGAGCTACAATCACATCAATTCCATGGCTAGCTCCAAGTTGTATGTATCACAGATAATACTTAAACAGAACTCAAATGGAATATAAAGATAGTAAATCATTGGAAATTCAGCACTTTAGCATCAATTAGCAGTTGGCCTGGTGCAGGACCACTTAACACCACCAATCTCAGAAGGTTTTAGGCACAGAAGTTCACAACTTCAAATTCAGCTGTACGTTTTTGTGTGTTTCTGCAGAACTTGCTCACAGTGAAGTTTTTACAAGCTGGGACACGGAAATCAAGATTTAGGAATGCATTTTCAGGCATGGATGAAGTTCCGCTCCTGGAATATTATCCATCGTAAAACATCAAAACAAAATCCAACTGCATTATTATTTTCCTTAAGTGCACAATCACAGGGAGGGATGGAGGGTATTGAGGGCACAAAGTCTGGAAATACACTCAGACTGATTCTGCCAGATGCCAACATAAAAATTCATAGACATCACTCCTGGAAGTGTATTTCAGATGTGTTTTTACACCTCTTTTGTAAGGGTGGCTCCAGTGTTGCTGCCTGGAGGAGCAGAGAGGAAAACAGACCTCTTGGTTTGCCTCAAACCACCCTGAATGTCATATTGATGTGGAAGCTGCTGTCACTCTTGCCCTATCAAACCCAGTCAAGACTGCAGAAACACTTCAAAATGCTCCAAGCAGCGTTTTAATCAAGTAGAAAGGAAAAGCAAGAGAAAACAGCATCTTTATTTAAAGGTTAAGCTGAAGCCTCAATGCATTTGTTAAATGAGTTAAGAATTCCCAAAAGGCTCCAGGAAATGTTAGATAGAGGTTGATTTTTCACATACGTTACTTAGGATCCAAAAATTCAGCTGGCATCTTGGTGAGGCAAGGAAAGTGGAGGGAAATCCTGCCTCATCAGCCTCTCTGCTTCCCCTTCTCACCAAGGAACACAGAAAAGCCCACCCAAACCTCCCAGTTAGGCACAGTGAGCATTTGACAGGATAGTCCATGAACACAGGCAAGGTACAGGGTGTAGATAGAGGGCTTATTAGTTTCTAAGCAGACAAATACACCTGAAAAAGTACATTTGATTCACTAAGTGTTCTAAAATAAAAAGCTCTTGTGGCTCCTAGTGAATCTGCCTTTTCCCATCAAATATCAGACGGTCTGATTAGAGTTAACCCTTCTCCCTGCAAGTCAGCCAAGGTGGCATTCCCAACCTGCCCTCACTGGGATGTGTTTAAGGTGGGGGGGGGAAATGTGGGTCACAATGCTTCAGGGATTGGGTGGTGGAGAATGCCAGGCACACAGGATACAGGGGATGGGGTACCAGAGGAACGAAGGTCACACAGAAATGCAGGTTTCTGGTGTGTAGGGGATACAGACAGGTGCACATCCCGGAGGTATGTGCATTCTGCAGATGGAGGTGGTGCGAGCTCAGGGGGGTAGAGGTCTAGGCGGAACGAGGCTTGTGTGAAGAACAAGGGTCGCAGGGAATGAGGGTTCCGGGGGCTGGGTGACAGGGATACTGAGGATGGGGTCTCAGGAGAGGGGAGTTCCAAGGGAACAAGGGGGTGCCAGGGCTGGGGGAGACTTAAGTACTAGGGAAAGGAGTGTCACAAAAGGAGCTTCAGAGAAGCGGACCCCAAGCCTTAGGGTGCAGGGAAAGCGACGGGACACTCACGTGGGGATCGGGGCGGAGCGGCCGCGGCCGCCGTAGCTCCGCGGAAACTGCGCCGGCCGCCCACGGCCTCCAGGCGCCGTGGAAAAGCAGGAACCAGCCCAGCGCCCAGCGCTTCAGCGGGACCCAGGCGACAGAAGCCACCACCCGCCGTAGCCCGAGCAGCACCAAAGGCAGCGCGGCTGCCAGCAGCGCCAGCAGCTCCAGCATGGCGGCGCGGAGCGGGACCCGCTGCCCCCTGAGCGGAGCTGCGCGCTGCCTCCGGCCGCCGCCAAACCCCGCCTTCGGGCCACCGTGTCCCGGAGCCGGTCGCGGTCATTTCCGTGAGGGACTCGTCTCGGCCGTCGAAGCGCTGAGGTCACTCTGGCACGTTGGACTTGTGTCCTTTTTGCCTTGTTTTTTGATTGTGCGTGGAGTATTTTTTTTTGTTTTGGGTTTGGTTGGGTTTTGAGGTTTTTTGTGTGGTATTTTTGGTTGTTTTGGTTTGGTTTATTGTTATTATTACACATTTCCCCCTCGGGAAACCTGCCCGCGGTGCGTTTTGCCCGTAAGGAAGCGTTTAAAGCCGGGCAGTTCCCCGGAGAGGCATAGCCAAGTTTCTGGGCAGTGTGTCGGGTTTAAGTGTGGTAGTGCAGAAGTGGGGTTTGGGGTCTGCCCACTGGAGCTATCCAGGGGTGTGGGGGCAACAGCTCTTCACTAAGGCTGAAGTTTGTGGGGGTTCACAGAATCATAGAATGATTTTGGTTGGAAGACCTTTTAAATCAAGTCCAGCTATTCTCTTATCTCTGCAAAGTCTGGTGCTAAACCATGGCCCTTAGCACTACATTTCTGGGTCTTCTAGAACACCTCCAGGGATGGAGATTCAACCATCTCCCTGGGGATCCCATACCAGTGTTTGAGAACCCTTTGAGTGAAGAATCACAGAATCACAGAATCAACCAGGTTGGAAGTGACGTCCAAGATCATCCAGTCCCGTGCTATGCAACCAACTAGACCATGTCACTAAGTGCCTCGTCCAGTCTTCTCTTGAAAACCTCCAGGGACAGCAACTCCACCACCTCCCTGGGCAGCCCATTCCAATGGCAAATTCCCTCTAATATCCAACATAAACCTCCCGTAGTGCAACATTGTAGATTTTGGGCCACGGTTTATTGATCTGTCAGTGCAGATCCTTTGCTTGATCCTGTTACCACCTCCAGACAATGGGCAAGGAAAAAAAACTTGGAAGTCCACTTTATCCAGGGCACCAAAAAACCCCAGCAATCTCAGCAGGCATCTGTTCAGTGTCTTGTGTAGGTACCATTCGTAGAAACTGTATTTTGGAAGGCTTTTGTCTGGTTGTACAATGGATCTTTTTATTCCTTTTGCAATTAGCAAGCATTTAGTCTCGTTTGCCTCCACTAAAATAAACCCAAGCATCTCAGGAGTGGCTGAAGTGTAGCTGATCTGGCTTTGGAAAGAGATAGGGCTCTCAAAACCTGTGCTTTTCATTTGTATTCTGAGTGTTTGGACTCCCTGTTAGATCCACAGACTTCTCAGTGGACCTCCTATTACCTGAATAAGCATTTATTGTGCATTGTTATGCTTCTTGCTCTGGCTTTATAGCCACCTCTGCTGTGGTTTGTGTTTAATGGATCGGTGCGTCTGGTTCTTTCAATTTTCTTCTCTGAATGCAACTTGGTTTTTAATAACCTCAGCTCTGCTGCTCTCTGTTTGCCTTTTAGCTTTAACAACCTCCTTAGCTCTGCTGCTCTCTTTTTGCCTTTTAGCTAGTCTTTTCTGACACTGATGTGCACATACTCTGCCTCTATGATCATGTTTCTAGCTATCCTTCAGAAGCCTCTACTGTCTTAGAAGTTCCTTTCATCTTCCTAAAAAGCCTCCTTATTTTTAGAAAGTTCCCCTTTTCTGTCACTGGGCACAATTGCTCAGTTTCATTTTATTGTTGTCCATGGAGGACATCAAATTAGAAGGGCAAGAGCAAAACCAAAACCAAAAATGCAGAAGGCAACAGGGATTAAGACAATGAGGTTCAGAAATGTATTTCTGTAAATAGCCATTGCTTCAGCTAATATCAAAGGGGCCTGTCTTAGAGTAAAGCACCTAGAGTAGGCAGAGAGACAGAGAGATAATCAGGATATTTTCTTACTTCAGACTGTCCTGTGGAGGGACTAAAACCAGTCTAAAATTAGGAGCTGTGTCACAGTGTTATCACCCTGCACCTGCAGTACAGCAGATACAGTTCTGTCCAGAGGAAGGCTACAATGGATTATGAAAAACAGCTTTTCTTTTTTGTTAAAATATATACACAGTATTGGCACAAAGCAATATGGGGTGAGGAAAGATCAACACAAAAGACAAAGCTTTGAGACTTTACAAAGGTGCCATAATTAAACCCTCAGCAGCTCTAGGCTGCTTGATATTTAAGGGCCCGTGGCAAATGAGAGGTACTCGTAAACTATTCCTTTTCTTTCATTAGTGCAGTTTTCAAAGGTCAGGGCTGGGACAGACACTAGAAAAGTGGCAGACACTCTCTATGAAACTTTCTCACCTCCCACATGGGAAGAGAAAGGCAATAAGGGAGAGAGATGGATGAGTTGGGAAAGAAGAAGATGACAGCTTTAATGAAAAGTATGATAAAACCAGAATAGGTACAAGTAGATACAAACCAGTATCAAACCAACCCCCAGATGGCAAGGACATCATTGTCACCACTGATGCTGGGGGCAGGTGCTGGGGAATTCCTAGAACAGACCCAGCAGCAGATGGGAACTGGCTCCAGGAGCTGGACTCTGGAACTAGATTCAGGAAGACGTAGATTAGGATCGAAGGCAGAAGAGTCCTTGGATGTGGCCACTGAAGAGGCTTGGCCGTGGTGATCCCTCAGCTATATGCTGAATATGACATAAATGGAATGGAATCCCTTGTTGGTCAGCTTAGAGTCACCGGTCCTGTCTACTGTTTCCCACAGATGTACAACAGTGTGGTACACCAGATTTAGCAGTGACCTTGGCCTGCACACCAGCCCTTGGTACTAACTCCAGACATCAGCACCATCACTTCTAGAAGCAGATGCTCTCCAAAAACATGCTGCAGAAAGTGCAGTTATTAGAAGAGACTGACCTGAAAAGTCAAATCACTGACCAGAATTAGTTCTGTTCTAACTCAAACCAGGACAGCAACCCACAAGCTGCTTTACTGCCCTTTGCCAAACTGTTGGAGTCCTTACACAAATCATCTGAATTTCCGCATTTGCATTTCTGAGGGCAGGATAAACAGGGCATGAATATTTCCTACGTTCCTCTGATATGTGAAGTATTTGAAAACTCTCCTGCAGCCTCAGCAAAGCACCACTGAAGGTATTGTGGCTGCCTATATGGAATCTGTAGCAGAGATAAGCTCCGTTCCTTCCATGAGGGCAGGAAGCATGAAAACAATTTGCTTCGTGCAGCATTATGTTTCAACATTTCTTAGGTAATTTGTTTGAGGACTTGAAATTATCTCTGGCAAACAATTTATTTTGGCAGTCTTATTCACCGCATAAATGGGTTCCAAACCAGAGGAACCTGCAGAAGAACCAAAGTCCTGACATGTCTGGTATTGATTTTAGCATGGCAGAAAACATCGTTGCGCATATTAAAACAAGTCTAAGATCTGCTCCACATGCTTAGCAAAAAAACCCCAAAAGTAAACCAAAACAACCCCTCCAAAAAAACTAGGGAGGAAAAGCATAGAATCATAGAGTCATAGAATCACAGAATTATAGAATCAACCAGGTTGGAAGAGACCTCCAAGATCATCCAGTCCAACCTAGCACCCAGCCCTATCCAGTCATCTAGATCATGGCACTAAATGCCTCATGCAGTCTTTTCTTGAACACCTAATATTCAATTGATTTGTTTGGGGTTTAAGTTCAGGAGGAAATGAGGATCCTGTGACTGATACATGGTGCTAAAAATACAGAGAGCAAAGAATGTAAGAATTTCTGGTTAGCGTAAATTTGCTGACCTGCTCTTTTCATCATCTGCAATATTGACCATCAAACTTCTCATTGCATAGTGAAGGCTTTAATCAACATTGCCTCTTTTAAATCCAGCTGCCTGGTAGAGAGAATTGGTATGTTAGGATTCTGTTCCATTAGGAAAAAAATTAAAACAAACAACAACAACAAAAAAGTACTTTGACACTTCTGGAAATCAAGGGCCAGCGAAATCAGACTAAGGGTAACTCCTGAGGTGCAAACTGGGTCTCTAGGTCTTTGCACTGCAGTCAGCACTGGCTGCATTATTTGTGCAAAGCTATCCAGTCTCTCTTAGAATCATAGAATCAATCAGATTGGAAGAGACCTCCAAGATCATCCAGTCCAACCTATCACCCAGTCCTGTCCAGTCAGCTAGACCATGGCACTAAGTGCTTCATCCAATCTTTTCTTGAACACCTCCCGGGACGGCGACTCCCCCACCTCCCTGGGCAGCCCATTCCAATGGCAAATTTTGGAGAAATCGAAGCCAAGAGGGGAAAAAAAAATGCATTATGTTCTCTCTTCTTCAGAGAGCTGCAAAAGTAATCAGATTTTCAGGAAAGCATCCAGAAATAATGGTTGGATTTACATCTGTAGAAGACCCAGTCATATTTCAGGAAAGATCACATCTGGGAGAGAATTTCCTGGCTCATCCTCTATTTTTACACATCATATATATGATGTTTCTTATTTCTTTAGGAAAAAAAAAAAAAGTCGAACTACCTTGATTATGCACTTTTTCTCCTTGTATTGCATCTGGAGATACTGCTGCTTGCAAATTATCAGTGATTAAAATTTTCCCTGCCCCAGGGCTGCAGAAATCAGAGGTGCTCCATCCAGTGGGCAAACTCGCTAAGTGACGCCGAGGTGACAAGCTCCTGAACATCGTTTCCACTGAAATCGACTGCAAAACTTCCACTGAATTAGAAGCTGTCACAATAAAGCATGTGAGGGAGCAGCTGAAGTGTAAAACCTCTGGGTGTGAAAACATGCAGAGTCGTGTCTAGTTGCTACTGCTAAAAACAAGCAACAGACTGCATGACTTCCTGGTAATTTCTTGGTAACTGTCATATTTTGGCCATCCTGAAATAAAAGCACAAAGCAGGCAACACATTTGTTATGCCAAGGTTTAAGCTCACTGCAGTCAATGCTGTGTGCCCAGAAATGTATACCCAAGAAAAAAAAAAAAAAGAAACATGGATAATTGACAGAGGACTTACATTAAAGGAAAACATGGAGGGAGAAGGAAGCTTTAGCAAAAGACCATCTTTGGATTTGGTGTCTGTAGATGTGCTTGGCACTGGTGAGGCTGCACCTGAAATACTCTGTCCAGTTTTAAGCCTCTCACTAAAGAAAAAGACATTGAGTTGCTGGAGTGGGTCCAGAGAAATGGAACAAAGATTACACACAATGCCAACCTTTTCTGGAGTCCCTAATACTTCAGTAGAATAGAAGGGGGAAGATGGGGGAGGAATAAATGAAGAAAGATAAAAGTAGACTCACACATAACCATATGGGCAGGTTTATACTATTGTACATCCCAGCACACACAACCCCATAAGCACTTGCTGCCCACGTCCCACTAGATGGTGTTCATGCTACAAGTAAAAAACAAGATGCAGAAGCGTGCATTCTGCTGGTTGTTCTTCAGCTTTGTAACCTTTGCATGTTTTAAATGTACCCTCAGCTCACAGACTGCAAGGTTTGCTGGTTTGCATCTCAGTTTTAAAGCTGCTGGGTACAATTTTCTCCTAATACACTGTGGAAAATTCTGAATGAGTGTCCTGCAGTAGTATTTCCATATAAAATAATTTGTCTAACTACAGTTGTTGAAGCCCAGCTTGAGCAAGTTAATATAGTAAATGGCCACAGAACAGGATCTTGACTTGGGTGCCAAATCACTCTCCTGAGACTTCCTGAAATAATGAGGGACCATAATGAACTGTCATCATGAACTGTATGTAGACATAAAGCAAAACTCCATCATGGAATAACTGAAGTCCACTAGATCAGTGTTCAGTTATTGCAGAAGTTGGATTGAAATGCTGCTGGTGATGAAGACTTTGAAGGGATGGAAACAGGACCGTGCCTTGAGTGCTGGCTGTCCCTGGGGAAGCTGTAATGTGATCTCTGGCAGGCCAGGGCCCGGGCCCCATGGTTAACAGCCCAGGTGTGGGTCAGGGGCTGCCCTGTCAGTACTATCAGCAGGCCCCACATCTTCACTAGCAGCCACGAAGGTCAATGGCTTCCTGGGATATGCTAAGAGGAGTGTGGCCAGCAGGGCAAGGACGTTCTCCTCCCACTCTGCCTTAGTGGAGTACTCCTCATATGAAGTACTGCATCCACTCTGTTGACAAGGAGCTGCTGCAGAGTCCAGCACAGAGCCAGTAGGGTGTGGGCTGGAGCATCTAGCTGGTGAGAAAAGGCTGATAGAGCTGTTTCCATTTAGCCTTGAGGAAACTGAAGGGCGATCTCATTAATACTTGACAGTATTAAAGGATGAGTGTCCAAAGGATGGCGCCAGACCCTTCTGAGTGAGGTCCAGTGACAGGACAAGGGCAATGGACACCTATGTTCCACATAAACATAAGGACAAAAAATTCCTGAGAGTTCTTCAGCGTGGGAGAAAACTGGACGAGGCTGCCCAGGAAGGCTGTAGAATCTCTCGTCTTTGGAAGCGTTCAAAACCTGACTGGACATGTTCCTATCTGACCTACTCTGGGTGATCCTCCTCTCGCAGGGGGGCTGGACTAGATGGCCTGCAGAGGTCCCTTCCACCCCATTCACAGCCATTCTGTGATTCTGTGACCGCTGTGATGGAAGCACGACTTCAGAAGCCAACGAATCCCATTTAAGCCTCAGTTCAGGGTTCTTTGAAAATCTGAGAGGAAAAGCGTCCAGCTGCAGAGGCCAGAACGGACACTGAGACGGGACGCTGCCGAGCTCCCGCCTCGGGCCCTCAGGCTCACGTTACTCGGTACCCACCGGCAGCCTTCCCCGTGCCGGGCATCCGCTGCCAAGGACGACCCGCTCGGGGCACGCATGCGGCTATGGAGCCGCGCTCCGCTCCATTCGTGCGCGCCTGCGCAGCACTTCCGGGGGCTGGCCCCGCCCGGCGCCGCGTCTGCGCAGTGCGGCGCTGCCCGGCTTCCGCCTCCTGCGGCGCTGCCCTTCCCGCTTCCGGGAGTCCTCGGCTCCGCGGAGCGCCCGGCGACGGGCACGGTGGCGGCGGCGGTGACAGTTCAGCGGCGGGGGCTCGGCCCCGGCTCGCCCCACCGCGCCGCCAGCACGGCGCCAACCGCAGCTCTGAGGGCAGCGGGGCCGCCGCCGCTGAGGTAAATCCACTTCCATTCCCTCTCCGGGTTACCTTCCCCTCACCTAGACGGTTCCTCTCAGGGTGCTCGCAGCCAGTTGCGCGGGCCCGGCCGCCGTCGGTTTTTCCTGTGTTCCTCTCGCGGTTTTGCAGAAGCCTCGCCCCGCGGGGAAGGATGCTGGTGTCCCGGTGACGTCCTGGCGAAGGACGAGCGGGGAAGGTTAGCGGAGATGTTCTCTCCTGGGGCAGGTCGGGCTGAGGGCTGGGCGCCCCGGGAACCTACGTCCCTGCCTGTGTGGGGTATCAGTTCTTAGTGGGATGTTCCTAAGTCTTGGCTGTGCTCCTGCCTCTTAGCAGGTTATTTAAAAAATAGTCGCAGTGATCGTCTGTCAGCAGCCATGGAAACAAGCGCACGGAGGTGCCCCCGTGTCCCAGCACGGGTGCGTTGTAGAGTCCCAGCTGCCGCCGTGGGAAGCGAACAGAGGAGGGAGGGACAGCAGTCATTTGCCACTCCACGCTTTTCAGGCATGTCCTCGTACTTGCTCAGGGGAGTGCTGCTGATTTATGTGTTGCTGGGTTTCCTTGCTTCCAGAAAGGAACAACGGCCCTTAGAGAAAGCGGGAATGCAAATAGCGCACACTCTGGAAAATGAGAGAGTAGCTTAGTACAGCACAGCGTGGATGTGAGATGTGCTGTGAAGAAAAGGACTGGGAAATCATTGCCTGTTTTCTGTGCTACTATACAGTTGTATAAGGGTATCAGGATGCTGAATTAGAGGCACGTAACTGTCCGCTTTGCCGAAGACATAATTAGGTTGAAGTCACTGTGGCAGTTCACATTAGCAGACTTAAATTAGATCTTTTGAAGTGGATGCTTTCCGGCTTTGAAAACTGTACAGATAAAGCCGGGACTGATGCATTAGTAAATGAAACTGATGTAAAATTTTAGTGGGTTTAGATTAAAGTTAAATAGCTTAAAGCTCTTCGTGGCCAAAAGAAATTGGTAATGTTTCTCATCTCCTTCGAACTTTCTTGGTTTTGCTCTGATGTACTATATTTTCTATCATATATATCTGATAGGTTTCTTTTTTATGCTTTTCATGAAGACAGAACTTTTAAGGAAAGTAAATTGTCAGGATCCTGCAGCAGCTGAAAGACTGAGGACAAAGAATGTTGAAGAAGTGTGAGGCTTTATTCATGTCTGATATGAGGAACTACTGAAACAAAAGCTTGAATGCTCACTTAATGGATAGTGCAATTGCTGGTGATAATAGTACACCTTTGATCTATGAAAGATGATGCTCTAGTTTACTTTCTGGAACCTGGAAGGATATGGGTATGGGTTGAATCTGACAGAAAAATGTTCTTGATGATCTGAGACCACAGCACAGTCAGTAAATGTGACACCCAAACTATGCTCAGCTGGAGTGTGAGGATACAGTGTGTATTGGTAAATGTAGAAATTACAATGGCCGTGATTCATCCAATTGCTGTTGGCAAGGTAGGAAAATTTTCAGTGTCCACATAACAAAACTGATACTGGTTTAAGCATTTAGGTTTCTGGAGTGTAATTGAATTTGAGCGTGAGGCTCTGTTCCAAAAGAGGTAACATACAAAGCCCAAACGCAGATTGTGTACAGGCCCTTCTATCAAGTAAAGTTGTTCTTTAATCCAGAAGTGTGCTGTCTTTGCTGTTGTAGCTCAGTGTGTGTATGAGGAGGTGTTGTAGCTCAATTCATGTATTAGAAAGTGTTTTGATTTTGGGCAGCAAAGTTTCATAAAATACATTTTCATCTGTGGGGGGAAGTAAATCTCTTTCCAGACATCTCAGGATGTACTTTAATGTTTCCATTAAACAATTTCAGTGTTTTTCTATGACCTTGTACTTACTGTATAATAAGAGAATAGCTTCAAAATTGATTGTGTATGTACTTACTGAAAATTGTCTGTTGAGTATGTTGCCAGGTGTCTGCACACAAACAGCATCATATTTTTTACTTGTTTCCACTGTAAAGTGTCACTATATGCCTGCAGTAGAGCAGATATGGATGAGTATAAAGAAGGGCTACAAAACAGAAACAGGAAATCAATCCAGAGAAACATGGTACAACAAGGATTTGGAAAGATGATGAGCTGTGCTGCTGAGGGTAGGGGATAGAGTTGAGGATAAGTTAATAACATTTTGGGGTTGTATCATGGTTTGCCATCACAAGCTATTTCAGTCGCTTTCTTCCAGAATTGTGTGCACTGCTACATGTGTTCCAGATCCTTGATATTTGCCATATCTCTTTGGATTTAGAAATAAGAGAAGTTGAGTCTGTTAGGGCTAAATTGTTGTTGATGGACTCATTCTTCTCAATACTTCCTACTCTGGCTGTTCTTTTATGTTATGGTTGCTGAGAAAGGTCAGTTGAAGCCTTGGCAGAGTAATTCCTTCTTGTACAGAGGTCACCTGCTGCTGGAGCTGAGCTGAAGGGTTTTCTGTGCACTTCCTGGGTGATGTGGGCATTGGAGTAGTTTGTTTGCTAGATTGGTCACTGAGATGTTGAATCAAGCCACAGTTTACTTATTAAATGGCTTTGCAGTTTGGATTGCATGTATCTGTCGTAAAATGTAGGTTGTTCACCTAAATTAGGCATGGTTGTATCTAGACATTATCTGAGGGATGTTTATCTGTCAGCAGTGAATGATTCAAATTGTCCATGGAATTGGCTGCGGTAGTAGGTGTGTCCATCAGGCTTACTTAAAATTTCTGTGGTTGTTGAAGTTAATGTTTACACTGTAACCTTTTAGTGAGACTGCAGCTCCGTGATTTTGACTGGCCACCGGTGTAGCGCTTTCTAGGTAGGATTTAAATCCATCATATGTAAGGACCGCAGGATTATTAGTCTGATGTGCAATATCTGTTAGTGTCCTTACAACTATTGATTTACCAGAATGCAATCAGAAGTGTTGAAATAAAAGCATTAATCTTTATTGTGTTGTAACTGAAATATGAGGAACCTTAGAAACTGTTTGGTGTATAGCTTGAAGGGAAAAGCAACCAAAAAAGATGTGGGCTTTTAGAGCTAATGAATTTTAGCCTGTGTATAAATTATTACCTCTATGTCTGTTTTCTTACAATAGAGTTTTTCCTTTCTTTTTCCTCAAAAAATAGCAGGGGGAAGGACTGTGCTTAACCCTGAAGTGCCCTTTTTTTAATTTAATTTGCAGTACAGAGGCCTCATGATACAATCAGTTGTATGGTATCATTCATCTTCTTAATACCCTTGGGAACCTTCTTCCAGTAAACTTAAGAGAAGGGAGGCTTGCTGTTGCAGTGGGTTTTCTTTAGCTCTATTGTAAAACTACAAACATCTTAGACACAGTCATTTTATAAGTTATCATGACTCTGTAATGTGGTATCTTCATTGTTTGGGGTTTTTTTCTTACAATAATATATCTGCATTTTGGAACAATGCTTCATTAACGGTGTTCTGCAAGATAATGAGACATTCTCAACCCGAGAATTTCAGATAACACCTGAGAGTGGAAAGCATCAGATTAGATTTGATATAATCACCTTTGCAAACAGATGACATTTTGCATGAAGTATTGAATAATTTAGTGTTATCTTCCAGTGATAGATAAAGATCTTTAAAGGTCAAATTATTGCTTGGCATGTTAGAGATTGAAGTGTCATTCTGCTGGAGGTTTGTGCTCTAAGCACACATACAGCAAAGACTCAGTGTAAATTGGATTAGGACAAGCATTGAAGCAAAGAAATGAATAGTCTAGAGGAAAGCTGTGGGCATCTCAGTGGGGATGCTTAGCTTTTTATGAAGTCGAAGTACTGTTGTTCAAACACTGATCCTCTTCTTAAAGGAGACCATGATGGGGGTAATAAAGTAGGCAGCTACAGAGGAGAACATGCAGGAGGAGCAGGGGAGTGAGACAGCACATGAGAATGACTAAATCTATTATTGTTGCAAAGCTAAACTGTGGTGACACTTCCACCTAAACCAATAACTGATGAGGCTACAATAAACACTGCGATTTTGCAGAGAATTGCATTTAGCTGACTGAACAAATCACGTCACTGTCTTGTCAATGAATTCTCTTGTTAGCAACTTGAAATGATTACTCTGACTTTAATGTCTCACCTGCAGAGGCTTTGCATGTCGTCTCCTATTGCTTGTCACCTTCCACTCAGAGAGCGGGTGGGTGACATTGCAAATTAACTGATAACACTCAAGGTATCTTCTTGTGTGTTTCTACTTAGCTTCCATGAAATGCCATGCCAATGACAACTTAATGATTGTGGATTTCACAATATTGTGAAAACTTGTTTAACAGAAGTATAAAAGCTATTAGTAAAGCAAAACAGAAAGCAATCAATGGCTTCATGCAGTTATGTCTGCATAATAAGAACTCACATTACCTTTTAGGCTTGCAATTGAATATATGAATGTGTTTATGTAAGATAAAAGGCTTCTCATTTTCAGGGGAAGTCTGCACTCATCTAACTCCCCAGCAAAACTAGAAAATGTGTACTTAAGAACATCATCAGTGGTGTTGCATCTGAGGTATTTTTTGTAACAAGCTAGTTTCAGAAGCCTTCCTTTTACAAGTAAGTGGCTTTGTATTTTCAGTAGCTGTGAAATGTCAGAATCTCTACAGTAATCTCAAAATAATTTAAATTAACCTTCCAGCAAATCAAGTGTGGCTTCCACAACACAAAGCTTATTTTAGATACTTGTAAATAAGATAGCTGAAGAAATAATTCTTTCATTAGCCAACTTCAATCACACATCGAGTCAAGTTACCTACTCCTAGCTAGCCATTTTATGCTGTACTGTGTAAAAGCAAGAAAATTGGGGATTTAATTGCCAGACATTATAGTTTGCAGCAGGACTGGATGAGGGAGCAGACTGGCTCTCAGTGTTGTTGTGCAGAGCAGGGGTACAACCTCAGTTTTCCAGACACCAAATACAGCAATGCTTTTTGTGCAGCATGTGTGTGATCGCTAACTTTTCTAGTCAGAAACTCAGGCCCACACCTCTTCTGTTCTCTTCCCCAAATAGAAATCTAACTCAAGGTTTAGTGCTGTAGTCTATGCCATGTGGTGTTTTCCAGAAGCTTCAAAGCGTTTTCAAGCTTTGAAGTACCTGGTTTTCTAAGTAAAATAAATTCCTCCTCCTATTCATTCATTATGGAAAAATAAATCTTCTACACTTCCAAATCGACTGATGCTCACTTAGCACAATGTGTTGGATTTGAGTGATTTGTCCTTGTGAAAAGGAGGGAATGTGATTCAAGATCGTGGAACGTTTGTATTGTCAAATGAAGCATAGTTAGAACAGCTTAAGCTTCTATTTCAGTATCTTAAGTTGCATGATAATTATTTACCTATATAGAGGAACTCTAACAACCAGAACATTTTAGGTGTATATTCCCTTTGGCATAGTTGTGGGCCATTTTGTTTTCTTTGCAGATTCTGGAATGAGTAGCTGCTGTATTAGAAATTAGCCATCCAGGTCTAGTAATTAGAGTTAAAATAGTTTTTTTCCTACCTTATCTTAAAATTATAAAAATAGTGGCAAAGTCTGTTGTTAATAACCTGCTACCAAAAACCTTGCTGTAAGATATGAAGACAGTCAAGTAAGATGATGATTTTTTCATACTCTTAGTCATATTTTTTCCATATTTTTGCATATTTCTTAGTCATAGAGGAGTGGCAAACAGCAAGAAGCAGGAGTTCTTCGGATACATCAGTTTGTAGTGCTAAACTCTGGATATCAACTCATCTTAAACAACCAGCAGGACAGATAATTTTTTTCCTTGGAACACTGTTTATAGAGATTTTTTAGTTTGTTCTTTGATAGCTTAATCTAAGAGTTTGTTCCTCTTGGAGAGCTGCCTGTTTGCTGAGGTACATTCAGTGTATTTCAAAGTGCTACTTACTGTCTATGAATATCATTTGTTATTACCACTATTTTCTTGATGAATCAAGAGGGCTTTACTGATCAGCTCGTTGATGTCTTTTCAGATTACATCAGATATGACTATGTGAATAGCCTGGGATAGCCCAAAGGAAGGACATGATGTCAGAATAGCATACAAAACATTTGTGAGGTATGTGTTGTGTTTTATTCTGTTGTCCTAAGAAATTCCTTTGTTGTCTTTAATGCAGTTAAAATTAAAACAGTAATTTTATGACACTTCATTTGTATGTAAAAGGAGTTTCTTGCACAGTTGACTTCAGATTCTTCATATGCACAAATACTGATTTTTTTTTTCCAGAATCTTGCTGTCTATTCTCATTTAAGAGAACTTGTTGATTTGAGCAACTGAAAACTTGGCTTGATTGAAGAGAGAGAGACACTGAGAGAGTCATTGGCTACTGGAATGGGCTGCCCAGGGAGGTGGTGGAGTTGCCGTCCCTGGAGCTGTTCAAGGCAGGATTGGACGTGGCACTTGGTGCCATGGTCCAGCCTTGAGCTCTGTGGTAACGGCTTGGACTTGATGATCTGTGAGGTCTCTTCCAGCCATGGTGATACTGTGATACTGTGAAGAATAATTTTCTATTTCTGCTGAAGTATTGCACCTTAGCTGGAAGGAATTCCAAATCTGCATTCTACAAGGAATTACAGAATAGGGAGATTGGTTTTGGTTCATTGATTCCTCTCAGACACTTCACATTTTCTGTGCAGCAGGAGGTCTTGAAGGAGTGGGCTTTCTAAACAATGCTTTGGTAGGGAAAAAACCCAGACATTTTGTTTGAAAAAAAAAGGAAAGTTCCAAATTACTTAAAAAGCTAAAACTGGGAGAAAAAGACTAAAAGTAAAATGGAAAAAGATGGTACTTTGCCATTGTGGATTTCATTGAATTTATCTTAAATGTAAGTTTACAAAATGAGAATTTGCTAGTGAAAAAAAAGCTTCAAGTAAGTACTGTCATATGGGTGCACTGCACTCGACTGTTTCTGCAGTGCTGCCACTTATTTCTTTAGAGGTTTGGCTATTTGGAGCGTTTTGTGTGTGTGATAACTTTGCCTGTCAGCTCTTCATATACTTCAAAGGTTAGTTTAAAGTTTATTGTATGGACTTTTTTTTCTGGGTCTTTTTTGACAGAGGAAAAAAAAAAGAGACAATAATGTGTCTTGGAAGCTTTACATGCCCATTTTGGACAAAATAATAGCTCATTTGCCTTGTTATCTTCATATTCCAGCTGCTGTTTATGCAGGCTTCATGAAACTGGAATTTTCTTTGACAAGTCTTGATGGCAAGCAGTGGTTGGTGTCCCAAAGTGCTCTTGAAATTAATTGGCATAGATTGTAATTTTGGCTGTAGATATGCAGAAAGATTAGGATAACTTAGAGACTGAAAAGATACTTTATCTAAGTTAAGTTAAGCTTGAATTGATTTTAAGGGAGGTAAAATTTATTCTTTTCTAATGCATTTTTCCATTATGTGATTACTTTCATCCATGCCTTAGTAACTGCATTCTGGTAAGAGGGGGGACTTCTCTGTTGAAAAACCAAACCAAAAATCCCCAACATGTGTTGGGGCAGTGTGACTGCCAGGAATTGCAATATTACATTGTTAATGCTTAGATCCAAGTACCAGAGCTGTATTTCAGGTATGTTTTGCAGCCATAGAACATAGCTCACACTGAACTGTATCCTATAAGTATCTTAGCTCTTTTCAGTGTTACTCTGGGATCTCTACACTGCAGTCTGCACATGCTTGCTTTCAGTTCTAGTCTCTTGCATTATTCCAGCCTTAATTCTGTCATTAAGGTTTAAGGATCAGGAAGATTAACTGGACAGAAGACGTTTATGTGGTTCCTGGTAAATAGGACTGAGAGGTTTTTAGAGTTTAGAAGTACAAAAACTATCCCAGGATGAGTCTTTCTACCCGGTAATGGCCACTTTGACCATTTTAGACTAACAAAATGATCCTCTATTCAAGGTTCTTGGGATGTAAATTGAAGTGCCATCGTTTGTGTGTAAGGCTTGCATTAATAGGGGGAAAAAACAGAGACTTCTACGTGGCTGTCATCAATCAATAGAAACGCTTTCAAGTTTCTCTCAGGCATGGCCTCTGATAGCATGAATCAATATGAATTTTAGAACACCATATACTTTTAAAGTAGCTGGCTGTTCTTGATGCATAATGTTTAAGGCTTCATTTCTCTCCTGTTTGTTCCTAGCACTTCAGTTCTCCTATTCTGTACCTTTGCTTGTTAGAGATGTCTGGAAAATAATTCTGTTTTCATGACAACTGTTAAGGTTTCAAAGCTTGTTTTTGTTCCATGTTGGAATGGCAACAAAGCCCTAAAAAGAGTTTTGATGAAATGAAATTAATGTGTTCTTTGAAAAGCTGACTTGTGTAAACCATTGCCATGCTAGTTTAACCACTACCATTTGTTTCCCTTAAGTTTGGTCTGATCTGGGACCGTGTTGTAAGTTGTCCAATATATTTTTGTGACAGGTTTGTGGGTTTTTCAACACAATAGCACTTTTGTCAACAAATGTAACTGCCTTCTAACTTGCCGTGGGGCTTTTTTTTTTTGCTGTGAACAATATGCTAGAACAGCTTTCTTTCCATTCTGGTTTTAATTTCTGCTCATCGCTGGGATGGTGGAGCAGTATGAAAAGTCAAAAGTCTGGTGTGCTGACTTGCTGTTTTCTGGGAGACAGGAGCTGTAATTTAATGAAGACTTTCTCGTTGTAGTTTGAGATAAGAGAAAGATGTTGCATTTTTAACTAAAGAGGAAGAATGATTTATGTGCACAGCAAGATGGAAATGAAACTCTTCTAAAATCCCTTTGTCACGCATTGAAGTTGCGTGATTACAATGGCCTGACCCTGGCTAGATGCCAGATGCCCACCAAATCTGCTCTATTACTACCTTCCTAAGCTGGTCAGAGGAGAGAAAATATAACAAAAGGCTTGTGGGTCAAGATAAGGGCAGAGGGAGATCACTCACCAATTACTGTCATGGGCAAAACAGACTCAGAGTGGGGCAAATTAATTTACTACCAATCAAGCTAGGGTAGGATAATGAGAGGCAAACCCTATATGTTAAAACACCTTCTCCCTGGGCTGAACTTTACTCTCAAACTCTCCACTTTCTCCTGCCAAAGCAGTACAGGGAGGTGGGAAATGGATGTTGCAGTCAGTTCATCATATGTTGTCCTTGCTACTCCTTCCTCCTGGAAGCAGGGGCGGGGACACTCCTTATACTTTTTCCTGCTTCAGTGGGGGATGCTCTAGCGTGGCCCTTCCCATGGACAACATTCCTTCTTAAACTGCTCCAGCAGTTCCACTCCAGCAGATTTGCTTCCATGGTGTGGGGTCTTCTGTGGAGGCTTGCAGAACCCACCTGGATATGTTGCTGTGCAACCTGCACCAGGCGTACCCATATTAGCAAGAGGGTTGGAGTAGATGATCTCCAGAGGTCCCTTCCAACCACTGCCATTCTGTGTGCAGTCCTTTAGGGACAGACTGTTGCAGCAGAAGTTCCCCACAGTGTAACAAGTCCTGCCAGCAAACCTGCCAGCTTGAGCTCCCATCTCTCCATGGATCTTGCCAGGAACCTGTTTCAGTGTGCGTTTCCCACAGGGTCACAGCCTCCTTTGGGCATCCATGTACTCTGGTCCTCCACGGGCTGCAGGTGGATATCTGCTCCACTGTGAACCTCTGAGAGTTGCAGTGGTACAACCTGCTTCACCATGGTCTTCACTGCAAACTGCAGGGCCTGCAGCACCTACTGCTCTTTATTCACCTGCCTTTGTCTCTGCAGAATTGTTTCTCTCACATACTGTCATTCTTCGCTCCTCTTTCCAACTGCAGCTCCACAGGGATTTTTTTCCTCCTTTCTTAAATATGTTTTCTCAGCGATATTGCCACCATTGCTGATGGGCTCAGCCTTAGCCAGTGGCAGGTACATCTTGGAGCTGTGTGTCATTGATTCTGTTGGATGTGGGGGAAGCTTCTAGCAGAAGCCACCCCTGTAGCCTTGCTGCTACCAAAACTCTGCCACACAAACCCAATACAATGACTAATTAAAACAATTATAAATCTATAAAACTCAGTAAAAGGCTGACAAAAAATTGTGGAGGAAACTTTGTAGGTGACTATTTCTTGTTGACAGAAATAGCTCATCTTTATGTAGCCATAGACTTGTTCAGGTTTGGATAAAATAAATCCCAGTAATCTGTTTTGAACTTGGATATATCCATTTCATTTTCCAGAAATAAGAAGGGAGAGCCATCTGCATTTCCAGTTTCCTAATGGTATCTTTGCTTCCTGCAGGGCAAGGCCAGAAAACCATGCAGTCATCAGGGCACAGGTTCCGTGATGTTGAGCACCACCCGCTTCTCGCTGAAAATGACAGCTACGATTCCTCTTCCTCAGAGGCTGACATGGCAGAGAGGGTTTGGTTCATCCGAGATGGCTGTGGCATGGTCTGTGCTATAATGACATGGCTCCTGGTTGTCTATGCAGACTTCGTAGTGACTTTTGTCATGTTGCTGCCTTCCAAAGACTTTTGGTACTCTGTGATCAACGGCGTTCTCTTTAACTGCTTGGCAGTGCTAGCTTTGTCATCGCATCTGAGAACTATGTTAACTGATCCAGTAAGTATGCAATCCTTCCTTGACCTTGGATTTTCTCTCCTGTACCTCACCATCTGCAGAGAAACTTGGAGATGTGGTATCAGTCTTCTACTGCTAGGAAAAGCACCGTTAGATACCATCCCTTCTTCTTAAGGGTTTTGAATCTGTACTTTTCTTATTAAGGAAACCACAAATCATTTTTGACTTGAGGAACAGACAGTATAAAATTCATTTATAAAGGGAGAGATGGGCTCATGAGAAGTACAGTTTATTTGGAGAATATTAACCCAGGTTAATAAACTTAATTACTAATAAAGTGAGCCTCATTAAGCTTTAGTCTTTTCTGTCCTAACTTAGTTGTTTATTCGTTTCTTTGTCAGATATATTTTTAGAACTTCACAAGAAGTTCTAGCTTCATCCTGTATTATCACTTGAAATTTAACTTTCGTTTATGACACATGAAAGAACTTTCTGAGGTAGACGTGAGGAAAAACCTCGGTCACATAGTGGCAGAAAGAACAAACTGTGTGATTGTGCATTATTGTGTTTAGGTGTTAGGAGTCAATGGGGGGAAGGGGGATTTAAGTTAACCTGCACAGTGTAAGTGCTCATTTCTTAGGCCATTTACTCTTCAAGAGCTCAAGAGATGAAATTGTTTATTTTGCACTAAAATCTGTTACTCTTTTGGGGAAGTAAATCTGGGGAGAGAGAGGTGAGAGAAGAAACATCTACTTTCTGCAGATTTTTGAGATAGTGACATGGGATCATAGAAGCTATGGGAGTGTTCAAAAAGCCAGCAGGGTATTGCAGTTAATGTTTTTCCAGATCTTTGATTTTACTTCTGAGCCCACACCCAGTGATGAAATGTTAGGTCTTCTACAAGTTGTGACAGCTCAAAAAGTTCCTGAATTAAGGTTAGATAGGTTGAAAATACAGCCTGGTAAAACTGTGTCATTTTAGACCTGTGTGGTTCTATAGGGGTAGAACATGATAAAAATTGAGATGATTCACTATGTTTTTTTTCCTCCACTCCTTTCCTGCTGACTTACAGAACGGAAGACAAAACTATGTGATAGAAACTAAGATTGAAGGAAAAAAAAGGAGTAAACTGCCTCAAAACATACATGAACCAAATTTACTCAGCACTATAAAAATAGGTTTTTCATTGAAAGAAGTCGATGACCATCAGAGACTACTATGAATGATGTTTTTGAAATACAGCATGTTTTCAGCAGCAAAATGCTAAAAGCATGGGCTAAATTTACCAGCCTTAGAGACAGGTGAATGTGAGATGTCTTTAAGCATAAATGTACCTGGAAGGAGGTAAATTTGTGCTTTAGGAGCTCTCTCTGAGATAATTTACCGTGTTTACACCCATGAATTAACTTCTGTGAGAACATTTTTTTATTACAGAAACCACTTCAGAAATAAAACATTAGAGTGTTTAAGAAACTCTTTTGGTTTGTGCCTCTCCAAAGGCCATCTGGCTCAGGTTTGAAGCACCACTCAGCCAGAGAGTCCATCTAGGGCACGACTCGGGCTATGTCTTAGGCAATACAAGCACAGGATTGCTATTCCAGTCCACAGGCAACAAAAACTTGGTGCTTAAGTAGAGAAGTGGTTTGCAATTGAATCTGAAGACAGGTTTCTTAATCCTGTCCCCAAAACTTCTTAAGGTGTCTGTGTAGAGCGCTGATGTTGCCAGCAAACCTCTTTAGAATGAGAAATAATTAAAGAATGTTGGAAAAGATTTTGTACAACCTGGAGAAGGTTATCCCTGTGCGAAGTAAGTGCTAGCCTGAAAGTTGGTTTGGAAAGGTTCATTGCACTTTGATTTCACAACCCAGTTTGTTTTACAATCGCTTCCTGCCACAGATAAGCCTTCACCTCTATAAATAAGCAAGGTAACAGTGGCACTGCCCATTATTTTCTTCTTACAAATCTAAATGCTAATCTCATGAAGCTCTAGATTAATACTGTTACTGGAAGAAGCAGTCCTGTCTAATATTATTGTCCATTCATCACCTTCAATCTCTGGTGCAGCTCTGTGGCAAATAGCTCAGAGTACCAATCACTAAACTATAATTTATTTGCCTGATAGGTTATTTTTTGTTTCTGGATTGGTTCCTTTGACCATTTACCATGTAGCCACCCAAACTTTCACAGCAGCAGAAGGCAGCAGAGCATGCTAGATGTAGGATAAAGAAGCCAGTGGTGGTTCATGCTGGTAGTGTCCAAGCTAAAAGTTTAAGTGTAAAAGAAAGAAGGATGACTGTTGGTTCTCAAAAGCTTGTCTGTGTGGGGCAGGTGGCTAAATCTTGGATTCAGAGGTTTGAAATAAAAGAGTTCAAATAGATGTTGCTGAATTTGTGGATGGCTTGGGATAATAATCAAACATCACAATCGTGTACTGCTTTCAGTAATGCTTGTTTAGAGTAACTTCTCAGTTACTGCAGTGTAAAGATGTCTTCCTCTTCATTTTATGTATGCTGGTGGCAGTAGAATCTATCAGAATTATGCTAATATTTGGCCAGAGATGAGTGATGCTGAAATGAAGCTGAGTTTGAGGTCAAGCAGAGGTAATTTATTTATTTGGAAGTGATTCTGGCTTGTGATGGAATAGCTGTGAATAAATGAATTTATTTCAGCAGTTATCTTGAGATTACTGGTATGAAGCCTAGAAAATGTGTTTTTAAATGCTCTTGAACAATTTAAAGAAGCTTTCTCTCCTTTAATTGAAATGATTTCAGGGGGCTGTACCCAAAGGAAATGCCACTAAAGAATATATGGATAATTTACAATTGAAACCAGGAGAAGTGATCTACAAATGTCCTAAGTGCTGTAGTATCAAACCTGAACGTGCACACCATTGCAGGTAGGCCATGATGCTCTTCAGACAGTCTTGGAATAGTGATTCTGATATTTGTGGGGTTTGTCCCATGAATTTCTTTTGATATGCAATAAACTTTCAAATTCAGGCACTGCAGAGTATTTTATTAAGATATTGTGGACAAAAATGAATGTGGAAGATGGGAAAGAGGCAGAGACTCAAGAGTTTTTAAACATAATTGTACTGTGGTGTCTTAAATACATTTTTGAGCTGTAAATACTTTTTTTTCTCTGCATCATTCTCTGCATCATTCTAATCATTCCCCCATGCAGGGCAAAGCAATAAATCTCAAGGACATTTCTGATGGAAGCTGATTTAAGAAATGACTCCTGCAATCTTAAATTAAGAAAATACAAACTACTTTGAAACTGCCACTTTAATTTGTATCTTCTTGCCTTTGTAGTGTGACATTTGAAGTTAAATGTGAATTGGCAGATGATTTTCCTAAAGCTGTGTGTATAATTGTTTCAGTGCAAGTCTGCTAAATAAAGATTCATTTTAATAAGGCCAGAAGTGATGGTAATGTGAACTAAACATGCTATGGAAGAGATAGTAAATGCATCCATTTTTAATTAATTCTCAACCTTTTGAGGTTTTAGGCACTGTGAATATGCATCTGTAATGTGTATTGTGTGAGAGTTGAAAACAGATCTGCCTGCATAATCGAGACTTACATAAATATGTAAATGTTTCTGGTGGCTCTCTCTAGGTGTGAGGAGTGATGTGTATTGAGTTGTGTGGTGTATGAAATTCATGTCTGTGAGCTAGTGCCCATCAAAGGAACAGTGAAGTCTTGTCAGGACTCTAAAACTACTCTGTAAATTTGTGGTTTCTAAATTAAATGTCTTGGTGTGTGTCACTTAGCTGTGTGAAAGTTATGGCTGAGGAGCTATTTCCATTATAAATACTCAGCCTTGGCACTGGGACCTTGTTCTTCTCTCAGATGTGAGTGGGTTTTTGTATCTGGAGTGTGAAGGGAGAAGTTTCATGCATAAACAGTCAAGTATGGAATTATCTTCAATGAGTTCATCTGTATTGTGGGTTAGCTCTTGTGTGAATGCAGGTACCAAGCCTGCCTTCATGTGCAGCGAGTTGGTTCTGGCTGGCCTAATTATCTTTGGTATAGTGTTTGATGAACACGAGCTGTCCTGATTGCACAGTGGCCTGGGGCTGGAAGCAGGACAGCTGCTTTCCTGCACCAGAACATAAGCTGTTCATCTCTGGGGATCCAAATGAGCTTTTTGCAGTCTGCTCAGATGTCCTGGCAGCATGTTCATCAAATGTACAGGGACACCTGAGAGCCTGTGCTGAATGTAATCTTGCTTATCTTCTCATCTCAGATTTAGGCTGGTTCCTACAGAGACTTTGCAGGTATCTTTGTAAAGTATTAATCACATTTTCAGTCCTGGTAGGATTTATTAATTGGGAAGTAGCACTAAATGAAGACATCTTATACTGAACTTTGCATATGAGTAAAAAAGCTGAGTTATTGGAAAGCCTAGAGCACAAAAAGCTGCACAGCTCTGTGTGGACAGCACTTACCTGTTACACCTGGAGCTAACAACTTTATAGCTTTCAGACCAGCCTTGCAGAATCCCTTGGGTGCATCTGGGCTGTCCTCAGCAGGCGCTCTGACCTTGGATATTACAGTAACCTCTGGTCCCAGTACAGTAACCTCTGGTCCAAATTAAGATGGTGCTGATTGGGAAATTACTTGTTTGTGGAAGAAAAATGACAACAAATTAATTAGAGACTTCAAATACGTTGTTTAAAGCAAGAATTTGAGTGACATTTATTATTACCTCAGAGCAAGAATGGGTAGTGTCTGCAGTGAAGAAAATCTGTGATGCTTTCATAGGGTTTATTTCCCTAACCACTGGGATCTGCCTTCACACGTGTTGTGAATTGCTTTATTTTTTATGCTTTGGTAAAATATGCTGTGAGATGTTCCACATGAGGACAAAGGATGCATTTTGGTGCTTGCATAGTGGCTTCACTGAACATCTGAAAGTCAGGGTGTGTGTTTCATTTTTGTGAGCCCACTGTTGTGTTTATCTCAGCAGTTGGATATCTGGTTTGATTGCCTTTGATTCTGTTACTCATACTTTATGTACTGCTAGTAGTTACTGTTGGCTTTTCTTTAATGAAAACAAGTCATTTTTTTGCAGTGTCCTGAATGTCAAATGTATACTTCAGAGACAGGTGCATGGACTGGAAACCAGCTACCAGCATCCAATTCTTTGCCATAGATTTAGCACTGAAAAAGATTTATTTGATTATACTGGAAACTTTTCATTGGTTTCCAAACCTATTCCAAGGACATCAAAAGGATGGTCTTGTCTCAAGTAGCCACAGTGGCAATTTGCTGATAGAAGAGACTTGAACATGGAAATTGAAGTTGGTTCCTGTTGGGAAATACTTAACACTAAAAGCCACAGTGCATGTTTAGAGTAGTAAATTATTAACAGAAGAGCCTCTTACAATGTGGTTATGAAAATTGTTGTGCAACACTGCAGCAGAAGTTCTTCTGAGGAAGAAAAGTAATTTCATAATACACTTTAGTGATGGAGAGGAGAACAAAACCCCTTTTATTTACAGCTAGAAGTGAACGGAGAATTTACCAAGCAGTTAACATTTTCAGTGTAAGAAAGAGGCTTCCCACTGAAGGAGCAGAGCTGTTGTTATCTCTAGCCTATTCTGGGTGCCTGTATTTGTGTGGGGGAGAACTGTTACTCATAATGAAACCACTGAGACGTTTATGAATTTCTCTTATCTAGACCAGTTTCTCTCAAGCCATTAACTGTGTCTTTCTGAATTTTATCTTTGGCATTCAGAATGTAATTGCACCTGCAGTTGCCTGAGTGCATTCACTACCACTGGCAAGCTGCAGAAGACTTTCCTTTGTCCAGAGCTGCTTGTTCTCACTACCGTATTGCTCCTTCCATTCATGCACAGTGCAGTGACCCAGCTTCCAGCTAATGGAGTGACTTCCCCAAACTCTTGCCACCCAAACATCTGTGCTTGGACAGAGGAAGGACTAGAATACAAGTGACAGGGGTAGGAAGAAGCCAGAGCCACTGCTTAGAAGCCAGAACCACTGCTTTAAGCATTGCTGTGAGTTTGCTGGCTGGAAGTGTTTGGTGAATTGTGGGGTGAGATAAGAAATGAAGGCAAGGTTCCAGACATCTGATGTCTTGAAAAGCTCTGTGTGGGCTTATGAGAAATACTGAATGAGCAAATGTAAGTCCTACCCACCTCACATTCTCCAGTGTTGGTCATGATTGAGTCTGGATATGATTTTACTCAGCAATTCACAGGAATATTCTCTTTAGAGTGAGAGTAAATATTCTGTGTTACGTTAGGAAACTTGGATGAATGTGGTAACTGGAGTTAGCTCACCTTTCACAGAGCTTGGGAAATTATCTAGAGGCTGAATTTAAGAGGCAGCAGAATGTAATGAGTCTTTGGAGAGCTTTCTAAATGCCATCTCTTGAACCATACCTGTTTCTTCACCAAAGAATTATTTCAATGTTTAGTTATGGTGCTGGGGTTTTGATATGTAACTGACTCTATTTAAAGAGTACTTTGCATCAGAGGATGAATTATCTTTAATGTCCACAAAACAAGAGGCAGTGGGAATGTAAGGGCTGGGTTATCATAGCTCAGGGCAAAGGGAGCTTCAGACAAGCAGTGGGAGACTTGTGTGATTTTTTCATATAACTTGCACAGGAGTATGTTCTGCCTCTTCCTGAATCACTTTATACTCATGCTTATGTGATGAATAAGAAACTGTTTTGTGCCTTGGAGCGTTGAAATTTTTTCCCCCACGTGGCCCACTTTCTTCATTCTAGTGACAACAGATTAACTTTGCTTCGTGTCTTGTCACCACAGCACACATAGATACACACACAAATGAGAATGTCTCAGAACCAAAGCATTTTTAATAACAGTCCCTGCAGTTTTTTAGTCTGAAATTAAAATACTTAGTATTTGGCTGTTCTGCAGGAGAACCTGGAACACTTGGAGTGTGTGGCTGCCTGAAGTACAAAGCTAGGAAAATAGCAGCATTATTTAAACTTGATTTAGTGGAGAATCATAGAATCATAGAATGGTTTAGGTTGGAAGGGACCTCAAGGATCATCCAGCTCCAACCCCCTGCCATAGGCAGCGACACCTCCCACTAGAGCAGGCTGCTCAAGGCCTCATCCAGCCTGGCCTTAAACACCTCCAGGGAGGAAGCATCCACAACCTCCCTGGGCAACCCGTTCCAGTGCCTTACCACCCTCACTGTAAAGAACTTCCTCCTAACATCCAGTCGGAATTTCCCCTCTTCCAGCTTAAACCCATTCCCCCTCATCCTAACATTACTAGACCGTGTAAAGAGTCCCTCCCCAGCTTTCCTGTAGGCTCCCTTCAGATACTGGAAAGCCACTCTAAGGTCTCCTCGAAGCCTTCTCTTCTCCAGGCTGAAGAGAACTTCAACACATGCTGGAAATGATGTGTTTCTCATGCCTAAATGTTGATGTTTGGATGCAGGTGGACCTGAATATAAGAGTGAGCCCCCTGATGCTATAGCAGGTATAAAATGGAGTTATTGAAATATCTGACTTTGCTTTCTGGAAATAACCTTGGCTCAAAACTGGGTCAAAGCTAGGCAACTAGTTGCAGAACTAGCAAAGAACAGTGTTTAAGTATTCATTGACAAGCAGGCAAAGAATTTCTGCTTTTGTTTCTGTTGAGGAGGCAAGGTGTGACCTTGTAAGATGCTATTTAGCTTTGATTGCATCTCTTTAGAATTGTGTGGCCAGTTGAAACCTAAAGAGTGACAATTTCTGTCTTGAAAATGTGCACTTTTTTTTTCTTTTCTATTCACAAGTTGAATTTACAGCTTGAAAGCCAATGAATTTGATATAATATATACTTTGTCTAAGAAATCTGCTCCAGAAGGGAAGGGATTTTTTTAATACTGAATCTAGAAAGAACCGAAGCTTTGCTCATTCAGTGCCACAGGTGTCTGAAACAAGTGAATGATTTACTGGATTGTATGTTTGAATGCACATTGATTGTCATATTAATGAGTGTATTGAGTATGTATTGAGTGGCTTTCATGAGGAATGGTGTGGAGAGTTCATGGTTATAGCTTCTCCTTGATGTACCCAACCTGTATTGACAACACATCAAGAGGGACAGGGATCTGCTGGAGAGAGTTCCAGCAGAGAAGGGGAAGATGAACATCTGTCCTATGAAGAAAAACTGAGAGACTTGGGGCTGTTCAGTCCTGAGAGGAGAAGGTTAAGAGGGGACCTTATTAATATCTATAAATATCTGAGGGGTGGATGTCCAGATGAAATTGCCAGCCTCTTTTCAGTGGTGCCCAGTGATAGCACAGAGACATAAGCTGGAACACAGGAAGTTCCGCCTCAACTTGAGGAGAAGCTTCTTCACTGTGAAGGTGACAGAGCAGTGGAGTGGGCTTTCCAGAGAGGTTGTGGAATCTCCTTCTCTGGAGAGATTCCAAGCCCATCCAGATGTGTTCCTGTGTGGCCTGCCCTAGGTGATCCTGCTCTCTCAGAGGGGTTGGACTCAATCTCCAGAGGTGCCTCCCAGCCATTCTGTGATTCAGTGATAGTACTACTTCCCTTTTATGAAGCATATGTTATTTTGCAACGATCAGCAGCTGAGCTGTAAGTGTTTCTGCAAAGAAATGCAAATAAAATCACTGTGTGCAGTTTGTCAGGGAAGATTTCAGCACATCAACACATGACCACTGGCTTCTATTCCTGGTTGTCTGGGAGAAGAGACCAGCCCCCACCTGGCTACAACCTCCCTTCAGGTAGTTGTAGACAGCAGTGGGGTCACCCCTGAGAAGAGGAGGTTCAAGTTGTGCCAGGGGAAGTATAGGCTGGATGTTAGGAGGAAGTTCTTCACAGAGAGAGTGATTTGCCATTGGAATGGGCTGCCCGGGAAGGTGGTGGAGTCACCGTCCCTGGAGGTGTTCAAGAAAAGCCTGGATGAGGCACTTAGTGCCATGGTCTGCTTGGCTGGCTAGGGCTGGGTGCTAGGTTGGACTGGATGATCTTGGAGGTCTCTTCCAACCTGGTTGATTCTATTCTATTCTACCCCTGTTCCTCTTTTTCTACATCAAAACACAAAGTGTTGTTTCTCAGCAGAACTCTTCTTTTTCCTTCAGTATTTGCAAACGATGTATTCGGAAGATGGATCACCACTGCCCCTGGGTGAATAATTGTGTGGGGGAGAAGAATCAGAGGTTTTTTGTTCTGTTTACGGTAAGTGAACAGCAGCAGCAGCTTGATCTCAGTGTGAACCTACCTCGATTGTAACAATTTTGGTTGTGCTTAGTACTGAGTACTGGCTTCAGTTGTTTTGTGGTGTTTGTTTTATTTCCCTTCTGTGCAAGCTCTTCTGCAAGCAGGAAGATATTTCTGCTCATGGTCATTTTAATCCTGAGAGAGGTGCTGTTATTTCCAACTACCTTCATTTTGTTGTGTTTTAGATAGTAACAATTAGTGAAGTGGCGTTGTGATTTAGCGAGCTAATCCTTCAGCTTTCGCTGTTGCCCACGGTTTTAGGTTCAAGCTTAATTAGAGTTTGGTTTTACATCATAGTATTGAATTAAACTGTGATGGGAAATGTCTGAAATGAATGTCTGCTTTACTAATGGGCAGCTGTCAAAAGTAAGCACTTTGTCTTATTTCCAGATGTACATAGCCCTAATTTCAGCTCATGCGCTCGTACTGTGTGGGTTTCAGTTTTTCTCCTGTGTCCGAGGGCAGTGGACTGGTAAGCAAATACTTAACTTTCACTCTCATAATCTAGCAGTTATTAAGGCAAAGTCATAACATCCCACTTATTTCAGTCCCATTATTACAGGACTTCAATCTTTTTAAAGCAAGGTCCTGAAAATACTTCCCATCTGTGTACCCGGCTCTCCTTTTCCTTTGCTTTAGTCATTCACTGTGAGAGCTGTGGCTGTCAAGGGCATTCTCACTCCCAGTCCATGTAGTAAAAATTTACCACCTCAGTAATAGGAAGGAAACAGCTGGTCCTCAACCGCCTCAGCACTATATTACCCAAAGCTGCCAGCTGAGCTTTGTGTGTCCCACCACAATTCTGTGAACAACAGCTGAAACTTAAACAAATTTCTCCCTCATTCTGTTACTAGAATCACTGTGGGGCTCCTGTGGAAAAGAAATGTCCCGAACTGCTCCAGTTGTTTGCTTAGGCCTCTGACTTGCATTTCTTTATGTTCCAATGTGCCAGAGCTTATTCTGATCTTAGGCTTTTGACAGAAGGTAGGTTGGTCATATGTTATTCCTGGTACCTGAAGTAACAGGAGAATCCACGTGACTGCTTTTTGATGGATATTCCATTAAATGGATGGAAATTTAGTCGTTTTTCCACTTGAAACATTCTGCATCCCATATACTATCCCATTTCTTCTCTGTTTAACTGTAATTTTGTTAATTAGTTGATCGGAGGATTTCCAGAGCTCTGGCTGTAAGTGGAAGTTAGAACCTGATTCCTTTGTGTGATGAAGTAAAAAGCATAATACAGCAATCGCAGGAAAATGGAACATCTGGACTAACTGCCAAGTCAGAGCTGACAGTGGTGATGGTTTTTACAATGTTTGTCATGCATGAAACATCAAACTGCTCTCACCTTTATATTTGTGCCCTTCTGAGGACTGAAATTGTCTCCTGTGCAGTCATTTATCTGATGCCCTTGAAATACTGCAGCAGAATTGCAGTACCATGTGCTTTGTAGGAAGCCAAAAAGGTTGCTTCCTTAAAGTTCTTTGTTTCCTTGGGCAGCAAGTTAAGCTGCTGCAGTGCTGGAAGTGAGAAGTTTGTGTTAATTGTGAAATCTTGGTTTAAGTGTCAGATATTTACCTTTGTATTGCTGTTTGTTGCAGGGAAGATGTCTCAGTTTGAACACACTGTGTAGGTTGCATTAATTTATTTACATATATGTTTTTTGCAGAGTGCAGTGACTTCTCCCCACCTGTAACTGTGATCCTGATGATCTTCTTGTGCCTTGAGGGTTTTCTGTTTCTCACTTTCACTGCAGTCATGTTTGGCACCCAAATCCACTCAATATGCAATGATGAAACGGTAAAGACTTCTGCTTTTCTATGCTCTAATGATTACTCTAGGAGGATGTGATGAGCTACTGGTTTATTTGCATGAGGGGAGGCTTTTATTGTGGAGAAACCCCCCCCAGATCTGAAAGAGCTCAAAATTTCTCTTGTCTACAGTTGTAAGTATTGAAATACAGCTGTGGGATTTGCTTTTTAACAGAAATTCTTTCATTATTTGCTTTTCTGGCTCGAATTTTATAATTAGGTTTTTATCTAAAATTGTACAGCTTCTGGCTTCAGTTTGGACTTTCATTTCCCAACTATCACATGCTTCTGATACATGTGATGAGAAATGTCTGCTGTCTCATATCAACACTTCACACTGTTCTCTACTTGGATACACTTCATTAGTAGAGTATAACCATCGTTTGGAGCTTACCCTTAGGTGTGCAGTGTTAAACTCTGATTTACACTCACTCCAAGAAAGATATTGTGGTGGTAGCCAAAGAGCAGCAAATCTGGTGAAGGGTGTAGAGCTCAAGACTTGTGAGGAGCAACTGAGGGAGCTGGAGTTGTTCAGCCTGGAAAAAAGGGGGCTGAAGGCAGACCTTCTGGCTCTCTACAGCTCCCTAAATGGAGGTTGGATCCAGGTGGGAGTTCTTCTGTTCTTCCATGGAACAAGCAACAGGACAGGGAGAAACAACCCAGGAGAGGTTTAGACTGGACTCAAGGAGCAATTTCTTCCTCAAAAGGGTTGTCAAGCCCTGGCCCAGGCTGCCCAAGCCAGTGGTGGAGTCCCCATCCCAGAAGGGATTGAAAAGCCATGCAGATGTGGTGCTGAGGGACATGTTTTAGTGGTGAGCTGACAGTGCTGGGTTAATGGTTCAATTGGATTTGATGATCTTAAAGGTCTTTTCCAACCCAAACGATTCTGTGATTCTCTCCCATGATTTTTATGAGGATGTTTTGTGATGGATAATTGACTGGAAACAAAGAATTTGCATCTTGTGATTGTTCAGAGTTTTCTCATGTGAGACTGTTTGCAAGTGTATCTCTGTACTCTAGAGTAACTGTGAAATACCATTGGTAACTGTCCAGCCTTCATTAGTGGGAAGTAGGAAAAATGATCATCAGAAGAATTCTTTTGGGAGCACAAGCCTTGCTTCAGTAATTGCAGCACAAGAGCCTTCCTGGAAGCCTTCTTGTCTGGTTGTTTCATTAACTGAGTAAACAACTTCTAATGTAGGTTATTGCCTGTAGGTCTTCCTACTGTAACATCAACTTGTCTGCTCATTTTGCCCTTGTAGGGGCAAATGCTTCTTGTGGGCATTTTATGTTCTAAGTCTTCTACTCATAGGGCTAAATTAGCCATTCTTAGAATGATTAAGTCATTTTGGTTGGAAAACACCTTTAAGATCACCAAGTCAAATCATAGATCACCAAGTCCTACCGCAAAATGCCTGTATCAGGAACAGTGTGGCCAGTAGGACGAGGGAGGTTATTCTTCCCCTGTACTCAACACTGGTCAGGCCACACCTTGAGTGCTGTGTCCAGTTCTGGGCTCCTCAATTCAAGAGAGATGTTGAGGTGCTGGAAGGTGTCCAGAGAAGGGCAACAAGGCTGGTGAGGGGCCTGGAACACAAACCCTATGAGGAGAGGCTGAGGGAGCTGGGGGTGTTTAGCCTGGAGAAGAGGAGGCTGAGGGCAGACCTCATTGCTGTCTGCAACTACCTGAAGGGAGGCTGTAGTCAGGTGGGGTTGGTCTCTTCTCCTAGGCACCCAGCAACAGGACAAGGGGACACAGTCTCAAGTTGTGCCAGGGGAAGTATAGGCTGGATATTAGGAGGAAGTTGTTGGCAGAGAGAGTGATTGGCATTGGAATGGGCTGCCCAGGGAGGTGGTGGAGTCACCATCCCTGGGGGTGTTCAGGAAAAGCCTGGATGAGGCACTCAGTGCCATGGTCTAGTTGACTGGCTAGGGCTGGGTGCTAGGTTGGACTGGATGATCTTGGAGGTCTCTTCCAACCTAGCTGATTTTATTCTATTCTATTCTAAAATTCTTCCTTAAAAAGTAAAGAACAGTAAGAAACTACTCAGCTCCCTGGCAAAACAGCCATCAGTTTTCTAACTGCTGTTAGACTTGACTGCATTTCAGGCTTCTCAATGGTCCTGCATGTCTGTTTCTACAGGAGATTGAAAGACTGAAGAGTGAAAAGCCAACATGGGAGAGGAGACTACGCTGGGAAGGAATGAAATCTGTGTTTGGGGGTCAGCCTTCACTCTTGTGGATCAATCCTTTTGCAGGATTTCGAATCAGGCAACTTCTACTGAGAGCAAAGAAAGGAGGACCTGAGTTTTCTGTTTGAGTCTAATTATGCTGGAACTTGCAAGAATACTATATCATATTTATTTGGGGCCAGAGAAGTCTGTCTACATATGATCTGTGACCAGGTGGAACTGAGACCAGACATTTGCTTGTAGCAAGCAGTGTTTTATACGGTTACCGTCACAGACATCTCATTAACTTTCAGAGACATGAACTGGATCTGCAGTGGTCTTTACAGCAAGATTGCAAAGGAAAAGCACATGGTCACACTAAAGAAGCCAAATGTTGTCATGCTACTGTAATTTATTTTATGAGATTACCCATTTTTGTTAAACCCTTTTTATTTGATAAATGGTTTGGGGAATTACCTGTGTGGGGTTTTTGGTTTTTTTTACACATAGGTGCAGTTGTCAATCATAAGGAAGAGGAGTAGGGTGAAAGTTGATCTCAAATGAGACCTAGCCTTCTAAATCCAGTTTTCAGGGAATAGGGGTTTGTTCCATTATCATTTCTATTTCAGCTTGTCCTGATAAACAGAGCTGTACTCTTGTGTCCCACTTCAGGCACACATTCCTCATATGCAAGGGATTCAAAAGACTGGTGCACACAACAGCATAACACATCAGAGGCACTGTTACTCCCCTGCCAAATGTCTTCCCAGGCTCACAAAAGCATGCCTTGTCCTTGGCAGTATTAATCTCATGGCATTTAGGTAAGTTCTAAATCTTCAGTAAACAACACTTTTAGCTAATGGCTGCAGGTCACATTCTGCTCTCAGATACACATCACCAGTTCTTCATGCGTTGATTCTAGAGGAACTGAAGTGCAGGTGTTTGAGGAACAGATTTAGTCCTCTGTGCAGGGATGAGTGGGACCAGTGACTGTATCCTCCTGCGTGAGATTAAAATGAATGTACAACAGGATGGAGTTAATTAACTGAAAAGTGCTGTCTTTGTAAGGTCTTGCTCTGCCTCTTTTTTACTGTACAGACTTTTCATAGAAGGAAGGCTATTAACTTAATAATCTCTTAACAAAGACGTAAGAGAGGGATGAGGGAAGTTGCCTCTTCCTCAGGTACAACAGAGCTTAAATATAGAAGGATCTGCAATAGAAAGGATTATTTTGTAACTCCACCATTTTCCAACTGAAATGGCTTTAAAGAAATGAGAGCAATATAGATCTAGAACTGCTTTATGTGGGCCTGACAAACAACAGTAGTGCTAAGAAATGTTCTTAAATCTGCAAGTAATGAAATACAAGCTCTAAGTAATGAAATTCAGCTCAAAGTGGATTCTTTAAAGAGGACATTTAGACTATTTTTTGTATTATGATTAATCTATAAATTACTGACAATGATAAAGCAGGAGCCTTGATACATAGCTTGAAATCGTGCCTAGAAAGTAAATAGCTCCCTGGTTTGGGACTTGCCTTAAAATTGTCCTGTTCTTGCTTTTGCTTGGCCAGTAGCACTGACGCTCTGTCCCACCTCCAGCAGTTCAATGTGTTGAAGAAGTTTGCGTACTACAGAAGCTGTAATTCCTTTTTCTCAGCGGTCTGCTCCTCCATTTCTTTGTAACTGTTTGTGGCATCTGGATTCCAGCTTCACCAGGTTTTATACCAGTGGGTGGGTGGAATTACTAAGGGATCCATCTGTCATCTATGGCCCTGCGAACAAAACTGTGCAATACTCTTGTAATGTGCTCATTTTGCTTGGGGGGTGGTGTGTGATACTGGAGAAGTTCTAGGGGGACATATCCAATGACTTTACAGTCAGGTGAACAAAACTACATCTCGTGTAACTGAGGGGAAGTCTGGGAGTTCTATGAGAATCTTGGCATATTCAGTTGCACATCTTAAAATTGTGGGGGGGTAACGTGTCTGGCTTTGTCATGAGGCTCCTAATGTGTATATTGTTCAATAAACTCTTCCTGATGAGACTCAGAAAATATCACTTCGAGCAGTTGAACCCTGTGACTTAGCAAGTGCGTGTGTGAAATCAGGTTTCCTTGGCTTTCCAAACCCTTGGTATGTTGTAATTGTTTAATGTAAAAAGAAAAAAAAAAAAAAAAAAGGAAAATAAAGTCATGAATTGAAGTCTTAGTTGATTGACTTCTGTATGTCACTTTTCATTTGGTAAGGTTACAGCAACTTCAGGGTAGCAGTCTTGAAACCTTCGCTTTGTAATTTAGATGTACACGTACCTCAGAGGATCGTAGAGTGATTTGGGATGGAAGAGACCTCCAAAAGTCATCCAGTCCTACCCCCTCTGCAGTAAGCAGGGACATCCTCATCTAGATCAGGCTGCCCAGAGCCTTATCATGCCACACCTTGAAAATCTTTGGGGATGAGGCCTCAACCACCTCCCTGGGCAACCTATTCAGTGTTCCATTACCCTCCTGATAAAGAACTTGTTCCTGTCACATGTATGAGGTGGTGCTGCTCCAAATTAAAGATGCTACTCTGCCTATATAGAGTTCTAAGCTGTGCTGACTGGTTGCTCTTAGGCATTTCCTCTGTGGTGCATCTACTGATTGTATGTTTGTCTAAGGTGAGTGGGAAGACACACAGAGAGTACTTCCTCTTTGAAAACTCAGCAAAGTACCTCAGGCTGTGTACTTTGAAAGTATCTGTGTAAAATAAGCTTGGGACTCCCTTTTCCTACTAGTTGTGTGACTTCAGATATAAGAACAGTCAACTATACAGGCTAGAAAGCAGCAGTTAGGTAGGTGGCAATAAAACTGACCCAACAAGGGTGAGGAGAAACCAAGGTTTACTAAGGCAGTGAAGGGTGGACCGTCTCGAATCGGTTTATTTCCCCTTTGCAATAATTGTGAGAAACACTTCTGTCCCTTTCCTGGCTTGTCTGTGTTGGTTCTTCTATGGACAGCATAGCTCCAAATATCTTCATCTAACCTTCATGCCACTGCTGCTTGTATTTTCCAGCAGGTTAACAATTTGCTTATATTTGTATGCCACAGCAGTTAGGCTGTGCTGTGTTTATATATATTTTAGGGAAGAGCTTGTTTACTCTCCAAATGGAACAGACCTCTCTGCAGATGGATCCTGCTACTTTGTCTCCTTTTTGTTGTTTAATTTCTAGTCTTAATGTCTGTTCCATGAAGCCTTTTTGAAGGCTGAGAGAAGCAACAATTAATCTATGGACTTCTTTATGCCCATCCTGCGCAGAAGTATGTTCCTGTGGTTGTTCTCGCTTCTTTTGGCACTGTTAATATGTGAATGTACTCACCTCAACCGAAGAAAAAGTGGCATAAGAAAGTAGAAATACAGCAACTGGACTGTAAAATGATTCTTGAGTCTGTTTAATAACACTGAAATTCATCAGTGCTACAGTCCTCTATATTTTTTTTAGGTGTTAGTCCTCAGTTCAATTCATGCAGTGTAATTGTGGTTGAATGTGGATTGGTGCTTCTTGGCTGGTGGGTTTGTTGCATTTGTTTTTTTGCTTGCCACTCCTTTGGGTTTTGTTCTGAGTTTCACCATGGAGAAATGCCATTGTTCAGTTCTTTCAGTATTCCCTGGCTGTATTGTAGCAGTGTATCTACTACTGTAATGTACCTTACGTTTGTTGTGGCCAAATAGAGCTCCAGAAAGAGCCAGCATGCCTCAAAGCAATCACACTCTGAGCTTCTTAATACTGGCAGTGAAACTTTGCACCTCTGAAATATTTTTGCTATTTATTTCTCTTAATACTGTAGTGCAGGATAAAGTTAATGTAAGACCTAGGTTCAGTGAGGATAAAGCCAAATGTTGTAACTGGCAAGAAAAATGATAACTTGCAGAGAAATAGGTAGGACTTTAGTACCTGAGATGGTTTATGCTGTTCTGACAAAACAACTGGCACCTTGCCAGGCAACTCAAATCCTTTTAAATGATAGCTCTGAGCCTCTTTTGTTAACAAAATCATTATTCCAATAAAGCAGAAATCCAATAAAATAGTCCCTTCCAAGGCATGTTTGCATAAGGCTGTTAATTTGATTTAGAGTGGGGCTTAGCACAAAGAAGCCTGAAAGGGCTTTTTGCTCTGAATTTATTCTGACCTTTAATACAGGCCTTTTGTAAGACAGTCAGTTATTCTTGCCATAAACCTTCCCCCAGACTGGGTGAATGCTGGAGGCTGAAGCTGATAGCTGCTTGTTCATGGACGATATTGTTTTCTATCAGATGCTATCTTGGATTGCTAATTGTATCACTCTCCAGTGAAAGCTTGAGACGATTCTTTATTATTGAAATTCCCTAAGGTGAAAATCCCCAAAGTATTTGCCTTAGAAAAGTCAGCAGACAGACCTGGGTTTGAATTAAAGAAAAGGCAAACTGCCCATGTGAAATAGAATATGGAATTTATTTCCACCTCCCCCCCAGATTTATTTTCTTACCATTAATGAGTATAAATGTACAACTGATTGCTAGAAAAGTAATCTACACGATGGAGGAACTGGAAGCAATGTTAACTAAACACAGTTGTGTCTGTCATGCAGCAGGAATGCTTGCAGTGGAACCTGGTTTCCAGATATAGCTGTTTTGAATCAAATTATCAGCATATAATGTCAGATCAAATTCATCACAGACAGTAGAAAAATAAAACACTCTGATCCTAGGTGAAATGCGACCCAGTCCTCAGTGGTTTTCTTGTCTCTCTCGTGCTGTAGAATGGCAACTCTAAAATGTCTCCCCAGCAAATGGAATACAAAGTATTCTGCTTTTGATGAGAGTTCTGATGCTCTTCCCGACTTCTCTTTCAATCAATCAGCTTGTATTTCTGTAGTGTCCTCCAGCTGAAGATCTCAAAGTGCTTCTCGAGCGTGAGACAAGCCTCACAAAAGCCATAGCTGGACACCATCAACTCCTTTTTGCTATGAACGGGGATTTGTGCAGTGTGGCTGAACTAAGAGTTCTCCATCACGTCCTGCTGTTCTGTATGGCCACTCCTAAGGCCTCAAGAGCTGTCTGATGGAGGGATCATTGTACTTTCATAAGCTCTGTAGGAGTCTGGTGGTCAGCTCTCTAATGAAGTCCCTTCAAATAAACACCATAGGGCAATGAGCGCACCTCAGGAACAGCCAGAATGTGAGGTTGTGCAGTTGTCTGTCAGGATCATTTGAAGTAGTGGTAATATGGTTAATTAATAGCTGGTCAGCTACTGCTGCTGAAGTTTTATGTGCAGAAGCACCTGATGTTTTAAAGGCAAACCTTTGTTGTAATAAATGGCTCACGGGAGACCTGCCTTTTCCTTTTCTTGGCTAATTGAGAGCTTTGGTGTTTAGCTTGCAGACCTACAAAGATGTAAAACTACAGCAAAATCATGTCCAGGCAGTGGAAAAGGGGTTTGGGGCACTTCTTTTTGCTATGACTCTTGCTTATTCCAAATATATTTGCAGTGATTTGTAAGTCAGCAGCTTCTTGAGCTTCCTGCCAGTTGTGGGTTTTACAAGGCACAGCAGCCACAGTCTGATGCAAAGATCCTTGCTGCCATTTTGGGGCTGCATTGGGTGTGCACCCAAAGTAAAGGGATAAACAAAATGAGTCACACCTGGAGTCTGGATATACTGAAAAACATGGAAAATGGCAAACTGTTGGGGTTATTGATCACACATCATAACTGACCAGCATTAAATGTTAGCTGGTCTGTGTGGAACAAGTCATGCCTGTTTGGAATAAGAAAGCAGTGGCCTGCTAAGCATTATGAAGATGTTCTTCCTAAAGCCTAACATGCAGCAGAAATGGGAGTGTGATTAAGTTCTCAATGGGAATAGGCTTTTCCACCCTGATGATCCCAGGCACGCTGCGCTCAGGAAGGATTACCAGGAGCTGTGTGAGGCATTTGGGTTTATGAAGATAGCGGCCAAAGACCTTAAAAGAGTTGTGATCACACCAAGCAATCAGAAGCCCTGTTCCAAAGAGCTCACAGTCGTGGTCCTACTGAAAAGAGCATTATCCTCTCAATCACTTGTGAAATGAGGGTGACGGTGGTGGGAAGACCTGTGGCGGAGCTGCTGCTGCAGTCTGGTACCTGGTGCTCAACTCACGGCCGGGCAAGAGCATGACCAACGGATCCAGCTGCAGGCAGGGGGTTGCTGTGCTTTGCCTCTGCAAAGAGAAAGGGTCCTTTTCACTTTCAGCATGGTTGTCACATTGCTCCCAGCTTCTCCTTCCACCTCTCCCTATAAAATCTCCTGCTTGGGTATCGCTGCCTGAGGCAAGAGCTGCACTACAGAGCTCGGTCCTGCGCTAGAGCCTAGTTTATAGTCTTCACTGCCTGTGCTTGTAGAAGGAGATGGAAGGGATGTGTCAGGAGATGCTGTGGGAGAGAAAAGAAACAATTAAAATGGACTTGGAAACTGTCCAGCAGAGTGGTGCCCAAATAAAACCTGCAAACAGTTCTATGAACCAAGCAGCAGGAGCAGGGGGATTCATCCCAGATTCTTCCTAGGTAAGGCAGAGGGATGATTGATAAGCAACATGCCAACTGTTATCAGTATTTTGCACTTGAGAAATACCCCCAGCTGCTGTTAAATCCTCCTTATCAGAGGAGAGTGCATCTTGCTGGCCACCATACTTCACATACAGGACACAGCATCTCTCTAATTTCCCTTGCTGCAAGCTGGCTTAAAGGGAAGAAGAAACCCAAAATACACAATGCCAACATTGATACAGCTGAGGAATAGCAAAATCTCATACAAGAGGTAGATGACTGTAAGTGGCAGAAGGAGACTGCATGCAAGACATTGTGATTAGAAGGCAGTGGTGGTTAAATTGCAACTCATGTTGTACTTGGGTTTTTTAACAGCATGGTCTATTTGCTACTGCAGCAGGAAACTGCCTTAATAAACAGCCATTGCCTGGCCACAGTGCCCAGAGGGATGGAATTGGTCTTGCGTTCAGGTCATAATGTGTTCTGCTTGACAGCAACCAAGGTGCTTTATGTAGGGGAAGTCTTGCTGCTAATAACTGCATGTGCTGCTTTGTGGTATTTCCCAGCAGTGCTCACCTTCATAGAAACACTCTGCTGCCAGCCTTGGTTCCCTTTTTTTGTGTCATGTTATGTTAGCAGCATCTCAAAATCTCTCTAGATCTCTGCTATCACAATGAAGATCTCAGCTTCCCTTTGGAAGTGTGTAAAGGAGTCGTGTAAAGGAGTCAGCAGGGAAGTGGGGGGAGGCTGTGAACTCTGGTTTGAGTGTAATGCATAAATATATGAATAACCTTCAAGGTCTTTTTCTTAGCTGCTTCTCCTCTCCAGTCCCTTCATTATGCTGACACTAACAGTGTAAAAGTGGGCACGTACGGTCAGAAGTGGTGTGAATCACAGAGCTCATGTTGCCTGGGAGGATGTGTCCTGGCAGCTGTTCCATGTTGAGATTGGGAGGTCCTGACTGGTACTGCAGATCAATGGTGTTTCCTGCAGTGGAAGTGGGAAAATACATCATTCTTTGCATAGTTACTGAGAAGCCAGCTGCTCTGGGCCAGATCTCTCTTATTTCAGTGAACGTGGAAGACCTCTGTGGGTAGGGGTTAATATCTTGGCTCATCTTTGTTTCCTTTGTGCTGCAGCTGTCCTCTTTGCTCTCAGCCTTTTTACTGTCTACAGACAAGCCCTTGGGATGGCTGGGGTTTCAGCTAATACCCAACTGCAGTCTTCATCTGGCTCCGTGTGTGTCCCAATTACTGCCCTTAGCGGGGTTTCCCGTAGAGTTATAACTTTTGCATCTTGCTAATGAAATGTGTGTTGTCTTCTTTCAAAGGGCATCAGTTTGGTAGGTTGCCTGAAAGTCAAGGGTCGGCACTAAACCATGTCCCTAAGCACCAGATCCACAAGCTGCTTGAGCACCTCCAGGCACGGTGTCTCCAAAAATGGGCAGACAGAGTGTCTCTGGACAGGTATTGTTGCAAAGAAACCCCACACATCACCTGGGGGCCCCTAGGAGAGTGCACCCTTTTCTCTAAAACTGATTTTCAGAGGCAACCTGGAAAGAAATGGCTTAGGGATTGGACTGGAGTGACAAGGACCCATGTTCAAGCTACAATGCAGCAATTCTTCCTTCCCAAGACCAGGTTCTCTCTACCATACATCCTCCAGGGCAGGACACAAACCCAGACACTTAGCTCTGTAACGGCTTTGAAATAAACCAATTTTGCTGTCCTTCCTCAGCAAGGTTCATACCTCCCAACAGCATCTCCTGCAGCAAGCTGTCGATCCTGGCCACGCCAAAGAGCTTCACAAACTGGACTTGCTCTATCATCTGCCAGGTGATGCTCTGCAGCGGGGGCAGCAGGAGGAGGATGTCGCTGAATCGGCCTCGAGAGTCGTACTGGCGATCGTTGATGTAGTCTTCTAGGTTGACTTGGACCTGGAAGCGCATGCTCTTCACCTTCCCAGGCTCACTCAGGCCTTTGCAGTCTGGGAGGGGGGGAAATGAAGTTATTGCTGGCCTGTGTAGCCAGAAAGTGTTACAGCCAGGCTCTGCAGAAGGATGAGATGCTAATGATTCTGTGACAATTATCTGCGAGTCTCCAGGTTTATCTGGCAGATGAGTAGTAGGCTGCTGCTATTTCATACCTCACATGGAACAGAGAGACAGCAAGGGGAATTTGAGGGGAGATAGTAATTGCATCAGACGACTATTTCTGGCTGCTGCCATCAGCGAAGAGGAGGCATTTAGAATTTAAAGCATACTTCTCTTTTCAAGGAAACAACCTGGAAGCTTCCCCTGAAAAAATTGAGTCCCAGCTACTGCCACTAAATCCCCACAGGTTTAGTGCCTATATGTTGTAATGACACCCACTGCACCATCAGATTCCTGCCTTGATTTCCTGTCTGTGCTCGATCCATTTTTCATGGACCACCGGTTCAGCTTTGCTCAAGCAAGTAAAATGTGTACTCTGGGTAGGATGAAGTGTCAGGATTTAGAGCTGTCTGCTCCTGCTGTCTGGAACTGAGATTTCTGGCTCACTGGACCATTTCCTTCTCTGTCTACACAGAATCCACAAGCACCACGTTTTAGGGATCATCATCAGGCCAAGAGACTAGATAAAGTGGTTAATAAATTATTGTATGTCAGCATGCCTATGGACATCCCTACTTGTTAGCACAAATTAATTCCAGTCCTGTAGAACTTCATGATTTTCTGTATGGAATTCACAGCACCTCACTGTCACAGTGATCCAAAGCTTCACTGAGAGACTGATCAGCCCACAAGGTAATTTGCCAAACGCAATTTGATAATGCCACCTTTACTCAGGTTTATGACAGGCTCTGATGAGCCAAAGTTCATGATGTTTATAAACTCCTCTATCTTGATTTCAAATCAGTGAACACAGCAATAGACAACAAATGGAACTACTCCAATTTCTCCATGCTAATAGATACCAAAGACAAAAGGGCATTGTTCTGGATTTGGGAGTGTTCTCCCATCTCTTCTCCAAGCTACAGAACAATACACAGCAAGAGGACTTGCATGTTGTAGTGAGAGGAGGCTGTGTGTGAGCTGGAGGCATGTCGAAACAGCAGTGTTTGGGGGTAGGCTGGGCTGAGACAGAAGCCCTCATGTTTGAGGAATGAGAACACGACAAAGGTTCAAAACAAGCTTTTGTTTCTTTCTGTGTGTTTCCCTGTTCTCCATCCTGGGGAGATCAGCCCTGCCCTCGGTTGGTACCAGCTGCGAGCACCATCCATTAGCAGATATCTTTGCTATTGCTGGGTACTCTGAACAGTCCATCCCTGTGGTTTTTAATGCTGCTTTCTGAACTCTGATGGATGCTCCACACTGCTGCTCACAGCTGACTTGCTTTGCTTTATGCATAATTCAGTATAGGCATATATATTCTTAATAGTCATCTCCTTCAGCTCAGGCTGATGGGCTTTCCTGAAACCATGCTACAGGAGCAGCAAAACTCCTAGGGTCTGCAGAGTCTTGCACATGAATCTGACTGGAGTTAATAGTTGCTAAAATGTAAAGTGTTCAGAAACAGATCACTTGAACATGTCCTTGCTGCCCTGCTAAGCATTGCTCATTACATCAGAGACAGGGTGAAATGTAAAGCTGCTGTCAAGGGGGTTTCCTGCTGATTGGAGAGCCCTCTACTCTTTTTCAAGCCTGACTGTTCACAATTAAGAAGGAAGCTTACCTGGATCAAAGAAGATGATGGCTTTAAGGCAAGCATACTCATTGTCATCGATCTGGATGTCCCGCAGAGGCTTCACCAACTCATCCAAGATTCTGGTGGCCACACGAGCGATTTCCAGTTCTGGGCAGTGCATTGGGATGATGAAGTCATTCCCTTGGGAGACAAGAGAAATTCACCATCAGATTTTCACTCCAGCTCTGTGGACATTGTCTCACTCAGAAGTTACCCTCAGACAGTTCCAGTGCCCTTGTACAGATTTCCAGTGTGCATCTTCATACTGAGATCCACGATTGAGAAGCAAGCTGTGGATCTTGCTCTGTGGTCCCTAGTTGATCTCATTTACACTTGTTGGTGCACCCACATTGTACACAAAGCCTGATCCAGGTTCAGCTCTGGTTTACCCTCTGTTATACCTGGTGTCTGCTGGCACATAGCATTACATCTTTATTTTCTGTGTGCTTTGTTTTTTTAAACAGATTTCTCCTCCCTCTTTTCTTGAATGTGTGACTTTCAAGGTCAGTATTCTCCTTTTTTCAGGAATAACCCCACCTGTGGTTTTGGTGACAAGAGCTACATGCAAAGGAAACACCTCTTTGCACTGGAACTTTTAATAGATCTTTCTGCTAAGTTTTTAAGCACAGGTACCTAAATATCTCTCTGCCTGTGGCCTGGCAATTCCAGCTACAAAACTGAGCCAATGCAGTTTGAGATGCCTTATATTTGGGGGGGGTTTCCACAATTTCAAAGCAGTAAGGGGATGGCTGAAAAAGTTCCAGTGAATTTGCTTGGTCCTTTTTGTGCTTCTTCAGAACACTTAGTCACAAGCACAGACCATGCCCAGAGATGATATTAAGCAGACAGGATACTTGGCAGTGACTCAGGAGTGAGAATTAAAAAAAGCAGGAATGTCCTTTTGTAGTTTCACTCTTTTACCTAGTAGCAGAAAGTCGGTGTAGGGAATGGACCTCTTGGCCACCCCAAGGAGCAGGTGTTCCCCTGCATGGGCTCTGAGCAAGGCAACCTGGAGAGGTCACAGAAGAAAGAAATAATATTATGTTTGAAAAGCAGAGAACAGAGTGGTGAGCTGCTGGTGTTTATATTAAGCCAAATTTGGTGTTTGCTTGGATAGATGAGATCTACAGACCCCATACTACAAAGAGCTAGAAATGATCAGGACATCTTCTCTTTTCAGAAGTGCTGCATTCATAGCAAACTAACTAAAAAGTGGGTTTCGACTGAGTGAGCAGAGAGGCATTTGAGTAGCTGGGGTTCTTAGGAAATAAATGGCTTTTGTATTCAAGTATCAGGTATCAATAAAGGGAAAACCCAATCTTTTGGGGCTGGGGCCCTGTCAGACTGGTCTAACCAGCTCTGTCTAATTTGGGGGACTTTGCTCATCTTATTCTTATGGATGCCTTGTCCTTTATTATTCTTTTTCTCCTGTTACTTTATTGCCTTGCATAAAGTGGTTTGCATGTCCGTGTCACACCCTCCTGTTGAAGGCACGGCTTTGAATTGCTGTTGAAGGTGGTGGAACTGGCCGGGAGGAGGCGTTTGTATTTTACCTGGTCATCAAGTGGAAGTTCACAAAAGGCTGGGATGTATTTTGCCCATTCAACCAACACCAGAAGCTGCTGTTTCATGGATTCACACACATCAGTGATGGTTGCAACCTTCTTCATAGCAATGTCTGCACTGTGCAGTGGGCTCAGAGACGAATACTGAAAGAGAAGCAACACGTTCCGTGCCGGTTTGCCATCCTCAATGGCAACAATTCATTGATAACGTTGCCGGGAAGCTTTCACAGACATTAACCTCATCGGGTCATCGACAAGGCGTTTCCTGTTGCGGTTGCACAAGTATTTGCTCTGCGGTGCGCACCGTCCAACCTCCAGCCCACGGTGAAGCCTCCACGAGGTGGTGCTAGGTCCCAACAGACACCCGTCCCTCCTCCCGCTCCTTCCCCACTCTCCGGGCTGGCTCAGGACAACAATGGGATGAATATTCCCCTTTCTAGCGGTAGCCAGCAGCGCTGGGTCACAGCTCCTCATCAATCACCTAAGCCAAACCAAATGCATGAGATGCATCCAGCCTTTCTCCCCCCAACCCGAGTTGCTTTCTGGGCCACAAAACACCAGTTTTGATCTCCGGAGAACTGGGTGAGGAGGAGAGGGTTAAAACACCACAGCTCTTTCAAAGGAAGTGGATGCATTGCTGCATGTAATGGGCAACATCTGGACCGTATGTTTTGGAGGAGAGAGGATATTTGCATAAGAATTTAAAGGACGGACAGGGTGAAATTTATTGTGGAACATGAAATAAGAAAGCAATCAGCGTTAGCTGAAGCCCAGTGATTTTATTAGCTTTATTTTTCTTCCCTAAAATTGTTGCCCTGCTAAAGAAGTTACAAGAAAAGATACAATCGACCATGACGGGAACATTATGTGCTAAGCAGGACAGGGTGTGCAGCAAGGAAGCATAAACCACTGCATGAAATGCAATGAGATTTTAGGAACTGGGGACAGAGGGGCACTGAGGTCTAGGCCATCCCTCAGTTCTTGGAATTTCAGCCTGACATCTCACATGTCTCAGGCTGCATTTGCTTCTTGCAGGATGCGTTATCTAAATGCACCAGGGGATTTTACTGTCTGCTTTTGGATATCTCTAATGTGTTTTCCTCTCTGTGGCTTTGTGCAAAAAACATCCAAGGGCAGAAAAAGGTCCAGCTCTGGTAGGTTTAGTGAGTTCAGAATCTCATCTGGAATAGCTGAAGGCCAGGTTCTCATTTGAAGGGCTGTCTCTGCATTGAATCAAGAGAAGGGATTCTGCCATTCTGCTCTGGTGGAAACCCACTTGGAGTAGGGTATCCCCCTCTGGGGCGCTCAACACAAGGAGGACATAGTTCTGGGGCCCCCAGTTTAGAAGGGACATTGAGATGCTTGAGCATATCCAGAGAAGGGCAACGAGGCTGGTGAGAGGCCTCGAGCACAGCCCTACGAGGAGAGGCTGAGGGAGCTGGGATTGTTTAGCCTGGAGAAGAGGAGGCTCAGGGCAGACCTTATTGCTGTCTACAACTACCTGAGGGGTGGTTGTGGCCAGGAGGAGGTTGCTCTCTTCTCTCAGGCAGCCAGCACCAGAACAAGAGGACACAGCCTCAAGCTGTGCCAGGGGAAATTTAGGCTTGAGGTGAGGAGAAAGTTCTTCACTGAGAGAGTCATTGGCTACTGGAATGGCCTGCCCAGGGAGGTGGTGGAGTCGCCGTCCCTGGAGCTGTTCAAGGCAGGATTGGATGTGGCACTTGGTGCCATGGTCTGGCCTTGAGCTCTGTGGTAACGGCTTGGACTTGATGATGTGTGAGGTCTCTTCCAACCCTGATAATACTGTGATACTGTGATAGTCCTGATGGAGTGGGTCCAGAGAAGGGCCACAAAAATGATCAGAGGACTGGAGCACCACTCCTGCAAAGACAGGCTGAGAGAGTTGGGGTTGTGCAGTCTAAAGAAGACAGGACTCCAGGAGGACCTTAGAGCAGCCTTCCAGTACCTGAAGAGGCCCTAAAAGAAAGCTGGGGAGGCACTGTTTACAATGGCTTGTAGCACTAGGACAAGGGACAATGTTTTTAAACTAGAGAAGGGTAGATTTGGATTGCACAATTCTTTACAATGAGGATGGAGGCACAGATTGCCCAGGGAGGCCCCATCCCTGGAGGCAATCACGGTCAGGCTCATGAGGCTCTGAGCAACCTGATCTAGTTGGTGATGTCCCTGCTGACAGCAGGAGGATTGTCCTAGATCACCTTTGAAGGCTCCTTCCAAGCCAAACCGTTGTGTGGTTGCATACCTGCTGTGCCATGGCCTCTGCCTGAGTGAGCACGCTGATGGAGAGGGAGCCGTTGTCCTCGTAGCTGCTCCGGCGAATGCTGATCCTGTCACGCTCGTTCTGCACAGCTGGAATGAGAGTGAGCAGTGCTTGTGTTAAACCTGTGGTCCCCAAACAAGAATGAACGTGCTTTTAGTGCCTGCAAGAGATTGCCTTCTTGTTGAACGCTGGAATAAGATTAAAGAGACCCCAGGGAAGGGGAAGAGGAGAGGGAGAAGACTAAGAACAGGGACAACAGGTGGAGGTAAGGCCATGTGGCTGTCAGAGCAGCCCCTGTGGGATGTTAGTTGGCCCCACTGGGTGATGGACTCAGGGCACGTTTGGGGTGTTTATGTCAGTGAAAAGACTTGGCAGTGTACCCACTGGAGAAGCTGGAGTCCTGGCTTCTGGTGCCCTTTTAGCCATGTTAGCACTAAGGACATCTCTCCTGAGCTCCCAGTACACCAGGATGCTCTGAAGGCTGTGCTTAGTTCTGCAGCAGCACTTGAAAAAAACACATTATCCCTCCTCAAAGCAGACGCCTAAGTGTCCCTTGTGCCTAAAGCATCACAGGTGGTGGTCCTCAGGGAACATCTTCATCACTTAGAGGAAGCAGGAAACTCCAAAGAAAGGAAGCTTAAATTCACCAATTCCCTCTTGAAACCATTCCCTCAGCCTTGTCCCTCAGCTACTGAGTTCAGTGAGCCTGTAATCCCAAAGGCAATGCTGGGACACAGCTGAGGGAACAGACTAAGCCAATTTTTGATCTCTGTTCCATGCTTTAAACCATCCTTTTCCCTGAATCACAAGCCACATCAAGCCCCATGCTCCATCAACTCTGCATGTGAAACATAAGGAAGATGCTGCACTTTGGCAGCAGATTTTTGCAACAAGAAGAGACTCACCTGCACTGCAGCCACCACGTAAAGCAGCAGCAGAGCAAAAGCAGAATTTAGAGTTAGTCCAACATAATTTTCAGTGCTAGTTTCTCTTTTGAGCCCTATCACCTCCGTCCAGCAGCAAACAAGCCCTCATGGGACTGGAGGAAGGAGCCTAAGCATAGACTCAGCATCTTCCTGACAGCTCATGTGTCTTAGCTACGTACAGCTTGGGAAGGCAGTTGCCAGGTCCTTAAAGCAGAGGGAGCAGGAAGATTTAGGATGTGGTGATAATGCAGCACATCCCTCCCCTTCAGACTGCAGTTCCAGGCTCCCTTTGGTTTATTTAGGGGCAGTGACTCAGACATAACTGTCAAAGCACAACTTGCTCTGTGCTTTAACCCCTCGGATGTGAAACAGTGAGGTTTTGTCTCAAAAGTGGCCACTGGAGGATATTTGTCTAACAAGGAGGGGAATATTTTTGCCTAGTAAGCAAAATTATTTTGCCATGACTCTGCCTGGCTGCTAGGTCTTGCTTTAGAGCGAGCATCACTCTTCAGATGGGCCATGGTTCTTTGAATAAGTGCAAAAGAACCATAGAATTGTTTCGGTTGGGAGAGACCTTCAAGATCAGCAAGTCCAATCAGGTCGCTACTAGACCATGTCCCTCAGCACCACTTAGGCTTCTCATTCCCTCCAGGAATGGGGGACTTCACCACTGCCCTGGGAAGCCTGTTTCAGGGCTTAGCAACCCTTTCAGGGAAGATATTTTTTCTCTTATGACCACCCTAAATCTCTCCTGGTGCAACTTGAGGCCATTTCCTCAAAGGAGGAGACATGGGCACCATTTCACACATATGGTGGTGGGAAGGTGGGAGTTTGTTAGCTCAGATCTAACCACTGTTCTGTGCTCCTAATTGGCCTCTGATGAGAGGCCAACAAAGCAAAAGGGCAGAAAACAAACAACAGTGACAAAAAAATCAATATCCTGTTATCTCTAGGAGCCCACTATTTATTTTTTCAGGATTTGAAGTCTGGCTCTCAGTCAGTACCCACTTGCTGCTGGCTTAGGTGTGTTTGGGGGTCTGCTGGGTTCCAGTCATCAAACTCACTTTGCTTCTAGGAGTCAGAATTTCCTGACTGCATGCAAGGATGGGTACAAAACTGATTGGTAAATGTACCCCCAGACATATTACTAGAGCATTTTCAAGCAATGGATACTAGGTAGAGGCAATTAGGCATCAATTTAGGAATTAAAAATAACCCCAAACTACAGCCCTCGGGGAGCTCTGATAACCCACTGTAGAGAGNCTGGGAGAAGAGACCAACCCCCACCTGGCTACAACCTCCCTTCAGGTAGTTGTACACAGCAGTGAGGTCTGCCCTCAGCCTCCTCTTCTCCAGGCTGCACACCCCCAGCTCCCTCAGCCTCTCCTCATAGGGTTTGTGTTCCAGGCAATCAGAGAATCACAGAATCAGAATGCATCTGGTTGGAAGAGACCTCAAAGATCATTCAGTCCAACCCATGACCCAGCACTGAAGGATTAACACAAACCCATGTTCTATGCATGGGGGAGTGGAGGTGGGGGGCTGGTGTATGTGTGGTGGAAAAGACTGTTCATCACAGAAACCCCACCAGTATGAAGGTGCTTATAGGAACCATAATCTATGATTAATCTTTGGAACAGATTAACTCTTTATGGAAGTTTTTCTTGCTACACCAAAAAGATGAGCAACAGCATCCAGCTTTATCACAGAATCAGGAATTGTTTTGGTTAGAAAAGACCTCTAAAATCATTGAGTTCAATCATCAAAGCACCACCACTATGACTGTTAAATCGTGTCCTGAACTGCCGTGTCCACATGTTTGTTAAATACCTCCAGGGATGGTGACTCCACCACCTCCCTAAGCAGCCTGTTCCAATGCCTAAGCACTCTTTCAGTAAAGGAATATCCCTGACACAGTTTGAGGCCATTTCCTCTTGTTCTATCACCTGATACTAGGGAGAAGAGACCAATGTCCACCTCACAACAACCTTCTTTCAGGTACTTGTAGAGAGCAGTGAGTCCTCCCCTCAGGCTCCTCTTCTTGAGGCTGAACAACTCCAGTTGCCTCAGCTGCTCCTCACATGACTTGTTCTCCAGACTCTTCACTGAGCAGAAACAACCCCACCTCAATCCATGTCATCACTGGCATCCTTGGTAAGTTCCCACCCAACCTTCCATGCCTGATTTCCTATCAGATGCTCACCAGTGTAGCTCTCTGGGGTTGATAGGGTTCTTTTTGCCCACTTACAAGAAAAGGTAACACAAGAAGGACATGGAACTGCTGGAGTGGGTCCAGAGGAGAGCCGGGAAGATGATCAGAGGGCTGCAGCAGCTCTGCTATGAGGACAGGCTGAGAGAGTTGGGGCTCTGCAGCCTGGAGAAGAGAAGGCTTCGAGGAGACCTTAGAGTGGCTTCCCAGTATCTGAAGGGAGCCTACAGGAAGGCTGGGGAGGGACTAGTGACAAGGTCTGGTAATGTCAGGACGAGGGGGAATGGGTTTAAGCTGGCAGAGGGGAGATTCAGACTGGATGTTAGGAGGAAGTTCTTTACAGTGAGGGTGGTGAGACACTGGCACAGGTTGCCCAGGGAGGTTGTGGATGCTTCCTCCCTGGAGGTGTTTAAAGCCAGGCTGGATGAGGCCTTGAGCAGCCTGCTCTAGTGGGAGGTGTCCCTGCCTATGGCAGGGGGTTGGAGCTGGATGATCCTTGAGGTCCCTTCCAACCTAAACCATTCTATGATTCTATGATTCTATGATTTTAACTTTCCAACCAAGTTACACATTTTACTAAGTCCTACCAACACCAGCAGACCTGGTCCTAGTCCCTGATGACAGCCTCCTTTACAAAACCTTAGGCTGTTTTTCTCCTGAGTCTTTTTATGGCACATATTTCAGTGCTTCCCTCATGCTCTGATAAGCTCAATCTTCCAGTGGAAGTGGATGGTACAGACTGACTTTCTCAAGGTGATTTGAGTGTTATCGCTGAGAGCACCCAAGATGTGATGGAATTAGGTACAGAAGGGAGTTAATGTTTTACCTGCCACAAAAATTAATCTGTGACTGTGGGGTAATTATGTTGCTGTATTTATTGTGCTTGTAAAAGGGAAGGGATAGGTCACTCGTGTTAAGGCAGTGGGAGTGCTTGAGGGGTGTGAGGGTTCTGAGGGAGCTCAGGCTCAGACCTGATCTTGGGTTTGCAGTCAGTAAAACTCAATGAACTTGCAGGAAGGAATACAATCTAAATGGACTAAAGCCCCAGTGTTGGATTCCACTGTCTCCCAGGGACTACTGTTTCTAATACATACCTGACAAAAGCTTTCCTCATCCCTTTGTCTCCTCTAATCCTGTCCTCTGCATAGCACTGTGGTTTCCAAAGCCAATAACACTGGAAAGGACCACTGCAACCCTACATGAGGGGAACGTCAGCAGAAGTAAGTCTCCACAATGCTGCTGGCCAAGGACAACATGGCCCTGACCCAGGCTTTCCCTTGAGGAATGGGAATAGAGGATGAGATGATGCCCGCATCTCCCTCCAGGGAGTTGTCCGTGGCTACAGCCTGTCCTGACTGTGGGAAGAGGGCAGAAAACCAAACGTGATCTCCCTCTGCCATGGGGGGAGCCATCAGAGGGCTTTTGCTATTCAGAGGAAGCCTTTTGCCATGAGCAGATCAAGGCTGCCGCCAGGCTGGCAGGCTGCGGAGCAGGCGCGGTGGCTCCTGAGCAAACAGCAGTGTGTTTGTGGGATTGCAACAAACCCCTGTTTCCCAAACATTTTGTCCTTGCTGCCTTGCCACATCGCGACAGAGACGGCGATGAGGAACCTCCAGGCTGTCCAATAAATACAGGCACTGTACAGGACCCTGCTGGAAAGGGGACAGCAGCAAAGCAGTAACTTTCCATGGTAACTCCAGAGGTTAAAGCCCTGCCTACCGTGGGAGCTACTGTTTCCATTATTACTCCAATAAAAACATCTTCACTTACCATCAATAGATTTGGTCATGTGTCAATAAACGGCGTAAAAGGAGAGTGGGAGGAGAGAGCTGTGAGTGTCTCAGCACAGGGCTAGCCTTCACAGACCTACAGAGTAGTTAGCAAGGCTTGTAAGGGCCTCTGGAGATCCTCTAGTCCAACCCTGCTACTAACACAATCCACCAAGGCTCACAGTGCCTCTGTCTCCACTGATTTACTCCTGCTGCTGCCTGCTTAATTTATATGCACAAAGAATTTTCTTCCCCGAGCTGCCTCTGATTTTGTAGGTGTGGTGTATTTTATTTGCAAGTAAATCCCCATGGTTCATGTTCTTTTAATGCTTTCATGGGCTTTTGGCCTGATTTATGACTATCACAAAGTCAAAAGGAAGATCCTTTATCTTTTGCAGTCATCTTTGCCTTCAACTGCGGTCCCAGCCTCCCGAAAGCTGGCAGAAGAGATGTGCAAAACAAAAGGTATGAAAGAAGATAGAAGTCCTGTGAAGCACTAATAAAACTGTCCCATAAACCTGTCCAATTGAACAACAACAACTAAAAAAAACACCCTCAGACCCTCCCACTGTGTTGTGGCAGTAAATGATGCAATGATTCTCTTTGCTTCTGCGTGGAACTGAAGGAGTTCACGTACATTCATAAATTACTTTGAAGGGATGAGAGGTTAAATATTAATCTCTCTTGCTGTCACCAGCAAAGTGAATCCTGACAGTGCAGTGCTGGCATTTCAAAGAGCTTCCAGGGTTTCAGACACTCAAGCCCATGGCTCACTTGAAAAATTACACCTTGCTAATTTGTTCAAGGTTAAAACATGATCTCAGTATGATGTTAAAAATAGCATCCTGCTGGGTGTTTAAGAATCTGGTGCATCCCTCTTCTCCTGAGTGGCCAAAAAAACTGTCCAGTAGCACTGTAAAAAACAACAGAAATTGAAACTTCTCCTGGGCAAAGAGAACAAAAAAATCAAAGAGAACAGACAGAAAGCCGGGGGGGAGTATAGGCTGGATGTTAGGAGGAAGTTCTTCACAGAGAGAGTGATTGGCATTGGAATGGGCTGCCCAGGGAGGTGGTGGAGTCACCATCCCTGGAGGTGTTCAGGAAAAGCCTGGATGAGGCACTTAGTGCCATGGTCTGGTTGACTGGATAGGGCTGGGTGCTAGGTTGGACTGTGTGGCCACTCTGTCACAATTGCTGTCCACCACATTGGTGTTTGCATGCTGGACTGGACGATCTTGGAGGTCTCTTCCAACCTGGTTGATTCTCTTCTATTCCCTGAAACACCTAGGCCATCCTGTGCTCCCATCTCAGCCTCGACCACAAAACAAGAATAGAGGAATGGATCTCCTGTAGAAGTCTTAAATCCTGGTCAGAGTGGTGTTTTGGAAGCCAAGATGGAGTTTACCTACAAGAAAGCCTTTTCCTCTCTGCTTGTCCCAACTTTCATGATTGTTTACTTGTAGCTATTAAAGTGAATTACTGATATCAAAAATGTAACTGGCACAGGAATGTTTCTGAGTGAACTTATTTCTAGGAAATCTGGGGACTGGATTCTCCACAAAAACTCGAGTTTTGGCCTGTTATTGCTCTCACTGGCACCAATGGAACCTGGATCATATCTAAATGCAGGAGCCTGGAGGCACAGAGCTCATGTGTGGGACAGTCTTGGTCCTTTCCAAAAGCAGGATCAAATTCAGGGTGTACAAACAAAACAATCTAAATGACCCCACAGATGCTTTTCTCAGCAACCTCTGCTGCACGACCCCAAACCTGTGGTGAACCTATAACCCATCTGCACTGTACTTCCAGGACCAGCCCATCTTGAGACCCTCAGACCTGCACCAGTGTTGCTGCTCCTATAAGAGAGCCAGTTCCAAGCTAGCTCAGGTATTCATATCACATAGCTTTTTCTTTAGGCAGAAAGACTGATAACATAGCTCCTTATGATTTCTTACCCACTGGAATGGTTTCCAAAATGGAGAGAAAGAAAAAAAGATTCAAATGTGTGACATCATGTCTTACAACACAGGAAGACTGGAAAAGAGAATCATTCTGGGTCCAAAATTCCAGTTTGTCTTGCTGGGGAGCAGCAAGTTTTCCAATACTGCACACACCCAGATCAAGCAGTGGGTCAGTGGGGCTGTGGGGACCTGTGAGGGTGACACAGCCCTGCCAACCCCACCCCACATGTATTGTCCCAGACAGGCTAGGAAAATGATTCTTTCCAGTTTATTCCCCTCTGCTGTGAATAAACACTGCTGTCACCACGCCCTGGAAAGTCTGATTGCTCTTACATGGGCTGGCTGAAAAGTAGTGTGCCAGAGAAAGAGTGACCAACCCTTGTGTGCAAGTGCTGGGACAATGGCACACATTGAATGGGGATGTCACAACTGTGGTCTCCCAGTGTGCCACCAAAAAAACGATGCACAAACGTTTGTGTCATCCTCATACTGCTCTACCCCAAGACATGGCTTCTCTTCATGGCTTTGCAATACTGTTTAACATTAATCTAGAACCACCCTAAAGCAAATAGCTGTGTTCTTTTTGTGCACACAGTTGTGCAAGAGAACTTCTTTCACAGCCATGCACACACACTTTGGATATAGCTCTGGTCAACTAAGTTCATTTCTGCAAAGCCATTGCTCAAGGTGCTTTAAAATCTTCCTTCCCAAACAGATGAGCAGTTTGTGAGCACACAGCCTGAGTGAGCACTCATAAAAAAAAAAGTTTCAAGGAATGTGACTATGTGGAACCTGAAATGAGTCATCTTCCATTCAGCTGCAATCAGTAATGAAGGCATGACCCCAGGTTTTATAACTTTTACCATACACCCAGTGAAAAATCGTGCTTCAGCTCAAAGAATGGAGCTGACAAGCAGATTTCTGCCAGGGAAAAATCATGCTTCAGCTCAAAGAATGGAGCTGACAAGCAGATTTCTGCCAGGGAAAAATCATGCTTCAGCTCAAAGAATGGAGCTGACAAGCAGATTTCTGCCAGGGAAAAATCATGCTTCAGCTCAAAGAATGGAGCTGATAGGCAGATTTCTGCTGATAGGCAGCTGTGGCGCAGCTGACTTGCTGGAGGGCAGGGATGCCATCCAGAGGGACCTGGACAGGCTGGAGAGGTGGGCCCAGGCCAACCTCATGACGTTTAACAAGGCCAAGTGTAAGGTCCTGCACCTGGGTCGGTGCAATCCCAGGCACAGCTCCAGGCTGGGTGGTGAATGGCTGAGAGCAGCCCTGAGGAGAAGGACCTGGGGGTCTGGGTTGACGAAAAGCTCAACATGAGCCTGCAGTGTGCACATGCAGCCCAGACAGCAACCCTGTGCTGGGCTGCATCAAGAGCAGTGTGGCCAGCAGGGCAAGGGAGGGGATTCTCCCCCTTTACTCTGCTCTCCTCAGACCCCACCTGGAGTACTGTGTGCAGTTCTGGAGCCCCCAACACAAGAAGGACATGGAACTGCTGGAGCGAGTCCAGAGGAGAGCCACGAAGATGCTCAGAGGGCTGCAGCAGCTCTGCTATGAGGACAGGCTGAGAGAGTTGGGGCTCTGCAGCCTGGAGAAGAGAAGGCTTCGAGGAGACCTTAGAGTGGCTTTCCAGTATCTGAAGGGAGCCTACAGGAAGGCTGGGGAGGGACTATTGACAAGGTCTGGTAATGTCAGGACGAGGGGGAATGGGTTTAAGCTGGCAGAGGGGAGATTTAGACTGGATGTTAGGAGGAAGTTCTTTACAGTGAGGGTGGTGAGACACTGGAACAGGTTGCCCCGGGAGGTTGTGGATGCTTCCTCCCTGGAGGCATTTAAGGCCAGGCTGGATGAGGCCTTGAGCAGCCTGCTCTAGTGGGAGGTGTCCCTGCCTATGGCAGGGGGTTGGAGCTGGATGATCCTTGAGGTCCCTTCCAACCTAAACCATTCTATGATTCTATGATTCTGCCAGTGAAAAATCATGCTTCAGCTCAAAGAATGGAGCCGATAAGCAGATTTCTGCCTTTCTGAGATGTGGAGCCTGCTGCATTGACATTTGATTTCATCCTCACCTAGAACTGACCAGATCAGCTTTGATTTGGTCTTCATTAATTTGAGGGATATGGTTTGAGGTTTTTTCCCATCTGCTGTATTGGCTCCATTTCTCCCAAATTTAACCAGCAGGCATTTTTGCTACAGCCATCACTTCTGCCAAATCTCAAGACACCCTTGTTCCCCAGGAAAACATATGGTCAGAAGGTTGGAAAGAAGTTTTCATCACCAGTGAAGTCTTACAAATTACCAGAAATCAGAGACAACATTTCCCTTGGTTTCAGTGGGACCATGGTTTCACCCCATGAGTAGGGGTTATTTAACTTGGTGGTGTGGAACAAAACTCTCAAGTTTCTTTCTAGCTCCCTCATCCTTTAGCTATCAGTGTTGGAAAGCAGTACAAATGAATGGTGAAGAGTGTTGAAACCATCACCCCACTACCTGCTCATCAGCAGTATGTACCATCTGTAGTGGGTTGAGTCCCTACTTTGCTAAGCGACTCAGAGTACAAACTCAGTCTCATCCCAGGAGCTTGGAGTAAGTGAAATAGTATCTTCCATACACTTTTGCTATGCTAACACAAAATTACCTTAGAGCAGAAATGCTGTGATAGGTCCCAAACCTTCCCAGGGAAGATGGTTGTGGGGAGGCTAGACACAGATTAACAGGTGTGGTCTTTCTCTTGCTTGGCATAGGTACTGTAACACTCAGTATTTCCTTTAGTGTGTTGGAAGGACACTTTTCAATGGTTATTGGTACCCAAATGCTCTACAACCTCTCTGTCTCACTCTTGATCTAGCCAATATGAAGTACAAGAGGCATAACACGATATTGGGTTGTCCCTTCAGTACAGGTGCTAACAGTGGCTAATACTAGCAAGCACAGAGTGAGGGAAGTCTGTCATGAAGCACTTGGAGATCAAATAAAACCTGAGGAAGTGCATCCCTTTCCCAATATAGAGGCTGGTCTCCCAAAAGACCAGCCTCACAAGGTGGGAAAATACTATCTCTAGGCTTTCACTGAAATTCCCATCTGATAAGGTGAAATTGGGTCTTTCAGATGGAAAAAACCTCAAGAAATATCTCACTGTAACACACGAGCATCCTTGCACTGGGCCCAGGCTGCTGCTGCTCTCAACCATGCTCTGCAGTGGCAGTAGGACCAGAGACAGCAGCAAGCAGTTTAGAAATATCTCTTTGCACCTACCTTCTTTCTTCATGCCAGCTCTGAAGCACTTCTTCAGTCTGCAGTACCTGCACTGGTTCCTCTTGTCTTTGTCTATCACACACTGTCGGCTGAACCTGGGAGGAGATGGGAAATAAAACATGGAGCAACCAGCCTGGCATCTGCAGTCCACTCACCCAAGCAGTGCAGATATAGTCTGATACCTCACTGAGCTACACATTGCCTCAACTCAGGGAAGAGCTAAGGATTTGCAAGAAAGAGACTAAATCAATGTTGTCTTGGCTCAGTTCCTCATTTTCTCCATCACTGCTTCTGCCAGCTGGGAGCACAGCTACTGCAGACCACCCACCCAGTAAAGAGTGTGATGGTTTTGGCTGTGAAAAGTGTGACTGTGACTCAAGTTGTGATGCTATAGGAACTCCATCTCCCACTTTCAGACAGTTGTTGGGTGTTCAGCACCCAGGGTTATTTGATCCCACTTGTTGATGCTGTCCTTCTCTGTGGGGAATCATTAATCATCTGCAACAAGTCCTACAGCCTGGTTTTGAGATGTGTGACCTCCTAATTCCTATTCATTTCAACCTGGGATCTGGGAACCTAAGTGCTTTTGAAGGGATGGCCCAAGTAGACTTGGCAATTGTTGCCATGGTGGGTGAAGCAATGGAAGAAGGATGTGCCACACAGAGAGGAAATTATGTGGGTTGCTCCAGGACCATTATCAGGCTATAAAAGCTGAGGCACTTTCCAAGACTGGTAAGGAGCCAAAGATACAAATGCCCAAAAATTTTCCAAGGAATTCACATCTGTGATAAACAGTAGAGCTCTGAGCTGGGCTAAGTACAGCCCGGTCACCAAATAAGGATTCGCAGACAAATGAGCATTTGCCGTTTGCTTGGCTTCCATGCTGTGGCTCTTCCCTGAGCTGCCAAATAGCACAAAGATTCATAGATTCTTGGGAAGGAGCAAGAACTTTGCTCCCAGGAGACTGATAGCTGAAATCTCAATGGAACCAGTAATAGGTGTTGCTTCTTTCTGCGGGGTCCATCCCACAGCTGCTGTGAAGGTCACTGTGTAGGTGGTCACACCAGGCATCTTTCATAGCTGGTGTGTCCTGCAGTGATAAGGACCCCAGGAGCATTTTGAAGAAACAGGGTGACTTGTTTTTGAAAAATTTGGAATGCCCTTAATGAGGAAGAGCCTTGGAACAGAAGGAAAACTTCCAGGATTTAATCAGAGACGAAGGGCTTTAGTGCATCCAGGGTTGGGTTTTTTTTCCCTCTCTCCTGTTCTAAAATAAACATCATTTTTCTAAGGTCAACCAAGATGGTTGCTTTGTAATTTATGGCCTCCTCTTGGAAGAAGAATTCTCCCAAATGTACACCTGTGTGCCAAAGTGGATGTGAATGATTGCTGGTCCACGCTCAGTTCTCAGAATGGTTGTATAATCCTCAGTGGTATGTCAGTGTATGTAGCTTAATGTATTTCAAAACAAAAATGGAAAAGCTGGGAGTGAGGTGGAGGCTTTGGAGGTGACAGACTCTTGGATACTTCTTGCCTCCAAGAAAATCAAGAAAAACTGTGTTTGAGATGAAATCTCTGGAGCTTTGGTCTTTGGCTGCCTTGGCTTTTCCTTGCTGGGCTCAGACAAGGGCATGGTGTCACTGCACACAGAGAGTCTATACTTACAAACGATACAGCATTATCCACCAGTGAAAGCTCAGCTCTGTAAGTATAAATCCCTTGATTTATACTGTGGGGAAAGCAGTGATGGTGAACTCACCAAATAGATTGCTTGCTTCCACAAAAGGTGTCGGGGTCCAAGATGAGATAGGACTTAATTTACTCCTTGGCTCGCTGGCCTCCAGCCATAAACTAAACTGGAATGTTACTGTTAACGTTCACAGCATAGCAATTTGGCATTTGGGGCTGAGGTCTTGTTGCATAGCCCTGATCCTCACCTCAAATTATGTACAGCATCAATAAATTGTATTTATTGCAGAAAGGGCTGGTACCTGCAGGAATAGACATGGTTCTTGCGAACACTCCTCCTGAAGAAGCCTTTGCAGCCGTCACAGCTGGATGCTCCATAGTGTTTGCCTGTAGCCCGGTCCCCGCAGATGGAGCAGAGGGAGCTGATGCCATTGGTGAGCAGGTTGGTGTTTGCTGACTCAGTTGTGATGGCCTCTGTGGGCACAGAACAAAGATGATTAGAACTCTCTGTAATGGAAACCAAAATCAGCTGACAGCAAGTGGGTTTTTTTCTTAAGGCAAAGAACAAACTGACCCAGCCCCATGGGTGTGTACATGCAGTGCGTGTTCCTAGTAAAGCCTCCAGATTGATGGTCAAGCTCTTCTGAACCTTAGTGATAGTAACTCAGTTGCTTCTCATGTTGGTGTTCTCCTGTGCTTCAGTGAACAGAGAGGTTTCACGCTCCATAACTCAACATCTTCATGAGAATTTAACAATTGCTACTGCTTTTCTTGAGAGATGTTGACAAACTTTGCCTGCATGTGGCATCTGAGGGGTGGAGAGCCACCTCCCCACTTAGACATCTGAAGGATATTGTTCAAAGCTGGTGCTCACAGAAGACAGCAGAAAGGGCATCATTAACTTGAATAAGTAGAGAACAGAGCAGAGACAGAGGAGATGGGAAGGATGAACTACTTCATGCACAGGGCAAAGGTGTTGAAGATAAAAGGCTGCCCTGGAGAGTACCTCTGTGGCTTGAAGACTCTGTGCTACTTCCACAGAGGTTACTTTAGTTCTCTTAGGTCTGGTTCCTGCTCTGAATTGCCCTCTGAAGAGGCTCATTACTTTCAGCTGAAAAGCAGTAGAGGGGTGCAGGAAGATCAGCCTTCTAAATTAAGGACCTTAAATTAGGTCATATGAATGCCCTCTGTCATGTCCTCTCTTTGCACCCACTCATTTGGGGCAGGAATAGCTTTGCCTCTGCCTGGCCTGTGTATACACTGCTGAAAACTCCCCTTTAAACTTCTCCCTTGGCCTTAACCACCAGACTTGCTGCCCTCTTAATCCTCCTAATTTGAGGCACCGCTCGGGGAAGGAAAACAGGGAAGAAGAAGGGAAAAAAAAGAAAGGAGACAGTTGAGAAGACACAGATGACAGTGTTTACATCTCACTGAGAGCAGGAATGCTTGTCCAGTCTGCCCTGACCTGGGCACTGACTGCAGGACAGTTTTATGAATTTATCACACCTCTGGGAGCAAGTTCTTTGTGCTACACTGACCTCAGGAAAGTCTCTGGGAAAAGTCACAGCCTGCCTCGCAGAGGAGACAAGGGGTGAGGAGAAAAGCTCAGCTGCTGTCATGTTGAGTAATGACAAGTCTTATAGAAGATTACTCAAAGGAGAGGAATTGGCATCTGAGGTGGACACCCCACAGAAAGTTTTCTGATGCACTATGCATAAAAATAGCTTTGGGCAATCCACACACAACGTAGGTATATACAGAGAGAGAGGAGGCTATTTTTGTATATGGATACACATCAAAAATTTACAGTGAAAATATTTGCTGTGCCATGAAAATTGGAATCAAAAGCCCCAAATCCAGCAAATAAAGCTCTAGTTTTTCAAAATCTGGAAAGTTTTTTAGCTCAGGGTAAGGTATTTTTAGTTAAGGCTTCACAAATGCAAAGGTCACAGACTTCCTTTCACTTCCCTCAAAAATACCTTTTGATCTGAGTCTCACCTTTAAGGGGTGGACAAAGAAATAAGTCGGTTGTAGCAAGATGGGAGCAACATGACAAGAAGAAAAGTGACAGCTTCAAAATATTTTTTAGGTCATAATGACAGGAATTAAAATTTATGTTTTCCCCCAAATCCATGTAAGATGCTCCCAGCTTTGACATTTGTCAGAGCCCTGGGGCCTTTGGGAAGGTAGCCTAATTCAGAGGAGCTTAATGGCAATTTACATTGATCTCAAGGGCTTTTACATTGACTTTTCATTTTATTTAGCTTGATAATTCAGTATTAAGTGAGCTGCAGTGGAATATTCCTTTGAGAGTGACTGTGCTGCTAAACATTCAAGCATCTGTTGCTCCATCTATTTTTTTTGAAGGAACATATGACCATAAACAAATCTTCTCAGTGTGCTGGATTCCATTAACAAAATTACACAACAAAAATTAAGAAGGCAGATTTTCTCTTCACTCCACTCATGCTTTCTCTACTGATTTCAGTGGAAACAAGAGGAGGTCACACACTTTGGGTCTCCAATGGACCCTTCATCCTTCACTTGGATCCACACTGCAAACTGTTCCTGATATTGGAAAGCATTTACTCGCCAGAGGAGACTTTATTCCCTTATCTGCGTAGGACACGTGAGGAGCTGCTCGCTGATGTAAGGAAGAAATTAATAATGTGGCCTTAACCCAAGTGCTGGGGGAAGGACCAGCAGCACTGAGCATGTGATGTCCCATGGAAGCTAACAACCCAAATCTTGGCTTCCCTTGTACCCGTGAAAACACAGATAAGCTCATGGGCTACAGCTGAGTTAGGTGGCTCCGCAGTAGGGCACGCAGCTAGCTGAAGTTCAGTCTCTGTTAGGTAGCCACATGTCCTTTTCAGCTTGGTTGAACACGAACAGAAATTTGCAAAACAATGAAGGGAAGCCCTAAGCCAGTGTGCACACGTTAATTAGGGTGATACATTTTAATTACAAAGACCTGTCACCAGCTAATGATGAGTTCCAAACGAGAATTAGCTCAGAGAAAAGCAAAAAAGCACAACTGCTATCACATGTATCAGCAGACTGGTTCAACGTGGTTTTCACATCTACCCAGTACTTGGGGAACCTCTGAGTTTCCCCTGAGCTGATTATTGCTAGGAAAGGCAGAGGAAAGCCAGGATCCCCATCAGCCTGTGAAATCAGCTGAAAGCTGTGGACCATTTCCTTCAGCCCTGCCTCACACAGGGCTTCATTTAACAAGTTGTGCCTTTCTAGAGGGGTTGCTACCTGGAGCTCAGCCCTGCACTGAGATAGTGCTTGAAGGCTGCTAGGATGGATCTGGTCAGAGTCCAGCTGACTCGCAATTGAAACAAGCTCACAACTGTCCTCACCACCCTGGACAGAAATGCTCTGACACATGTACTGGGTTTAGATGCTCATCACTGGTATAACATAACAGTTCCTAAATTGTGCCATGGTGCCTCTGAAATTTCTCCTTGTAGAGGTGCAGTTCTCCAGTAAGAGACTACAGCTCATCTTTACCTTATCTGGGTCTTGGGCTGAGCTGAAGAACTATGGTTGTGGCCAGACTTCTTGGGTCTTGGGCTGAGCTGAAGAACTATGGTTGTGGCCAGACTTCTTGCTAGGGCTATCCTGGACATTCAGTGTCAGAAAAATCTGAAGTTTCAGCCATCTTTGGTGAATTATATGTAAGCAGTGTGCAAAGTGGGAACTACAGCCTGCCTAATGCTCAGGAAAGTATCCCCAGTGGCTGCACCACCTCTGGGGTCAACCAAACTCATAATTGAAATGCATACAACTTAGAGTGTCTGCTGCTTCTATATGTAAGTACTCACCTAACCTGGCTGAAGTGAAGATTTCAAGTTTTACAATGATAAGAAATGACACTGAGGATGGTCTTAGTGAGGGTGCTTCTGGGGAATGCTACCTGGTTTCCAGTCAGAGATGGAGATCTATGCAATACATGACCACTGCAGACCTCTTTGCTGCTGATTCTTTCAGCTATGTCCCAAGCTACATCTCTTTTAGATGCATATTTGATAGGGGAATCACCATCCAGGATGGCTTTTCCTTTTGTCTACCCAGAAATACAAGCCAGTCTGCACATAATTCCCAAATTACATGTACCAGGCTAGAAGATAAAGAGATCACATAACCATAGAATGGTGGGGGGCTGGAAGGGACCTCTGAAGATATCATCTAGTCCATCCGCTCTGCTGGAGAAGGATCACCCAGAGTAAATCACCCAGGAACGCATCCAGGAGAGATGATAAGTGCAGGTTTTGGGGCATGTACACAAGTTAAACTTGGTGGCCAAAGCCAGCATTGTGAAACCTCTGCATACAAATGTAGGGCTGGGTGGAGGCTAGCACAGAAGCCCTGATCATGTGCAGGTCAGCTGCTTTCTCTATCAGCTTTTAGTAAATAGAGGGGGAGTTTTTGAGATAGAAAACATAGCTTTGATTTAGCCTTCCCAAATACTACAATATCAATGACAAAGAGGCCAGCCAGATAGACCAGAGCTCCTCACAAGCATGAGAAGCTGGAGAGATGATCAAACAGTGTCAAAATATCTTTGGTGGCTTTTTCATGGCCTGAACTGGGTCATACAGCAGCTGGGCTGGTGTTTCATCAGTTTCCTGCCAAATTCCCAAGGATCAGCCTGATGTTTGAGCACTGAGATAGGAGAACAAGCAACACCACGGGAGAATGTGTTCTTCAACACTCTAATAGAGAATTAGCCCAATATTTCATTAATGTTTCATACTTTAAGCAAAATGACAACTCTGACGAGAGAGTGAGGAGGTGAGTACTAACAGCACATAAAAACCAAGTGAGAATAGGGCTTGCAATGCCAGCCAAGGTAAAGGAAACAAGCTTGTGCAGAATGGGAAAATTCCTGCAGCTATGGCATATTTTATAAAGGAAAGACAGGATTTGCATTGATTATTTTGGTCATTTCCTTTTGCTGTTCTTCCTACTTAAACCAAACCATTTTTAAACCCAACTCCTCCACTGCCATTATGTATTCTATTCTTTATTTTGAATTAGACTCCAAATACTTGGGAAAATGTGGGCTACTTAAAGGTGGAAAACCCAAAATATATGTCTAGGCAAGTCTCAAAACAATAGCAGCTTCCCAAAGCAGAAAGCTGGAATCATAGAATAGAATCATAGACTGAACCAAGTTGGAAGAGACTTCCAAGATCATCCAGCCCTAGCCAGTCAACTAGACCATGTCACTAGACTCATCCAGTCTTTGCTTGAACACCTCCAAGGATGGAGACTCCACCACCGCCCTGGGCAGCCCATTCCAATGCCAATCACTCTCTCTGTGAAGAACTTCCACCTAACATCCAGCCTAGACCTCCCCTGGCACAACTTGAGACTGTGTCCCCTTGTTCTGTTGCTGGTTGCCTGGCAGAAGAGACCAACCCCCACCTGGCTACAGCCTCCCTTCAGGTAGTTGTAGACAGCAATGAGGTCACCCCCTGAGCCTCCTCTTCTGCAGGCTAAACACCCCCAGCTCCCTCAGCCTTTCCTCATAGGGTTTGTGTCCCAGGCCCCTCACCAGCTTTGTTGCCCTTCTCTGGACACATTCCAGCAACTCAACATCTCTCTTGAATTGAGGAGTCCAGGTGGTGGAGTCCCTGGGGGTGTTCAGGAAAAGACTGGATGAGGCACTTAGTGCCATGGTCTGGTTGACTGGATAGGGCTGGGTGATAAGGTTGGACTGGATGATCTTGGAGGCCTCTTCCAACTTGGTTGATTCTGTTCTATTTACTGATTCTAACAACTTCAGCAACATCTCTGGAACTAGAGAGTATCTTTGCGAACTGTTACGAGACAGCGATGGGAACTGAACTGGTCTGGTTAGCAATGTATGTCCCACACATGGACCTTTCAGGTCTTTTTTGAAGTTATTTTCACAGACCATAGAAGAGGACACTTACTCAAGACAAACAAGCTAATTTCAAAACAGCTAGTTCCTGAGAGAGCCAGTTACTCATTAACTGCTAGACAAATAACACAATACTGATCCAGATAAACTTCAGAAAGAAACTCAACCTGTCAGTTCCACTGCATCAAACAACAGAGAGCCCCGAAAAGGGGTTGGTAGTGAAGTCACCAGGTTAGAGTGAGTTTTGAGGGGAATTGTGCCACTCCAGGGAGTGAAAAAGATTGTCTTGTTGCTCGGCAGCAAGTGATGAAGAGGAACATCTGTGTTAAATAATATTTCTGGAGTAGGATGGCAGATGGAAACCTTCCTGCAAGAGCAAGATCCAACATATCTGAAGCTGGCAAAAGAGAAACCTGTTGGAAATCCTTTCTTTAGGGGCAGGCAGCTTTTCCTGAAGTCAGCTTTAAACTCAAATTGCTTTGAACCTTTTAACTTTACTTGTCTCCTGACATACCTCCGTGTCCCACAACAATAAGTCTAATCACTTAATACTGTAGATGATAGCCCTGCTGAAACTCTGATTTCTTTTGATGGGCCAACTAAGAAGCAAACGTGAGACCACAAAATTCCCATCTTAATTTCACTAAGCTCCTTAAGTTAAACGTAAAGCTGCCAAAATTCTCCAGAGGCATTGCTAACGTTGGAATCCTATTGGGTTACAAGGTTGCTTTCTGTATGACTAGAATGTCCTTTGTTTTGCACTCAGGGAACAGTGAATTTCACACCACAGCATTCACTTCAGAGTACTTTTGACTACTCAAAGCCTAAACATCAGACGACGACGCTTTATTCCTGTGAACAACACGGAAGTCTTTGCATATAAGCACTCATACCTCACAGACGAGTCCTTTGTGTGCTGCAAAGGCTTTTAGACCATTCAGGTAGCAAAATATATATATATACATATACATATATATATATAAAAAATAGGACAAGTAACAATTTGAGTCTTTTGTCTCAATCTAACTACCTTGGAACAAGTCAAACTGGGTGCATGGTATATTCTCTGAGCAATAGACAAATGTCAGGTGAGACCTTATTTTTGTCCAAGGATTAAATAGGAACTTAAGGTATATATGGAACAAAATACACATTTGAAGGGGGAAATGTTGGTAATAACTCCTCTCTTAAGTCATACTGGGGGACAAAACTCTGGCCCGCCATGAAGAGCTCTACCAACCTTTGCAATACCTTGTGGGCTCTTCAGGTCGTGACGCTCAGCCCACCAAGGGGAAGAATAACTCAGAAAAGGATCAGTCAGTGAAAAGGTCCCATTTCAACCCAAACATGACTGCAGAGGCAACACATGTCGACAGGTCAGCTGCTTAAATATTATCCCTTCCACCCTTTGCCCCACACCTCCTACCTGCCTTTCCTAACTGTTCAGCTCTCTAACAAAGGTAGTGGAAGCTATTCAAGAGGAAGCAAACAGAAATCTCACCGGTGGTATTGGGGAGCACCCGAAGGTTGTCAAATTCCAGCATAGTGTAGGAGGAATCCAAGGAGTCGACATAATCTGGCATATCCATGTCCATGATGGACTGACAAAGCTTCATTATTACTTGTCAACAGCAAGGGAAGCGGCAAAAACCAGCCCTGCTGTCAATCACGGCCAAGGTTTCCTCCACAAAGAGAGACACCCCAGCCCTTGCGATGACAAATCATTACCCAGCTCTGCCCGCAGTCCCCTCCCCGTGCCAGGAGAGAAGGGATGAAGCCGTTCCCTCTCGCGCGCTGTCCCCTCCCTTCCCGGGGTGCATCTGCGCTCTCTCAGTCCTGATAATATGATGTAGATAAGGCCTAGACTCAAGCGCCTTGGATTGCATCTTGGGGTCAATAGAGCCCATTTTATGGCTGCTCCTGCGCAAACATTTTGAAAAGGGCTGTGCAGAGGTGTTCAGACTCGTGTGCTGCTCTGCCGGGGCAAGGCAGCGGGCATGCAAAATGACTCCCATGCTGATGCCACCTTGCTCAGCTACCAGCCCTTGGGAAGAGTCCACTTGAAGATGGTGAAGACAGAGTGAGTGTCACCATTGGATGAAGACCGTGAAGACCACTTAGAAGCTGAGGCATTGCCATCAGATGCTAACAGTGCTGTGCACTGGATGACATCTTGAGTTACTACTGCAAGAAGAAAATGGGGCTTCATTGCATTTGTCCTCATGGCAGAAGGGAGGTGACTTCTCCTACCCACCACCCACTGTCCTTGTCACCTGTATCTTCTCTCTTCTGACTTATGCCACTTTGGGACATTGTTTAATGGCCACGGTGGTTGTGGTGGTTTGAGGCTAATTGGAATATTTTGCTGAGAGGAATTAAATCCTTAGCTGTGAGAAGAAGGGAAAAAAACCCAACAGCACCCTATATCACCCATTCCTCTGCAACTAGTCAACGCAGCTACTCAAAATATAGATGAGACATTCACTTCTCAGACACTTTTCAGCTCTCACTTCTGGCCGTGTCTTCTTTCTGGCGCTTTGATCTCCGCGGTTGCCTCTGCCTTAACTCTAATCCAACCTAACCCTTTTTGTTCTAACCTCTTTATTGTTTTTTTTTGACATCTCACCTGAGATCTCTCCAGATTTATCACATGAGATATACGTGGATGGGCTGCAGCAAGAGCAGTGTGGCCAGCAGGGCAAAGGAGGTGATTCTCCCCCTTTACTCTGCTCTCCTCAGACCCCACCTGCAGTACTGTGTGCAGTTCTGGAGCCCCCAACACAAGAAGGACATGGAACTGCTGGAGCGGGTCCAGAGGAGAGCCACGAAGATGATCAGAGGGCTGCAGCAGCTCTGCTATGAGGACAGGCTGAGAGAGTTGGGG
>WAAF01009609.1:0-16844 GCA_013400475.1 Tricholaema leucomelas | reverse complement strand
ACTTAATGATGCTGGACTCAGTCCCCTCATCCAGATCATCAATAAAGATACTGAACAGGACTGGGCCCAGCACTGATCCCTGGGGAACACCACTAGTGCCAGCTGCCAACTGGATGTGGCACCATTCACCACCACTCTCTGGGCTCGGCCTTCCAGCCAGTTCCTGACCCATATCAGAGTGAATCTGTCCAAGCCAGGAGCTGCCAGTTTAGCCAGGAGCTTGTTGTGGCAGACACTGTCAAAGGCTTTGCTGAAGTCCAGGCCTTTGACACTGTCTGCCACAACAAGCTCCTGGAAGGGACCTCAAAGATCATCTACAACCCCCCTGGGGCAACCTGTGCCAGTGTTTCACCACACTCACTGTAAAGGACTTCTTCCTAACTTCTAGTTTGAATCCAGTTTAAACTCATTAGCCCTTGTCCTGTCATTACAAGACCTTGTAAATAGCCCCTCCCCAGCCCTCCTGTAAGCCCCCTTCAGATACTTGAGTTGTGTCTTTCTGTTATTCCAAAAAGCATCAGGCCAATTGATCTGCTGTGTTTCAAACTTACTGCATGTTTGAAGAACAAGACAGTCATGCAGCTGCCTGTTAAGAGTGTCAAATGTCATGGCAGCCTGAGCTGAAGGTCACAGGACTGACTGTGGAGGTCATTCAGCATCCTGCAGTGCTGGGCACAGCAACATGGATCTGCAATCTCTCAGTAGATGGGAACTCAGCAGAGTGATTACTTCATTAGTCAGGTCAAAGTGACCAATTTGTTTCTTCCAGTGCTGTGCAGAAGCTGTGTGAACAAGGAAAGGGAAATGAGATGTGACTTCAGTCTTACTCCTTGCTCACTTCTCTATGGTCTCCAAAAGGCCCCTTCATCCCCATCTAACACCATTCCCATTACAGTTAATAGCAACTGGCCAAGAAACAACATGTACCCCCCCAAAAATAGAGTTACCCAAACCCATCAGTGCATCTTGGGTTTGGCTCTGTAGCAGTTTTGCATTAGCTCTCATTTCATCCCTGCTGGAAACACAGCCAACAGTAGCTGTGCCTCAAAGTCCTCCAGTCATGACAGAGATGCTTTGGAGTCCAAACCCACCAAATCTGGGGTTGTTTAGATATACCAAATTTCTGGAGTAGTCTTGAGTCACACCCTGATGTGGTGAGCAATATCTGAGTAAGGAATAGGCTTTTCTCCAGGGTGACTTGGTGGCATCTCCAACAGGATGGCACTAACCATACATCCTTCTTCAAGTCCCATGGTGGACATGCCATAAGGGACAATGACTTGATGGGCATAGGATAACATCACCTATCCTAAAGGAGGACGGAGAGGAGAAAAGCAAAAGACATGAAGATCAGGACTTTCACCTAATTTATCTCCAGACTAAGTTATTTTCTTTACTGCTGCCAAACACATTCATTTAGCATTTGCTCATTTTGCTTTTAGACAAATTAGATTGAATCTTCCCTAGCAACCCTTTGGGCAAAATAGAGAATTAAGCAAACTCCAACCATTATACTGGAAAAAAAATTATTTTAGTATGATTTAAAAAACAACAACAAAAACCTTTAAAACACCCCAAACCAAACCAAAACAAAACACTGCCAACATGAGCCGGCAGTGTGCACATGCAGCCCAGACAGCCAACCGAGTGCTAGGCTGCATCAAGAGAAGTGTGGGCAGCAGGGCAAGGGAGGTGATTCTCCCCCTTTACTCTGCTCTCCTCAGACCCCACCTGCAGTACTGTGTGCAGTTCTGGAGCCCCCAACACAAGAAGGACATGGAACTGCTGGAGCGGGTCCAAAGGAGAGCCACGAAGATGATCAGAGGGCTGGAGCACCTCTGCTATGAGGACAGGCTGAGAGAGTTGGGGCTCTTCAGCCTGGAGAGGAGAAGGCTTCGAGGAGACCTTATAGTGGCCTTCCAGTATTTGAAGGGAGCCTACAGGAAAGCTGGGGAGGGACTATTTACACGGTCTAGTAATGTTAGGACGAGGGGGAATGGGTTTAAGCTGGAAGAGGGGAAATTTAGACTGGATGTTAGGAGGAAGTTCTTTACAGTGAGGGTGGTAAGGCACTGGAATGGGTTGCCCAGGGAGGTTGTGGATGCTTCCTCCCTGGAGGTGTTTAAGGTCAGGCTGGATGAGGCCTTGGGCGAGATGCTCTAGTGGGAGGTGTCCCTGCCTGTGGCAGGGGGTTGGAGCTGGATGATCCTTGAGGTCCCTTCCAACCTAAACCATTCTATGATTCTATGATTCTATAAAACAAAAAACCCCACACCACACTAAAAACTTTTTTTTTTCCATCAGGTTTGAATGATGGATTCTGGTCTTTACAAACTGTCAGGCACAAATCACACAAAGACCTTACTGCCAGCAATGACTTCAAGCTGGCTGCTTCATGAAGTTCCCAGTTATTTCACTGGTGTACTGGCTGCTCAGCACTGATGAAAACTGAATTGAGTTTGGGGAATAAATCTAAGATGTTTTACATTCTTCTGATAACCAAAGGTTAATGTGATACCTTGTTCTTTCCGAGTTCATAGAACTTTTGTTCTTGGCTGCAGTGCTTTTGGCCAAGGCCAGCATTTCAGAAGTGCTAAGTGTTCATTTAGGTTGTTAAAACTGAAACAGCCTGAATTTCAGACCTGTTGAAAAACGGGAGCTCCCACTGGGAGTCACAACTGCACTTGCAAAGATATCTTCTCTTCACGTAGCCAGTGGTGGTTTGGAAATAAATCCCCTGCTTTTTGGACTCCTGGGTAGAATCTGAGATAAGCCTCATCTCTCAGTCTACATGGGGTCTCCTGGAGTCTGATGCCCTTTGCAAACCTCATTCTTCTTGGCAAATGTCTCATAGCAAACATCTGGTGCCTGCATGCACCAGTTTGAATTTCTCTTCTTTGTTGGCTATAAGCAGGAGTAAATTCTCAGAGGAAATGGCTGCAATATTTCTGAACCTAATATTTTTCCTCATGTTGGCAAATACCTCTATCAGTGGGAAGTACAGGCTGGATGTTAGGAGGAAGTTGTTGCCAGAGAGAGTGATTGGCATTGGAATGGGCTGCCCAGGAAGGTGGTGGAGTCACCGTCCCTGGGGGTGTTCATGGAAAGCCTGGATGAGGCACTTAGTGCCATGGTCTGGTTGACTGGCTAGGGCTGGGTGCTAGGTTGGACTGGATGATCTTGGAGGTCTCTTCCAACCTGGTTGATTCTACTGATTCTATTGATTCTATTCCTTGAGAAATCTTCAGAGGGCTTCTTGTTTCTTTTCCTTTCCTGAAAGAAAACACAGAGCAACACTTAAAATTATCATGAGAAAGAAAAAAAAATAGTATCAAATACTTTTTTGGGGAAAAGAATGATTGTTGCATTCAAAATTGTTTCTCATTTGTAATGGAACTTTGGCAGCTGCAGAAGGAGGGAGGGAAATGAAAATATTTAGCAATGAAGAAAATCAAAAGTACCTAAAGGACAGAAGTAAAACATCTTGGTTCTTATCTTTGTTTTCAAGCATCAATCATGGCACTAGGTTCTCATTTAAGTCTGGGATTCTTAGCAGCTTGCTTTCTGCTCAGTGAATGTGGCTGAGCTCTCAAATGACATAATCAGCTTTATTTTACCTTCTTTAGCAAAGCCCCAGGAAGCAAACCCAACACATTTGGAGGAACAACACATTTTGTTTGAAAAGATTTTCAGAATAGATCATGTCTAACAGCATCAACTTACAAAAGCATTAACATGCTTGTGAAGCTCCAGTTCACTCACCAAAATCAATGAAGTGTTTCACAGATGAAACTTTTCCTGGTGCTTCACTCTCTGGCAGGGTAATGGTCTGCTTCCATTTATTTTCTTCAAAGATGGCATCCACTTCTTCTGAGTCCAGGCTGGGCTTACCATGGGAAAAAAACAGACTCAAATAACTACAAGAGTTTGGGCTGAGCTCTGCATTGTCTTTGTCCAATCCAACCCATGAAGCCTCCAACCTGTCAATATATACAGTTCTGAAAGGAAAGCAGCAAACACATATTGGAACATGTTATCCAGACAATGCAGAGGGACCTGGACAGGCTGGATGGGTGAGCAGAGGCCAATGGGATGAGATTTAACAAGGCCAAGTGCAGGGTTCTGCACTTTGGCCACAACAACCCCAAGCAACGTTACAGGCTGGGGACAGAGTGGCTGAGACCAGCCAGGAGGAAAGGGACCTGGGTGTACTGGTGGATAGTAGGCTGAAGATGAGGCAGCAGTGTGCCCAGGTGGCCAAGAGAGCCAATGGCATCCTGGCCTGGATCAGGAACAGTGTGGCCAGTAGGACAAGGGAGGTTATTCTGCCCCTGTACTCAACACTGGTCAGGCCACACCTTGAGTGCTGTGTCCAGTTCTGGGCTCCTCAACTCAAGAGAGATGTTGAGGTGCTGGAACATGTCCAGAGAAGGGCAACGAAGCTGGTGAGGGGCCTGGAACACAAACCCTGTGAGGAGAGGCTGAGGGAGCTGGGGGTGTGCAGCCTGCAGAAGAGGAGGCTCAGGGCAGAGCTCATTGCTGTCTACAACTACCTGAAGGGAGGTTGTAGCCAGGTGGGGGTTGGTCTCTTCTGCCAGACAACCAGCAACAGGACAAGGGGACACAGCCTCAAGTTGTGCCAGGGGAAGTATAGGCTGGATGTTAGGAGGAAGTTCTGGACAGAGAGAGAGATTGGCATTGGAATGGGCTGCCCAGGGAGGTGCTGGAGTCACCATCCCTGGGGGTGTTCAGGAAAAGTCTGGATGAGGCACTTAGTGCCGTGGACTGGATGATCTTGGAGGTCTCTTCCAACCTGATTGATTCTATTCTATCCTATTCTAAAACATGTTAAGAGAACCAAAGGTATTCAACCTTCCAGACCTTCACCCAGCTCACTGCCCTTGGGCTGAGATGTTCCCCACTTGCTTGCCCAGATTTGTGCTACTCAGAGAAATATGACATTGCAGCAAGACCACCCATTGCATGTCACCATCTACCTCCATGAATAGCTCAGTCATCCTAATTTTCACCTTCTCAGATGGAGGCTTCAATTCTGAACTGGAAACATCATAAAAGAAAAATGGGCACATCATAGAATCATTTAGCTTGGAAAACAACTTTAAGATCATCAGGTTTGACCACTAAATCATATCCCAGAATGTCACTTCCACACATCTTTTCAATCCCTCCAGAGATGGCAAGTCCTCCACTTCCATGGGCAGTCTGTTCAAGGGCTTGAAAACCCTTTTGAGAAAGAAAAATTTCCTGATGTCCAACCTAAACCTCCCCTGGTGCAACTTGAGGTAATTTCCTCTCATCCTATGTCTAGAGGATGAGTCATCCTCAGACTAACACAAATCTCCTAGAGACCAGGGACGAATTGCATAGCAAGCAGAGCTATGAATTACAGAGCACATGTGGTGCTCAGGTGACTTACACTCAACCTGGGGTTCTTTTGGAAGATGAACTCACATAAAAGTAAATTCCCCTGTCAGCAGAGGAAATGACACACAGAGCCATCAAGAATTGGGCTGGATTACTTGAGCATGGGTGACAGCAGCCTATGACTAAAGCAAATACTCAAAAATGAGCTGGGGCTGGCGGTGGGAGAGGAGCCAGGGAGAGGGAAGCGGCATTACCTCACCAGCTGCTGCTTGGAGTGAGCATGGGACTGGTCTGGAGCCTTTCAATGGCTGTGGGCAAGGTTTTGGCTTTTCTTGCTGAAAACACCATGCCATTAGTCAGGAGTAACTAACCTTGACCAGCGTATTTGCTGTGACTCCCATCTCCCCTGCGAGCGACACTCCCGCTGCTTTGAGCTTTCTCAGTTGCAGTCTTGACACTTCTTCAGATCTGTCATTAGCTCAGCTGAAGAGAAAACAGAGATGCTATTCAGGACCCAGATCCAATGTGGGAGGTTAGGAGTGCAAATTCTCACTTCACACTGAAAGCATGATGAGTGTTTTATGGTGGTGTTGTTCTTTCTATTCTAGGGGATGCCTTTATTCTTTCATAAGCCATTTTCTGTCATATAAAGTACTCTTTAAGATCTCTTCTATCAAAGGCATGCTCAGATATCTTAACATGTAACATCTTACACTCCCAGAAATTGATCCTAAACTTAGATTTTGGGTTGGATCTCACAAATTCCTAGTTCTGCATCTGCAAGCATTTACCTTCTTCCTTTGATTCTCTTTTCTATTTTAAATCTTCCGCGGTGGAATCTACATTAAGCTTTGCCACTATGAAGAGTAAAAATTCACCCAAATCCACCTTTTCCAGTAGTCAGCTTCTTGTCAGCCATTCCCCTCTGTATCTATACAACACATTTTTGTTCCATGAGATGAACAACAGAACTTGGCTCCATTCCAGAGGAGCACCAAGAAGGAGCTGACCTTTGGCTGCGATGATATGAATTGTCACCTGTGGTATGCTAAATGGAGGAGCTGAAAGCAGTTCCTACCAGGGAAAACGTGCAGCATTGAGTAGTTTTGATTTCCATTCTTGCCCCTCAGTATTGCCATTCTTGAGACAAATTCATAGTTCAGGGAAAATAGAGAATTCCTCAAAATTACTCCTTTCAGTGTTCTCTTCAGAGCAAACCAAGTGCAAATATAAGAAGCTCAGAAAGGACAGAACACAAACCACTTCAGCAAAGCCAGGTCAAGTCCCCTTTAGCTGCAATAATCCAATATATATATTTGCACATCTGATCTTGCAGCTCTTGCACAAAAGTCTTCTCATAGCATCAGGGTTAGAAGGAAAAAGCCTTCAACTAAGACATATTGAGTGCTCTGGAGAAAATCTTTCTGTCCATACAGGGGGCTGGAGAGCTGAAAGATGGACAAACCTAAAGAAATATTTCTTCTTCTTCCTTTTCTTAATGATAGATTAGCTGGAATGGTTATCACATCAACAGTAATGAGGCTTTGGGGTAGTATCTACAAGTCTTAATGGATAACATCAAAGGCATAAGTCCAAAAGAAAAATGAGAAACTCAGTAGGTAAAGATGGTTTAGTCTAGAGAGCTGAGGCACAGGAACAGCCCACATGTTATCTGGTGTCAGATCAGATGGCAAAATCCAGTAGTTCCTAGGAATCACTGCCTGCCTCTGTTCTACAACTATGCACCCACAGTCATCATACCACATCCATCCCAGCTAGACATTGAAGAGAGAAAATGAGAATCATCAGCAAATCTTTAATTCAACACTGCCATTCAGTAGCTTATCCTTTGGTTCCCTCATGAACCAAAGCTCTGAGTAGCTTCAGCAGTAGTACTTCAGTCTCTATGAGTGAGGGAAAGAAATGCTGGCACTGGCTGGTGTTGACTGTTTGCACCCTTAACAGTTTTCAGCAGTGGAGCTATCATCTCTAACAAGCTGTCAGTCTTACATCCCACGGGGACTTTTACTCCCCCCCCTTTCTAATAGACATATCTCTCTAAAACACCTTGATGACCATGAAGAAATCTGATCTAACGCAGTGATTCAACAACGTCCACAAACCAAGAAGTGGTTGCTCATCCAAACTGAGTACAAAATACCTCTTACTCAGTTCCTGGAGTTTCAGGGTTTCTGCATTCATCTATAGGTGGATATATTCTGCTTTCCTCATCCAAAACATGAAGCTATTTTAGAAGTATTTGGGGCAAATTCAGACTGATTTTGCTTTCTGAAAGCTTCGCCCACAAAGAAGCGGTAAGAGACATACTGGCATGTTGAAAAGATCCTTTTTATGACTTTAAGTCAGAGAGATTGTAAACATCAAGTTATATTTTCCCCATAATATCCATTTTTGAACCCTTGAGTCTCTTCCAGACTACTTTACTCATAATTGCTGCTCTCTTAGCCGAGTGGCTAGAGTAAAAGTGACTGTTTACTGAGTGACGAACACACGCATACACAAACCTCCTCATTTCACAGAGATGCTCTAACCTCTGATAACTCTCTGCAGACCACTGAGATGAATAATATTTGTGGATGCATTTTTGAGGTGAGCAAACTGGAGAGGGTATTTGTGGCTGTGGGCTCTGCCACTCACATGGAAAAGTATGTTTTCCTTATATCCATCATATAGGCTGCACTTTTGCACATCTGCCTTTAATTAGACCAATTTCATATCTCCTTCTGTGGATGACATCAAATGAATTATTTAGAAATTGGAGTTAACCAGCAAAAGACCCTATCTGGATTATTTTCTTCCCTTCTTTTTACAGGTTGTCCCAGTGTCAAAATTCCCTCAAAATAGAATTTTTACCAAAAACCTTATTGAACCTCAATGTGTAGCAGATGTCACAGCATCAGGGACAGATCCCAGATGCATTCTTATGTCATGTACTAACTTACATGAACACTGTAACCAGTTCGTGTGTTAAGTTCTGGAGCAGTTTCTGGAGCCCCCAACACAAGAAGGACATGGAACTGCTGGAGCCAGCCCAGAGGAGAGCCACGAAGATAATCAGAGGGCTGCAGCAGCTCTGCTATGAGGACAGGCTGAGAGAGTTGGGGCTCTGCAGCCTGGAGAAGAGAAGGCTTCGAGGAGACCTTAGAGTGGCTTTCCAGTATCTGAAGGGAGCCTACAGGAAAGCTGGGGAGGGACTATTGACAAGGTCTGGTAATGTCAGGACGAGGGGGAATGGGTTTAAGCTGGCAGAGGGGAGATTTAGACTGGATGTCAGGAGGAAGTTCTTTACAGTGAGGGTGGTGAGACACTGGCACAGGTTGCCCAGGGAGGTTGTGGATGCTTCCTCCCTGGAGGTGTTTAAAGCCAGGCTGGATGAGGCCTTGAGCAGCCTGCTCTAGTGGGAGGTGTCCCTGCCTATGGCAGGGGGTTGGAGCTGGATGATCCTTGAGGTCCCTTCCAACCTAAACCATTCTATGATTCTATGATTCTAAGGAGCAGCACTGAAATCAGGAGAGGTCTGCAGATCAAAATCTGATCCACTTAGTTCAGAAAGACCATATGAACATCAATACATGAGTCACTTGGAGAGGGGGCACACAATCATGTGAGGGCTGGAACCCCTAAGCTGTAATGAGAGGCTGAGTTGGGGTTTTTCAGCCGGAGCAGAGAAGGCTCCAGGAAGACCATCTTGTGGTTTTTCAGTATTTGAAGGGGTCAATCAGAAAGATGGGGACAGACTTTTTATCAGGGCCTCTTGTGGCAGGACAAAGGGTAATGGTTTTAAATTAAAAGAGGAAGATTCTGATTCCATAGAAAGAATAATTTTTTTGCAGCAAGGGTGGTGAGACACTGGCACAGGTTGCCCAGAGGGATGGTAGATGCCTCATCCCTGGAACCCTTCCAGAACAGGTTGTCTGGGGCTCTGAGCAACCTGATCTAGCTGAAGATGTTCCTGTTGACTGCAAGGGGTTGGAATATATGCTTTAAAGGTCCCTTCCAACCCAAACCATCATAGAATTCTAGGATAACACACTCAGACTCCCAGTAATGCAACTATGTTTTCCACTGCCATGTGTATAACCTCATCTCTGTCTTTGTGTTTGTTTGGGTTCTTTTGCCCAACTACCTGAAGGGAGGTTGTAGCCAGGTGGGGGTTGGTCTCTTCTCCCAGACAACCAGCAACAGAACAAGAGGACACAGCCTCAAGTTGTGCCAGGGGAAGTCTAGGCTGGATGTTAGAAGGAAGTTGTTGGCAGAGAGAGTGATTGGCATTGGAATGGGCTGCCCAGGGAGGTGGTGGAGTCACCGTCCCTGGAGGAGCTGAAGAAAAGCCTGGATGAGGCACTTAGTGCCATGGTCTGGTTGACTGGCTAGGGCTGGGTGCTAGGTTGGACTGGATGATCTTGGAGGTCTCTTCCAACTTGGTTGATTCTATGATTCTATGATATCCTGGGATGAGCAGGTTCATCCCCCTGAGCTGAGCCTCTCTCCTCATGGTTTTGTTAAGGGGAAGCTGGAGTCCCTCAAACTGCCACAAAAACTGAGGAGTGAAGAAAAACTGAGGAGGCCATATCTGCTCAGTCCCACATGCATGTCTTTCCCACTGGATCATACCACTGTATTATAAAGTGCACCTGAATCTCCAATCTCACATTTTTGGGGCTCATTTTTCTACTTCCAAGAATATGCAAGGCTAACTACTTTTTGGAATGCTTGCTTTTGGGTTTGTTTCTTTTTGTAATAGTATCAATGCAAACCCATCCAAGAGACAACAGCCTCCTTTGATGAATTCCTCTTGGCCTGGAAATGTTTGTATTTTAATCTATAAAGCAGAGATTAGACAAAAAAAGAGCTGTAATGTTGCTTAAGCAGCGATTTAAATGTACTTTAATTTAAAGAAGAGTGCAATTTGTTACTTTTTTTGTCACTCTAAAGGGCAATGGATACATTACTTTACCAAATTGAGTTATGGAGTACTGTGTGCAGTTCTGGAGCCCCCAATACAAGAAGGACATGGAACTGCTGGAGCCAGTCCAGAGGAGAGCCACGAAGATGATCAGAGGGCTGCAGCAGCTCTGCTATGAGGACAGGCTGAGAGAGTTGGGGCTCTTCAGCCTGGAGAGGAGAAGGCTTCGAGGAGACCTTAGAGTGGCTTTCCAGTATTTGAAGGGAGCCTACAGGAAAGCTGGGGAGGGACTATTTACACGGTCTAGTAATGTTAGGACGAGGGGGAATGGGTATAAGCTGGAAGAGGGGAGATTTAGACTGGATGTTAGGAGGAAGTTCTTTACAGTGAGGGTGGTAAGGCACTGGAATGGGTTGCCCAGGGAGGTTGTGGATGCTTCCTCCCTGGAGGTGTTTAAGGCCAGGCTGGATGAGGCCTTGGGCGAGCTGCTCTAGTGGGAGGTGTCCCTGCCTGTGGCAGGGGGTTGGAGCTGGATGATCCTTGAGGTCCCTTCCAACCTAAACCATTCTATGATTCTATGATTCTATGATTCTATGATTCTAGTTGCATCCTGGTGTAATTGATAGGTGAGTCTACTTCAAGACAGAATCACAGAATGTCAGGGGGTGGAAAGGACTTCAAAAGTTCATCTAGTCCAACCCCCCTGCCAGAGCAGGATCACCTGGACCAGATCACACAGACATTAAGGACCAAACCAAGCTTTGTTGCCTGCACAGTAAAAGGCACTCTGATATGTGTTGCTAAGTCCTCCACTTCTGCTGAAGTCTATTTAATCTTTTTACAGAATTTTGATTGAAAAATAAATCTCAGAGGAGGGCAGACGTGGTAAGGAGCTTTCAAAGAAAGCAATGTTTACTCAAGCCAAGAGCAGTTGGAAGTACTAAATAGTGAAGTCCACGTAATCAAAAATTATTTTTATGCTTGTGTTTGTAGAATTCAGATCACTACACATCATTATCATCTCTGCACAACTAGACTCAGGCTACTGGCTAGCTTAATCCAGTAAGAAATTACCAAAACTGGGGGGAAACTCTTTCTCTTAACTATTAAGCACATAGATGAACACCAGCACTACTGAAAACAGCTCACCCAAAGCAGGGCTATTCTGGATTTACCATAATTCACAGTATCACCAAGGCTGGAAGAGACCTCACAGATCATCAAGTCCAAGCCGTTACCACAGAGCTCAAGGCCAGACCATGGCACCAAGTGCCACGTCCAATCCTGCCTTGAACAGCTCCAGGGACGGCGACTCCACCACCTCCCTGGGCAGCCCATTCCAGTGTCCAATGACTCTCTCAGTGAAGAACTTCCTCCTCACCTCAAGCCTCAATTCCCCCTGATGCAGTCTGAGGCTGTGTCCTCTTGTTCTGGTGCTGGCCGCCTGTGAGAAGAGAGCAACCTCCTCCTGGCCACAACCACCCCTCAGGTAGTTGTAGACAGCAATAAGGTCTCCCCTGAGCCTCCTCTTCTCCAGGCTAAACAATCCCAGCTCCCTCAGCCTCTCCTCGTAGGGCTGTGCTCGAGGCNTAATTTCCTAGGGAAATCAGCTTTACAGTACTCATCTCTCTAGTCCTGGCCACAGAATCCTGGCATGGTGGAGGTTGGAAGACACCTCTGGGGATCATCTTGTTCAATCTACCCTGCTAAAGCAGGGTCACCCAGAGCAGGTTGTCCAGGATCACAATGTCCAGGTGGGTTTGGAATCTCTCCAGAGAAGGACAATTCACAACCGCTCTGGGTAGCCTGCTCCAGGGCTCTGGTACCTGAAGTAAAGAAGATTTTCCTCATGTTCACTTCTTTAAAGATTAAGACAGAGCAGTGCTGGGAGATGAAGCTATAAAGAAACATCTGCAAGGTGGCAGAAGTGGAGAAGACACCTTCCCACCACTGACCAGCATTAAGGTGGTAGGAACAGCTTTATTTGGACACTTGGCAGGCTCACTTTGATGCTGACTACTCTTTCTGCTGGGTAGGTTTCTTTCAGCTACCTCTATTTGAGCCCTAAATATTATTAATGACTCGACTTGGTGATCTTAGAGGTCTCTTCCGACCTAAATGATTCTATGATGCTATTTTTAGAGGTTTTTTTCTGAGCATCTTGTTGTAAAGGCATTGTACTTAGAGCAGCATTCACCCACAAGAGTAACACTCACTAGGTTGACACTACAACTTTCTGTTTCTGATAGATTTAAAGTCAGATTTGTCATTAGACCTTAGGTTTTTAGCAGGACAATCCTTGATCTTTGGCTGTGGTTTGTTCTGTGATTTATTCATTCAGTGCATCCAGAACATAAAGAAATCATGCTTGTAATAATGCAAGAGGCAAGCATACAAAGAAGGAAAAAGGAAAAACACCCAAAGTGCAGCTTTCACACCTTGTTTGCCACTGCTTTTCACTAGCAAAGTGACACTCAGCACTGGGCATAGGTACTCTGAAATGCTGCTGGACGTGGCAACAGTTCCTGGTGCAAACACACTTTACAACACATTGCCCATCAGATACCAGTTTGGCCTGGCTAATTTAACAAAATCCACTTCTAGCAACTTGATCAAACAGCAAAAGATTGATCTGATGCTCAGACTTCCCTCTTACTCAAGATGGCAGCAGAGATATTATGAGTCACTTAACAGAGCTGGCTCCTCCATCTATTTGCTACACCTTTAGGGCTGTTCTCCAGTCACTGGAAACAGATTCGTTTGGAATTGGAACAAGGCAGAATCTAATAGAAAATAAAACAAGAGAGTCAGGAGATGTTTCCAGATGTTACTTACTGTGTCCTGTTGCTCCTGGCCATCTCCATTTCTTTCCACAGAGGAACACATGATGTTTGCACAGCCTCATTAGAGAAATGACTGGTCTCCAGGTTGCAGTATCAGGGAGACAAACCAGAGGAGTATCCTGGAAAAGAAGAAATGAGTGATGTGAAACAGATGTTTACTGTAATTGCTTACTGCAGATGCAGCCCAGTAACTAATCCACCTGCTATCCTCCCACAGGGATAATTACTCACCCCATGATCCCAGCCAGCTGAATATATGTTTTTCCATGCTTCATTATACCCACCTTTGCTTTGCCCAACAGTACACCGAAGTTCTGCACCAGTGCAGTGCTTTTATAACCAGCTATATCTTCCTGCACCTTTGTGTATGGTTAGGAAGCTTCTCCTAGCTTTCTTCATGTCATCATTCAACAAGTAAAGCCTCTCATACAGCTCTTCCCCCAATGTATTGCACCTGGTGGACCTTTGGAGTTTGTGAAGCTTTCAGGAAAAGAAAAAGGTCTCTAATCAGAAGTCTCTAATCAGAAATGAAGCATAAGTAAATACAGACACATCTTTGATGTATTCATAAGGCAAATAGGGTTTTCCAGAGAACCTACAGATGCCAGCTAAAAATAATAGTGGCATCAGAATGGTATATGGGAGAGCAGAACTTCATGTCACAGCAGTGAATAACCCTCTTCTGAAATCCTCATTTCTTCTCAGACCACTTTTGTTACAAGACACAATGAAGGTTGCTGTATATCCAGGTGAAGTTAAAGATGAGTTTTCATTTGCCTATATGTTGCTGTTCTAAACCACACTTAGCAGAGAGCTAAGGTCAACGTTTACCTGTCATTCTCCTGACACATATCAAGACTCACATTCAGTTACGCTAGCCAGTGAGGGCAGAATCATTTGGCAGTGTGCTGTGATTGTGCTAAACATGTAATTAGCAGTTAAAACCAGCTAATTGAATCAAGAGCAACATAAGCTTCAAAGAGCCTCTGCTTGTCACCTCCACCAAGGCAGCTCTGGAAGCTGAAGCAGCAGCTTGTGTCTCCAATGCACTAACAGCAGAGCTGGCTGTCCTCCTCACTGCCAAGGAAATGTGCCTTTGGTGGAAAGGCTGGAGGGCCAGTGATGGCAGATGAGAAATTGTCATTGACTGAATGACAGGGCTGGATAAAGAACATGACCTGAGGTACAAGCTTTGTTATGGTCCTCATTAATGCAGCCTTCATCTTTACTTCTTTTCAAGGGAGCTACTTATTTCTGTGCCCCAGGCAAGAGCCAGAGCCAGCTGGAGATAATTTAGTTCTACTTCACTAATGTTGATTTCTCTGGATTTAATATTGGCTTTTTTGGAACCCTACTATGACTCTTTGGCTTGGCAAGGTGGTTCAGGTAGTTATCCTGAGCATAATATTTTGTTAACCAACCAGCTGCAGATCTATTTCAAATATGAAAAAGAAATCTGGTCATCCAGGGCTAACAAACCTCCTCAAGCTCTTCTACTGCTTGATGCTCAGCAGCCCCCAGCTCTGGGGAATGTCTTCAAAAGCCTTTCACTGAGTGGATTAACTAATGCCTGCTGGAGAAACACACTAAAGCAAAATTGAGTGAGAAAATCTGGTGGCTGGAGAGAAGCATGGATGGTGCTGGGAATGGTGGAGAGGGAGCTGCAGAGAGCAGGGGGGGGTGTTGGGCTCTGTGGATGTCACCATATCCTTTGCCTAGCAGAATATACATCCAGATTCACCCAGTGCAAGTTTCACTGATGTCCCCAGGCCTCACACTTACCAGTGCCCCCGGGGTCCTGTGAATACCTGATTTAAAGGGCCTAAGCAACAGCCTAAGGAAAAGCTGGGGGAAAGCCCAGTTGCAGCAAGTCTTAATTAAAACAGACAATAAAAAGCTGAGGCACATCACAACAGCCTTTGTCCATGCTGTTGTGCCCAGAGACAGGCATGAAACCATGGGCAGAAATCCCTGCCATAGCAGAAAGCCGGAGTGGGATTAAAAAGAAACATCCCTGGAGGTGTTCAAGAAAAGCCTGGATGAGGCACTCAGTGCCATGGTCTGGTTGACTGGATAGGGCTGGGTGCTAGGTTGGACTAGATGAGCTTGGAGGTCTCTTCCAACCTGGTTGATTCTATTCTGTTCTATTCTATCCTGTGCAAGACTGTGGAGGTAATATTGTACTTGCACTGCTGCTCATCTGCACCATCCTGGGATGGTGTCAACCTCGAGTTACCTGCTGTTCCTTGTGTGCAGGGTAGTTTGAAACAGAAGGACATCAGTGATGGAAAGGAGATGGTGTGCCCCTGTCAGTGTTATATAGACCATCAGTGTTATCAAAACACCAGCACAAAGGAGGAGCACACAGAGACCTGATTATTCAGAGCCTGTAGCAACCAAGCTCCTGTAAGGTGACAGTAACTTTAGCTTGACCTAAGAGCAGCCAGACTTCCCTCAAATATGTTCAACAGGACAGAAAAGATCTTTAAATCTTTTATAATTTAATTTCAAGCTGTTCAGCTCCAGTTTGATGCCTGACTTATGGATGGATCTGGTGAGAAATGTTGGTGTGATGCTTGGCACAACTTAGTATTTGTTTATTTAAGCTCCTCCAAATCCCATCTGTTATATCCATGACTATCATTACACCCCCTCAGTTACACAGGTAGCTGTGGTCCTGTTACTTGCCATCAGTGTGGAAAAGCTCTGGTGCAACCCAGCAGTTTTGAGGTTTGCTCTAACTGTAGTCTGCTTTCTCTTCCACCAAGAAAAATGAGCTAAAATACATGAGATAAAAGAAATAAAACCAATATGAAAACCCACCTAATTAAATCAAATGAGGATGGCCTTCCAGACTGCTTGCTCTGTGAATAACCTGATCTTCCTCTTTACTGACTATTTGACAGGGCTCAAAATTATCCCAAATCTTATCAGAACAAATTAACTAAACAACAACCACCAAGAAAATCCTCTCTAAAAAGGACAGACATTCTTAATAGCCATCTGGAACACATTATCCCCCTCCAAGTAGCATTGTTGATACTGAAAGTGTTGTAACAATATCCTTTTCTAATGTGGTTCTGCTGAGGCTCCATCCATAATAAAACCAGTTGATGCCAAAGAATCCACTTAGCATGACAAGATCCCCAAAACCTGGGTTATTTGTGTAAGACTCTAAATTGACATTCTGAGCTTCATGGTCTGATGAAGTTTCTTATAATGTTTTTAAAGGAGACCAAAGAATGAGCATCATCTAATCTGGGGAAATACTTTTGCTCAACCATACTTCCTCTAAATTCTTGTAAATCCTAAAGCCCACTAAGGGGAGATGGAGGTTGAAAATGAGGGAAAACCTTCCCTTTCCTGTCTTGCAAAGCCTGAAATAACTCTACCTTTTTTCTTTTCCTCCAAATTTGCTCAGCTCTGCCATATGGCTGCATACAAGGTTGGCCTGGCTACAACCTAGTGAGTGTATCACAGTATCACCAAGGTTGGAAGAGACCTCACAGATCATCAAGTCCAACCCATTACCACAGAGCTCAAGACTAGACCATGGCACCAAGTGCCACGTCCAATCCTGCCTTGAACAGCTCCAGGGACAGCGACTCCACCACCTCCCTGGGCAGCCCCTTTCAGTAGTATATGCTATATATTCAGGGTACCTATGCCCAGTGCTGAGTGTCACTTTG
>WAAF01009607.1:0-45878 GCA_013400475.1 Tricholaema leucomelas | reverse complement strand
AATGCAGGCTGGGCAGTGAGTGGCTGGAGAGCAGCTCTGAGGAGAGGGACTTGGGGGTGCTGCTAGACAAGAAGCTCAACAGGAGCCAGCAGTGTGCACTTGCAGCCCAGAAAGCCAAGCAGATGCTGGGCTGGATCACGAGAAGTGCGGCCAGCAGGGTGAGGGAGGTGATTCTCCCTCTCTGCTCTGCTGAGACCCCACCTGGAGTACTGCATCCAGTTCTGGAGCGCCTGGGACAAGAGGGATGTGGAGATGCTGGAGTGTGTCCAGAGAAGGCTCAGAGGGCTGGAGCAGCTCTGCTGTGAGGACACACTGAGGGAGTTGGGGCTGTTGAGTCTGGAGAAGAGGAGGCTCCCAGGTGACCTTCTTGTGGCCTTCCAGGATCTGAAGGGGGCCTCCAAAAGAGTCGAGGAAGGACTAGCACCTGAAAGGGGTCTAGAAAAAGTGGGGAGGGACTTTTTAGGCTCTGAGGGAGTGACAGGGCTAAGGAGGATGGAGCAAAGCTGGAGGTGGGGAGAGTCAGTCTGGCCATGAGAAGTAAGTTGTTGAGTATGAGAGTAGTGAGAGGCTGGAATGGGTTGCCCAGGGAGGTGGTTGAGGCCTCATGGCTGGAGGTGTTTAAGGCCAGGCTGGCTGAGGCTGTGGCCAGCCTGATCTAGGATAGGGTGTCCCTGGGCATGGCAGGGTGATTGGAACTGGATGATCCCTGTGGTCCTTTCCAACCCTCACTGATTCTATAATTTTATAATTCCTATGTGGCTTAATAAAGTTGCAGCAAATTAGGTTGCTTATTACTGTGTCATCCAGAGAACAACAATGTCCCTCACCTGGCTGGGGAAAGTAGAGTAGACTTATATACTGCATCATTGGTTTTCTTGCTTGGATGTTTCATTTCTTATGGGAACTAGTGTCCTATCTATGCCCCCATCCCTTTCTGTTCACTTTTTATTGCTGCTCAGTTCACTTAGAGGTGAAGATTGAAGCTCTGCTGCAAATATCAAAACATTTTTCAGCAGTCTCTCAACAGGGCTTAGTGTTAAAAATGTAACTCATTCCTTTTATTTCCAATCCATCTGAAGAGTAGCTGTAGAGCTCTTGCAGTTAGACTTGGGGCTTTCCTGGCCCTGAATTGCTGGATTGGTGTCTGTCTGGCAGCAGCCACTGCCCTAGAGAGGCATGACCTGAGTGTCTTTTTTATTTACCTCTGTTTGATGGAAGATGAGAATACCAAGAGCTCATGTATTTTTAATGAGCATCACAGACTGGAGGGTCTCTTGTTGCTCATTTTCTCTAGTGTTTTCTGACTGTATCCTTCTTCTTTTGAGAGAAAAATCCAAGGACTTAGATCCATGCCTAGGAGTTTCTTTCTCTTTGACAAAATGTTCTGGGGTTCTTTACCCTGGAGAAGAGGAGGCTCAGGGCAGACCTCATTGCTGTCTACAACTACCTGAAGCGAAGCTGTAGCCAGGTGGGGTTGGGCTCTTCTGCCAGGCAAGCAGCAACAGAACAAGGGGACACAGTCTCAAGTTGTGCCAGGGGAGGTCTAGGCTGGATGTGATGAGGAAGTCTCTGCCAGAGAGAGTGATTGGCATTGGAATGGGCTGCCCAGGGAGGTGGTGGAGTCACTGTGCCTGGAGGTGTTGAAGCAAAGCCTGGATGAGGCCCTTAGTGCCATGGTCTGGTTGATTGGCCAGGGCTGGGTGATAGGATGGACTGGACGATCTTGAAGGTCTCTTCCAACCTGGTTAATTCTATGATTCCATTCTATGATTCTATGATTTGACATAGAGGAGATGACTAAGGGCTGACCATGGTTATAAACATGTAAGAGGTGAGTGCCAGGAGGATGGAGCCAGCCTACTCTCAGTGATGCCCAGAGACAGGACAAGGGGCAATGTGTAGAAGCTGAGGCATAGGAGGTTCCATGTGAACCTGAGGAAGACTTTTTTTCCCTGTGAGGGTGACAGAGCACTGGAACAGGCAGCCCAGGGGGGTTGTGGAGTCTCCTTCTCTGGAGATATTCAAGAACCATCTGAATGTGTTCCAGTGTGATCTGCTCTGGGTGATCCTGCTCTGGCAGTGGGGCTGGACCAGATGAGCTTTCGAGGTCCCTACAAGCCCCTGACATTCTGTGATTCTATGCATCAGGGTTTACTTTGCCTAGTGGCTTTGGCTAGGTGTTTTCCTATGAGAAATGTGGGCATAACTTTGTGGCAGAGCATGGACTGTGGTGGCTGGTTCCATCAAATCCTGTTGCCTTTCATGAGAGTCCACGTCTTGTAGGCTGTGCTAGTTTGAGCCTAGCTAGCATGTTTTGGTGAGAAGAGCTAGATGATAGGCTGTAAAATGAAAACAATGGTGAGGTCTACTTCCCTCACAGTCTTGCTGGGATGTGTAAAGAAGAAAGGCAAAACAAAGATTAGGTCACTTGCTTCCTCTCTTCGCTGGGAGCTTTGCCTGCTGGGGAGAAGCTGAGGCTGCTGGCTGGACTCCATCTTGCTTTCTAACCTCACCCTCCTTTTGCTTGGCAGCTTCACCTTGCTTTTTAACCCTCTTGGCCGAACCTCCATTCTTCCTTGGGACTGGGGTAAGGTTGAGAGGGGTAGGGGAAGGTGAGGGGTGGTTGAGAGCCCCTCCTGAGGACTCAGGTTTCTGGGAGGGGAATTGTGTCTGTATTACCTTTTTTTTCCCTTGTATATTTCTGTCTATATCTGTATATACTGTAAATATCTGCTTGTACATTGTGCCAGCTGTAAATATAAGCTTCATTCAAATTTCCAGAGCCAACTGAGTCTAGTCTGGGTGATTTCTAAAGTGTGGGGGGTAAGGGGATACCCAAACCATCACATAGGCTTAGTGATTTCTTACCCCTATTCATTACTTAGATAACTCTTATCACAACAGTGATGAGATTCATGTATTGCTGGGGTATTTGCTCACTTTCCCTCAGCTAGGAGGCTGCATTTGTCAGTATTCCTCTGGAGAGCAAAAGCTTTAGAGCAATAGGGGCCACTATCCAGACTGTACACTTGTCATAGATCCTTTGATATCAGAGTGAAAGGATAATCAGATTTCAGAATTTCTGGGCTAATGCAGAGTCTGTGAATCCAAATATCCTTAGTGATCTCAGCTGTGCAAGTACAAAAAGCTACTACCTGGCCTGGGAATGAAGTTATCCTTCTGTCATTTATAGGTGGTGGAGATGAAAAAAACCCAACCTTTTGAAAACACAGAACCAGTTCATTTTGTGTGCACTTGGTTTCAATTTTTTCTCTGTGTATTACCTCTGCAATCTTATCTCCTAGGACCCTGCTCAACTCAGGGATGTTTCTCTTAGTTCAAACCAGAGCTGAGTTATTCTGTTCTCTAAAAGTAATGTTATGTATTGAAACCCAGACCTGTTGAACTAAGTAGGTCTAATCCAAGGAAGATTAGAGAGTAGCTCATCTGAAACTTACTTTTCATAGAATCATAGAATGGTTTGGGTTGGAAGGGGCTTTAAGGCTCACAGGATGTTAGGGGTTGGTGGAGATTATCGAGTCCAACCCCCCTGCCAGAGCAGGACAATACTATCTAACACAGAGCACACAGGACAGGCCCTGAAAGGCTCCAGAGGAGAAGACTCCACAACCTCTCTGGGGAGCCTGTTCCAGTGCTCTGGGACCCTTACAGTAAAGAAATTCTTCCTTGTGTTGAGGTGGAACCTCCTGTGCTGCAATTTACACCCATTGCTCCTTGTCCTATCCCAGGGAGCAGTGAGCAGAGCCTGTCCCCCCTCTCCTGGCCAGCCCTCAGATAGTTATTAACATTTATCAAACCCCCTCTCAGTCTTCTCTTCTCCAGACTAAGCAGCCCAGGTCCCTCAGCCTCTCCCCATAAGCCATGCCTTCCAGTCCCCTCATCATCCTCATAGCCCTCCTGTGGACCCTCTCCAGCAGATCCCTGTCCCTCTTCAACTGGGGAGCTCAAAACTGAAGGCAATACTCAAGATGAGGTCTCAGCAGGGCAAGTAGAGGGGGAGGAGAACCTCCTTGATCTACTGGACACACTCTTCCTAATACACCCCAAGAGCCCATTGGCCTTCTTGGCCACAAGGGCACATTGCTGTGCCATGGTTAACTTGTGATCCATCAGGACCCCCAGGTCCCTCTCCACAGGGCTGCTTTCCAGCAGATCACCTCCCAGCCTGTACTGGTGCACTTTATTATTCCTCCCCAGATACAGGACTCTGCACTTGTCCTTGTTGAAATTCATCTGGTTCCTCCGTGCCCAGCTCTCATCTACTTCCAATCCCCCTTGCCATGGACATGGGATTCCTTCCACACCTTTCTGGGTGCTCAAGATGCTATCCAGCCTGGCCTTGAACACTTCCAGGGAGATGGCTATTAGATACAGTTTGTCCTGTGGACATGCTGCTTCAGTTATAACAAAATGCTATGGAGAAGGGAGGAGAAATTTGTGAGTGGAAAAAAAAAAGTGTTTTCTTTCCTTTTTTCTTCTGTTCTGCCTCCCTCATATACTCATCATAAATCAATACTACAGTCTGCTTTATGCAAGGCTGAAAATGTAGCTCTCAAAAGCAGGCTCCAGTCATGTCTTCTCTGGAAGCTGAAATGTCCTTTTTGATTGCTAATTACATCTTTGATGTCAACTAAATGGGAATTGCTGTATGGTTCCTGTTCCTTAACAAGAAGTATAGAATGGAATGCTAAGGCTTGCAGTATGCTGTTGAAAATTCCTGTTATTGAAGAAGTGGAGGAGGAATGATTTAAGAGAGTGCAAGAGAGAAGTCTTCCTTCATAGCCTTTTATTTTAAGAGCTTTTCTTTCTCTGTAAGGTAGAACCTTTTAAATACAATCTTTATCTGTAATGGGGAATTCCAGAGAATGCTGACAAAAAGGACAAATCCTGCCAAGTGTGAGCATCTGTGACACTAAGGTGCAAGTGGAAAGATAGCTCCTCTGTGAAGTGTTATCCCACACAATAGAGTTTTCCTTATTTGAGACTGGTGATTGGTAAAGGTCATGATGGTGTTGAAGGGATGGCTGGCCTGCCTGTAGAGAATCATAGTCATAGATTCAACCAGGTTGGAAGAGACTCCAAGCTCATCCAGTCCAACCTAGCACTCAGCCCTATCCAATCAACCAGACCATGGCACTAATTGCCCCAGACAGGCTTTGCTTCAACACCTCCAGAGACGGCGACTCCACCACCTCCCTGGGCAGCCCATTCCAATGCCAATCACTCTCTCTGCCAACAACTTCCTCCTAACATCCAGCCTAGACCTCCCCCAGCACAGCTTGAGACTGTGTCCCCTTGTTCTGTTGCTGGTTGCCTGGCAGAAGAGACCAACCCCACCTGGCTACAGCCTCCCTTCAGGTAGTTGTAGACAGCAATGAGGTCTGCCCTGAGCCTCCTCTTCTGCAGGCTGCACACCCCCAGCTCCCTCAGCCTCTCCTCACAGGGCTGTGCTCCAGGCCCCTCACCAGCCTTGCTGCCCTTTTCTGGAGACCTTCCAGTATCTCAATATCTCTCTTGAATTGAGGAGCCCAGAACTGGACACAGCACTCCAGATGTGGCCTGAGCAGTGCTGAGCACAGGGGCAGAAGAACCTCCCTTGTCCTGCTGGCCACAGTGCTCCTGAGCCAAGCCAGGATGCCATTGGCTCTCCTGCCCACCTGGGCACACTGCTGCCTCATCTTCAGCTGTTCTCTGCCAGCACTCCCAGGTCCCTTTCTTCCTGTCCCCAGCCTGTAGTGCTGCTTGGGGTTGTTGTGGCCAAAGTGTAGAAGCCTGCACTTGGCCTTGTTCAATCTCATCCCATTGCCCTCTGCCCACCCATCCAGCCTGGCCAGGTCCCTCTGCAGGGCTCTCCTACCCTCCAACAGCTCCACACCTGCTCCTAGCTTCGTGTCATCTGCGAGTTTACTGATAATGGACTCAATCCCCTGGTCCAGATCTCCAGTAAAGACACTGAAGAGGAGGTACAGTTCCTGGCTTTCACTTAGGTTGGGTAACCCAAAGGAGAGGTCTGTGAATAAAACTGTTTTGATACAGTGAGCATTTTTCCAAACTGTCAGTGGGAATAAATAACCTCATGAAAGCTCAGTTAAGGCTAAACCTTTGATCTTACTGTCTGGAAAAGACCAACAGTTTCTCAGGGTGCTTTGAACAGCAGTGCACTTATGTAAGCCAAATGCTCCTTTCCACAAGTTCTTGTAATAATGCATTTTCCCCCTTTCCTGTGGAGGATTTCAGGTTTGAGGGCTGTTACATACATAACCTTTTAACATACTGACTGCTTTATAGCCCCTCTAACAAACCCCTTCTCTGCATTCTCAGGCTCTTTCAGAGCAGAGTTGCTGAAGAGGCTTCAGAGGTTATAGGAGAAAGTAGGAACAGTCCCTGGCTACTCTGCACCTCGTATAAGTGTGTTGTCTATATATGTATCTATATATACAGGTTCTTTTTAGGCTATCAGGGAGTGACAGGACTGGGGGGAATGGAGCAAAGCTGGAGGTGGGTAGGTTCAGGCTGGCCGTGAGGAGGAAGTTGTTGAGCATGAGAGTGGTGAGAGGCTGGAATGGGTTGCCCAGGGAGGTGGTTGAGGCCCCATGGCTGGAGGTGTTTAAGGCCAGGCTGGCTGAGGCTGTGTGCAGCCTGCTCTAGGGTAGGGTGTCCCTGGGCATGGCAGAGAGGTCGGAACTGCGTAATCCTTGTGGTCCTTTCCAACCCTGACTGATTTCATGATTCTATGATTAGAATAGAATAGAATAGAATAGAATAGAATAGAATAGAATAGAATAGAATAGAATAGAATAGAATAGAATAGAATCAACCAGGTTGGAAGAGACCTCCAAGATCATCCAGTCCAACCTATCACTCAGCCCTATCCAGTCACTTAGACCATGGCACTAAGTGCCTCATCCAGTCTTCTGTCGAACACCTCCAGGGACGGCGACTCCACCACCTCCCCGGGCAGCCACTCTTTGAGTGCAGCCATCAAGCCAGTTCTTTATCCATCCAGCGCTGTACCCATTGCCTCTGAGTGTCACTTGGATTGCTTTTAGGTTGTTTATTGCTCCATGGTTTTCACCTCACTTCTTCACCCATTTCAGGTTGTAGAGTGCAGGTAATATTGTCCTATGTCACTTTATTGTTATTAAAAATAACCTGGTGTCAGAAGTTTCTAAAAGGCTTTTCCTTATATGTAAGAAATGTTTGCTTCCCTGAGGAGATCAATTTATTTACCCATTTTTAGTGACTGTCTGTGGTATTAAGTTGCCAGGTCACATAAATGCACATAATGGAAATGAAATGTTATTGAGCAGTGTGATGCTGCTTCTGCAAAGCTGATGGAGCTTTAGGACTTACTTCTTTCAACTGACTGCTTCAAACTTGGCTAGGGAGCCAGAATGAAGAGGTGCATGCATTTTCCTTTCTATCCCTTCCCTTTCCAAGAGTCCCATAAAGGATTTTTTTTCCTTTTAATGACAACTTAATTTTGAATGTAGAAGTGAGGTTCTCATTCCAGTGGTGAAGATAAAGATAGATTTATACTTATCATAGAACCATAAAACTCTTTCAGTTGGAAAAGATCTCCATGACTCTCATCTCCAACCTTCAACCTAAGACCACCAGGGCCATTAAACAATGTCCCAAAGTGCCATGTCCACACATTTCTTCAACATCTCCAGGTATGGTGACTCCACCATCTCCCTGGGCAGCCTATTCCAATCTTTGATCACTCATGCAGCAATAAATTTTTCCTAATGTCCAAACTAAACTTCTCCTGGCACAATTTCAGGTCCTTTCCTCTCCTTATATCACCTGACCTTACCTAGGAGGCTTTAAGTGATTTCATAACCAGGAGCTGCATCTCAGCAAGTCCCTAGTGAGACTTAAGTTTATAGTAGAACAAAATCCANGTTGGAAGAGACCTCCAATATCATCCAATGCAACCTAGCACCCAGTCCTGGCCAATCAACCAGACCACAGCACTAAGTGCCTCATCCAGGCTTTGCTTCAGCACCTTCAGGGACAGTGACTCCAGCACCTCCCTGGACAGCCCATTCCAATGCCAATCACTCTCTCTGCCAACAACTTCCTCCTAACATCCAGCCTAGACCTCCCCTGGCACCACTTGAGGCTGTGTCCCCTTGTTCTGTTGCTGCTTGCCTGGCAGAAGAGACCAACCCCACCTGGCTACAGCCTCCCTTCAGGTAGTTGTAGACAGCAATGAGCTCTGCCCTGAGCCTCCTCTTCTGCAGGCTGCACACCCCCAGCTCCCTCAGCCTCTCCTCATAGGGCTGTGCTTCAGTGAAGAACTTCCTCCTCACATCCAGTCTATACCTTCCCCAGCACAACTTGAGACTGTGTCCCCTTCTTCTGTTGCTGTCTCCTTTTCTTTGGAGTTAGAAGGTGCTGAGGAGATGTATTTGTTGTTCCTCTGGGCTGCAAGGACAGCAAGTATGTCTGACCTTTCCTTAATCAGCAGCTGGTGATGCTATCTATGACCATGTGGCTGGGTGTCGCTTCTGACCTGGTCTCAGCAGGTGTTGAGATTCTGCCAAGAGCAGATTGGTCATCCTGACAGCATCACTCTGTTGGCCCAGTCTGTGTGTAAGGGAGGTCACACAGACCTCCCTCACACACAAAAAGAGTGGCTGTGGTCCTTGAGGCTGCGGTTTAGTGATGAAGGCTGCTGGGATGAAGGTTGGACTGGATGCTCCTGGTGGTCCTTTCCAACCACAGCGATTCATAGCGATTAGATGTTGTGCTGAGGGATTTGGGTTAGTCAAGGACTTGTCAGTGTGAAACTCATGATTGGACTCAATGAGCTTGAAGGGCTTTGCCAATCTATAAATTCTGTGATTCTGTGATTCAGATAAGAAAAGATGGTGAGGTTCCAGGGCTCAGCCTGTGCAGCAACCCCTCAGCTGAAAAATGGGTTAGTATTAACTTGTTAATGAATTGAAACTCCAAGGGGGAGAGGATGAGCATTTCTGAAGTGCCCTGAACAAGAAGCTGTGTGTGACACGAGTATTGTCACCTTGGGCTCATATTCTGCCTTCATTGTACATAGAGAAATACAAAAGAATATTGATTTGTATCGAAGTTTGAATAAAGCTCTGTATGGGAAACAAAGTGAATAACAGATTTGTTTCATTAACATGGAATAAATGAGATTCCTTGTGGCCTGCTGAGTGGAGAAAATACTTCAGTGACTCTTGCATTCACTTTATGCCTCGAAAACATTACCAATTCATGTAATAAATGTATATACCACTTAGAGCATAATCTAACTTTTTATGGAAGTGAGAGAAACTTGCATGAAAATGAATGTCAGATTGCAATAAGCAAGTGAAGGAGCAAGGTGGTATTTTCTCAAGGATAGATTTGAACAGAAAATGTTACAAAGGGACTCAGTTAGGAAAGTCATTTCTGGCTGTAATTATTTTTGTTACCCTACAGTCACTTTCAGGGGATTTTTTTCTTTCTTCTTAACACCATGTTATGTTGACATCGTGTTGTGTTACACTCAGTGCTGTGCTAATACAGACACCTTAAGAGAAAGTTGTCTTTCCTGTAAGGTTGGACACTAATACTCTTCTTTCTAATCACAGAATCATGTGAATCATAGAATGGTTTGGGTTGGAAGGGACCTTTGAGATCATCTAGTTCCAACCCCCTGCCATGGGCAGACACACCTTGACCAGTTTGCTCAAGGCTTCAACCAACCTGGCCTTGAACACCTCCAGGGAGGGGGCATCCACAGCCTCCATGGGTAACCTGTGCCAGTGTCTCACCACCCTCACTGTAAAGGACTTCTTCCTAATCTGTCTGTCCCACCACCCTAGCTTTAAAGAACTTCTTCCTAATCTCCTGTCTGTCCCACCACCCTCACTGTAAAGAACTTCTTCCTAATCTCCTGTCTGTCTCACCACCCTCACTGTAAAGAACTTCTTCCTAATCTCCAGTCTAAACCTCCCCTCTTCCAGCTCAAAGCTATTCCCCCTTACCATATCACTACAAGCTCTTGTCAAAAGTCCCAGAATCACAGAATCAGCCAGGTTGGAAGAGACCTCCAAGATCATCCAGTCCAACCTATCTCCCCAGCTTTCTTGTAGGCCCCCTTTGGGTATTGGAAGGCTGCTCTAAGGTCTCTGTGTAGCCTTCTTTTATCCAGGCTGAACAGCCCCAACTCTCTCAGCCTGTCCCCATAGGGAAGGTGCTACAGCCCTCTGATTATCTTTGTCATCACCTGATTGTATACTTTGCCCTTAGGCAGAACTTTAGCACCCCAGGACAAATGGGATCATGTCTAGAATTCTGTTCTTACAACTGCCACTGAGCAGCATTCCACAGCATTGTGATATATAAGAGCAGCCTTCAGAAGGCTACACATTTTGTCTACACACAGAGAAGTCCTTCACAAAACCAGCTCCATTTTATGTTCCTGTTGGTTTGGTCTAAGTCTTTGGTACAGTAACATTGCAAACCACTCAGGCTGAGTTAATCTGTTTCAGCAGCAGTATGGCCAGCAGGGCCATAGAGCTGATCATGTCACTGTACTGGGCACTGCTGAGGCCACACATCAAATACTGAGTTCACTTTTGGGCTCCTTATTACAAAAAAGACACTGAGGTGCTGGAGCATGTCTAGAGAAGGGTAACAAAGCTGGTGAAGGGTGTGGAGAACAGGTAGAACATAGAATCAACCAGGTTGGAAGAGACCTCCAAGCTCATCCAGTCCAACCTAGCACCCAGCCCTGTCCAGTCAACCAGACCATGGCACTAAGTGACAGCAGCCAGGCTGGAGGGCAGGGATGCCATCCAGACGGACCTGGACATGCTGGACAAGTGAGCACAAGGCAACCTCCAGAGGTTCAACAAGACCAAGTGCAAGGTCCTGCATCTGGGTGGAGGCAATGCCAAGCACAAATTGAGGCTGGACAGTGAGTGCCTGGAGGGCAGCCCTGAGGAGAGAGACTTGGGGGTGCTGGTGGATGAGAAGCTCAATGAGAGCCAGCAGTGTGCACTTGCAGCCCAGAAAGCCAAGCAGAGCCTGGGCTGCATGAGGAGGAGTGTGGCCAGCAGGGCCAGGGAGGTGATTCTCCTCCTCTAGTGCGCTCTGCTGAGACCCCACCTGGAGTACTGCATCCAGTTCTGGAGCCCCCATTACAAGAAGGATGTGGAGATGCTGGAGCGTGTCCGCAGCAGGGCCAGGAGGATGCTCAGAGCGATGGAGCAGCTCTGCTGTGAGGACAGACTGAAAGAGTTGGGGCTGTTCAGTCTGGAGAAGAGGAGGCTTCTTGTGGCCTTCCAGTATCTGAAGGGAGCCTACAAAAAACCTGGGGAGGGACTTCTTAGGCTCTGAGGGAATGCCAAGACTAGGGGGAATGGAGCAAAGCTGGAGGTGGGGAGATTCAGACTGGCCATGAGGAGGAAGTTGTTGAGCATGAGAGTGGTGAGAGGCTGGAATGGGTTGCCCAGGGAGGGGGTTGAGACCCCATGGCTGGAGGTGTTAAAGGCCAGGCTGGATGAGGCTGTGTGCAGCCTGATCTGGGGGTTTGGAACTGGATGATCCTTGTGGTCCCTTCCAACTCTGACTGATTGTATGATTTATGATTCTTTGATTCTAAGAACATGAGGGAGTAAGGACTGTAGAACCTGTAGGCAAATTCGAGCTGGGTGTATTAAAAGAGCACTTTCTCTTGTGCTGTTCCTTGGGTGTTTTCTCTCTGCTGTGCCCAGCACTTTTCTACAGAGGTGCTGTTTGTGAAGCTAATCGCATGCGCTGAGCGCAGTAAATCCTGAGCCCACTCCTCTTGCTATAATTCAGCCTTCTCTACGGCCACATGTTTTTATCTCAACACGTCCAGGAGAAGATAAGATGGGGGATGGCTGAGGAGTGGAATGGGAAATAGTGTCTGTCTGCTCTGGCTTCCTCAAGATGTATATTCTGTATATAAGTAATGAAGCTGCGATGTCTCTACCTCACTCTTATGACTTTGGTTATTGAGAGTTTCTGCCACTTCATCTTAGATTTTGCTCTCTTCAAGCTGCAATGGGCCTTTGCCAATGGCTTTTCTTTTCTGGAGTTTCTTGAGAGGGTTTAGATTTGGTGTTTTTTTGTTGTTGGTGGTGGTTGATTGAGGGTTTTTTCCTTTTCTTTCATGTTGCTAAACTTGATTATTCCTTCTCCTTCATGTGTAAGAGTTGCAGATTCTGGCACACCTTCCTTAAGTTCAAGTGAAACTCCTGTGTGCTTCTCTAGACTGTGTGCTAGTTTGAGCCTGGCTGGGATATTTGGGTGAGAGGAATTAGATGCTAGGCTGTGAAAAGGAAACAAGGGTGATGTCTGCTGCACTCAGAGGCTTGCTGAGATGTACAAGAACAAGAACACAAACACAGATAACAGAGTTGCTCTCTGTCTCTGGCTGCCTCACAGGACCACAGGCTCACAGGATGTTAGAGGTTGCAAGGGACACAAGGAGATCATCGAGTCCAAGTCCCCTGCCAGAGCAGGACAATACTGTCTAACACAGAGCACAGAGGAACACATCCAGAAGGCCTTGAATGTCTCCAGAGAAGTAGACCTCACAACCTCTCTCAGGAGCCTGTTCCAGTGCTCTGTGACTCTCACAGTAAAGAAGTTGCCCCTTGTGTTGAGGAGGTACCTCTTTTGCTGCAACTTGCCTCCCTTCTCTCCCTAACCTGCTGTTTGTGTAACTAATCCTTCTGCTTCCTAACCCCCCTGGCCAATTCTCCAAACTCACCTTGAACCTAAGGCAAAGTCTGGGGTAAGGTAAAGGGGTGGGAAGGAGGTGGAAGGGTGGTTGGGAGCCCCTCCTGAGAACTCTGGTTTCTGGGAGGGCTGTTGTGTTTCCATATTACTTTCTACCTTGTCTATTTCTGTCTCTAGCTGTATCTGTTGTAAATACCTGCTTGGATATTGTGCTAAGCTGGAAATAGAAAGTTGCATTCATAGAATCATAGAATCACAGAATCAGTCAGGGCTGGAAGGGACCACAAGGATCATCTAGTTCCAACACCCACTACCATGGGCAGGGACACCCTACCCTAGAGCAGGCTGCACACAGCCTCATCCAGCCTGGCCTTAAACATCTCCAGCCATGGGGCCTCAACCACCTCCCTGGGCAACCCATTCCAGCCTCTCACNTCCTCACAGCAGAGCTGCTGCAGCCCTCTGAGCATCCTCCTGGCCCTGCTCTGGACACACTCCAGCATCTCCACATCCCTCTTGTCCCAGGGGCTCCAGAACTGGATGCAATACTCCAGGTGGGGTCTCACCAGGGCACAGCAGAGGGGGAGAATCACCTCCCTGGCCCTGCTGGCCACACTTCTCCTGATGCAGCCCAGGCTCTGCTTGGCTTTCTGGCCTGCAAGTGCACACTGCTGGCTCCTGTTGAGCTTCTCATCCAGCAGCATCCCCAAGTCCTTCTCCTCAAGGCTGTTCTCCAGCCACTCACTGCCCATCCTGGATTTGTGCTTGGCATTGCCTCAGCCAGCTTGGCTAAGTTTAGTCTGGGTGACTTTCTTAAGCGTGGGGGGGCAGGTAACACCCAAACCATCACAACTGCTACTGTTAGACTGCTACTTTAAAAGCATTATCCTGAAAAGGGCAGTTATTTCTTATAACAGTGCCCTCTGAGTCCAGACTGGAAATTATAGTTTAAGAGAGGTTATTAGAATTTACTGCATGATCTATGACTTTGCTAAGCAAAATATTTGTTTATAAATAATGGCATTTGGCTTTCTGTAGTGCTGAACCAGTGACAAATAGAACTAGTTGGTCTTCTGTGTGCAGAAATCTTTTTCATTACTCCAATTCTTTTATGAAGCTCATCACAATTTCTCTCCTTTCTCAATTGTTCATGAAATTAGGGTTAAAACTTTATGTTATACAGCTCAGGGAGTGGTGGTGAATGGTGCCACATCCAGTTGGCAGCTGGCACTAGTGGTGTACCCCGGGGATGAGTGCTGGGCCCAGTCCTGGTCAGTATCTTTACTGATGATCTGGATGAGGGGATTGAGTCCAGCATCAGTAAGTTTGCAGATGACTCCAAGCTAGGAGCAGGTGTGGAGCTGTTGGAGGGTAGGAGAGCCCTGCAGAGGGACCTGGACTGGCTGGATGGATGGACAGAGGCCAATGGGATAAGATTGAACAAGGCCAAGTGCAGGGTTCTACACTTTGGCCACAACAACCAGAAGCAGTGCTACAGGTTGGGGACAGAGTGGCTGAGAGCAGCCAGGCAGAGAGGGAGCTGGGGGTGCTGGTAGAGAGTAGCTGAACATGAGCCAGCAGTGTGCCCTCCAGGGACGGCAACTCCAGCACCTCCCTGGGCAGCCCATTCCAATGCCAATCACTCTTTCTGGCAGAGACTTCCTCCTAACATCCAGCCTAGACCTCCCCTGACACAACTTGAGACTGTGTCCCCTTCTTCTGTTGCTGCTTGCCTGGCAGCAGAGCCCAACCCCACCTGACTATAGCCTCCCTTCAGGTAGCTGCAGATAGCAATGAGGTCTGCCCTGAGCCTCCTCTTCTGCAGGCTGCACACCCCCAGCTCCCTCATGGTGCTTTTGATGCAGCCCAGGATGCAGTTGTAATTCTGGACTGCAGATTCCCTCTTTTTGTAGTTATTGAAGTAAAAGGGGAATTAATCTGTATAAACACCAGTTTTTTAATATTAAAGTTGACATTAGTTTTTTCCCTTCTTGATATGCAGCTGATATAGTGAGTGGGTGGTTTAGGCAACCCCAGGTCACAGTGTCTCTAGGCAATCTTTTCTTCAGTCTCATCTAGATGGGTGTCCACCTGGACAGGCTGGAGAGGTGAGCACAAGTCAATTTCCTGAGACCAAGCCAACCACAAGACCAAGGGCAAGGTCCTGCATCTGAGTCGGGGCAATGCCAAGCACCAATGCAGGCTGGGCAGTGAGTGGCTGGAGAGAGGCCCTGCAGAGAGGGACTTGGGGGTGCTGCTGGATGAGAAGCTCAACAGGAGCCAGCAGTGTGCACTTGCAGCCCAGAAAGCCTAGCAGAGCCTGGGCTGCATCAGAAGTGTGGCCAGCAGGGCCAGGGAGGTGATTCTCCCCCTCTGCTGTGCCCTGCTGAGACCCCACCTGGAGTACTGCATCCAGTTCTGGAGCCCCTGGGACAAGAGGGATGTGGAGATGCTGGAGTGTGTCCAGAGCAGGGCCACTGGGTTGACCAGAGGGCTGGAGCACCTATCCTATGAGGACAGACTGAGGGAGTTGGGGCTGTTGAGTCTGGAGAAGAGGAGGCTCCCAGGTGACCTTCTTGTGGCTTTTCAGTATCTGAAGGGGGCTACAAAAAAGCTGTGGAAGGATTTTTCCAGATACCACTGAGGGACAGGACTGGGGGGAATGGAGCAAAGCTGGAGGTGGGTAGGTTCAGGCTGACCGTGAGGAGGAAGTTGTTGAGCATGAGAGTGGTGAGAGGCTGGAATGGGTTGCCCAGGGGGGTGGTTGAGGCCTCATGCCTGGAGATGTTTCAGACCAGGTTGGATGGGGCTCTGGCCAGCCTGCTCTAGGGTAGGCTGTCCCTGCCCATTGTAGGAGGGTTGGAAACAGATGATCCTTGTCCCTTCCAACCCTGACTATGATTCTATGATTCTTTGATTCTATCTAGATCCCTTTTGGGGAGTTGAAGAGAGCAATGCAGTCTGCCTTCAGCTTCCTCTTATCCAAATAACCCTCACCTTAGCTGCTCCTCACCAGACCTGTTCTCCAGCTGTGTTCCCTTTCTCTGGACGTGCTCCAGCTACTCAGTGCCTTTCTTGTAGTGTAGGACCTAACACTGAACCCAGGGTTCAAGGCATGTCTTGAGCAGTGCCCAGTACACAATCACTTTCCTACTCCTGTTGACCACTCTGTTGCTGATTTAGGCCACGATGCAGTGACCAATAGTGCTCAGTTACCACTCTTGGTTGCTACCAGTCAATATACCAGGGCATCGTATCATGATGTTTGTCAACATGTATTTCACTCCATTTGCAGGGTCTTTCTACACTGCTAGCATCTTTCCTCCAGCCAGGATGACTGTCACCTTCTTTCCAGGTCCCAAACCCCTGGTTTTCCCAATACACCCACACACAATCAGGGGCTGACTGTCACTCTGCAGTGTTTAAATTGCTTTAAAGCTCTGCTGCTCTACCTCTACAGCTGTACTGAGAGCTTCTGTTATCCCATGGCACTGTTTTCTCTTCCTGTGGTCACTGTTGCACAGCTTGGATGGAGCCTTATCAACCAGTGGCTGTAGCTGATTAGCTGGGGTGTAATTCTTCTTGTCCTGGCTGCGTTGCCAGCCTGAGTACAACCCTGTAACAAGTTGTACCTTTTGGAGTAAAATGATTTCTGTGCATTAGCAGCTCAGTTCCAGGCCTATTCTCTCTGGCTTAATGGAGCATGGGAATGCTTCTTGAAGTGCTTGGCTGATGAAAGAACAAGATGGATGTGATGTTGCAGAAACCACTGCTGCTGCAAGAGTTGCTGAGTCTCTCCTCAGTCATCTTCTTCCTGCCCTTATTAGACTCTACTGGGACAGCAGGAAGCTGTCCTTCAGTGCTGGAGTGCTTGAGCTGTGCTCTGGGGAAGACAGTTAAAATCCCAATGGCTTTTGGCATTTGTCCTTCCATCTCAGCCAGAGTTACAGAGCCTTCCCTTACCACTTCTGGGTTTGTGTATCTGCTGTGATTTGGAGGTGTAGATGGATGCCATGTTAATATCTTGCATGGGGACAGAGCTGAGAGCATAAAACTGAGCAGTGCAGGTCAAGAGACAGGAATAGTAAGTATAGATGATAGGCAGATGACCATGAACCATGTCACTGCTAGAGCATTCCAGAAACGTCTGCAGAGACAAGCATTTGGGAAGTTTGAAGTGAGAATTCTGCCCCTTTGGCAAGGCAATTTTTGCTGGCTGGCTGGAGCAGATGTTCATAGAATAATTTGAATTGGATGTGACTTCTGAGATCATTGACTCCAACAGTTACCCCAGCACTGCCAGCTCACCACTAACCCATCTGCCTCGTGGCTTTTAAATCCCTATGGGGATGGGCACTCCACCACTGCCCTAGGCAGCCTGAGTAGACGTTTTTTCCCCATATCCAACCTATATCTCCCCTGTTGCAATTTAAGGCTGTTTGCTGTCAACCTATCATTTGTTCCTTGGAAGAAGAGATCAAGCCCCATCTGGTTCCAACTTCCTTTCAGGGAAGTCCTCATAGGATAGGTGTCAGTCTGTATTCAAATCCCAGGGTCAGATCCCACCTGTCCATGCTCAGGCACCTCTGTAGCTGTCAACCTATCTCTGCCCCTCATGTCATCACTACCATGAGATGTTTTCCTGTTGGCAGCTACTACCTGAAGGGGATCTGACTCATCTCTGCAAGGCTTTGACTGCATTATTTTGTCCCCAGCATGCTTCTGGGCAGCAGGTTGAGAGCCCTTACTAGTCTCCCATTGCTCCCACACTGGTATGTCCTCCCACACCTAGCCACATGGAAGCCTGATGACTTTTTCCTCCTCTCCCTTCACATCCTGTTTAAAGCCCTGTCGACTAGCCCTGCCATCTCCTCCACAAAGACCCTCTTTCCCCTTCAAGAAAGGTGTCTTTTGGTGTCAATAACCCTGGTGCCATTGTCAAACAACCCAAATTTATGGTGCAGAGAGATTGTGGCACTGTCAAAGAACCCAAATTTATGGTGGTGAAAAAAAGTAAAGAAGTAAATGTATGGAAGGAAAGAAGAAAATTCCTTACTGTAAGGGTGATGGAGCCCTGGAGCAGGCTACCCAGAGAAGTTTTGGAGTCTCCTCCTCTGAGGCCTGTCTGGATGTGTTTCTGTGTGACCTGCCCTAGGTGACATTGCTTTGGCAAGGGGGTTGGACTCGATGATCTCCAGAGGTCTCTTCCAACCCCCTCCCCCCGCCATGACGCTGTGATTGATGTGTACTCCAAAAAGCTGAGTGTGGTTTCTTGGTCCTTATTCAGGCTATCCAGAAATGATTTTGCTGGGAGATGTGAGCACTTGTACACGTGGTGTCAGAGTGGGCACATACCCAGCTCAGAGTGACATACTGCCTATGGTAATGACACATAATGGGAGTGTTTGCCGTGAGCCTTGCTGAAGAGTGTAATTTCAAGCACATTATTATTGCAGTTGCAATCTAATGGTTATGTGGAAAATGTCAGAACTGAACAGCCAAACAGGCAAATTCAAAGCTCTTTGGCACCACTGAATTATGGTCACTCTGAATGGAGATGATCACCTGCTGCAATGTTGATTTAGAAGACATTGGCTCACTTGGCAGGCACCATTATTAAACTGCACACATGTGCAGAGGACGTTGTGATCACTGGGTTTACCTTCTCTGCTGGCAGCAGTGTCTGGATGCATATCTGGAAGAAAAACATGGGCAGAAGTTGTCTTCTGACCATTGTCTCCCACTTTCTGAGAGGTGATCTCCAGGTCTGTGATGGTTTGGATGTTAGGATGTTAACTGCCCCCTCACACTTAAGAATATCACCCAGACTAGACTCAGCCAAGCTGGAAATTAAGGAATGAAGCTTTCTATTTCCAGCTTAGCACAATATGCAAGCAGGAATCTACAATAGATACAGCTAGAGACAGAAATAGACAAGTTAAAAAGTAATACAGAAACACAACAGCCCTCCCAGAAACCAGAGTCCCCAGGAGGGGCTCCCAACCACCCTTCCACCTCCTTCCCACCTCTCTACCTTATCCCAGACTTTGCCTTATGTTCAAGGTGAGTTTGGAAGATTGGCCAGGGGAGTTATGAAGCAGAGGGATTAGTTACACAGACAGCAGGTTAGGGAGAAAACTACAGGCAGACAGAGCCAGAGAGCAACTCTGTTACCTATGTTTATGTTCTTGTTCTTATCCATCTCAGCAAGCCTATGAGTGCAGCAGACATCACCACCGTCTCCTTTTCACAGCCTAGCATCTAATTCCTCTCACCAAAATATTCCAGCTAGCTTCAAACTAGCACACATGGGAACCCTGCTGTTTCCCTACAAGATGTAAAACCACAGTCTCTAGCTGGCCCTTCAGAAGCAGAGCTGAGAACACCTCCCAGCCCAGAAAATGTTAAAAGAAAGGACCTAGTAAGCACTTTGTTTAAGTGCTTTTGCACCACTTCTATCGCAGTGTTTGATAAAAACCTGTGGTATCTTTTCAGTAAAACAATATGTGAGGTGTTGAAAGTTTCTGTGGAAATGTATTTGCTGTGACTAGAAAGAGAGATCAGATAGAGGCTGCCCCTGGAAGTAGTGGAGTCACCACCCCTGGAGGTGGTCAAGAAACATGTGGCACTTGGGGACATGACTTAATGGCCACGGTAGTGTTAGGTTTACAGTTGGACTCAATTTTAAAAGTCCTTCCCAACTAAAACAGGTCTCTGATTCTACAGACCCCTCCCCACATCATTGGTACTCACCCATGTCTCAAACAGAAGCTTTGTCTGTTGTAATGAGAGGCCTCGAGCACAGGCCCTACGAGGAAAGGCTGAGGGAGCTGGGATTGTTTAGCCTGGAGAAGAGGAGGCTCAGAGGTGACCTTATTGCTGTCTACAACTACCTGAGGGGTGGTTGTGGCCAGGGGGAGGTTGCTCTCTTCTCTCAGGCAGCCAGCACCAGAACGAGAGGACACAGCCTCAGGCTGCGCCGGGGGAAGTTTAGGCTCGAGGTGAGGAGAAAGTTCTTCACTGAGAGAGTCATTGGCCACTGGAATGGGCTGCCCAGGGAGGTGGTGGAGTCGCCGTCCCTGGAGCTGTTCAAGGCAGGATTGGACCTGGCACTTGGTGCCATGGTCTAGCCTTGAGCTCTGTGGTAAAGGGTTGGACTTGATGATCTGTGAGGTCTCTTCCAACCTTGGTGATACTGTGAGACTGTGATAGTCCGATCCTGAAATATGGCTTCATTTTGGAGGGAATGTAGTAACTCCATGAGAATTACTGAGTGAAAAATACATTTCCTCATGAAGGATTGACAGTTTACACAACTAATCCTACTCCCATAGTAGCACTGATACACTCAGGGGTGACCTCATTGCTCTCTGCAACTACCTGGAGGGAGGCTGTACAGCACAGCCTTGTGAGGAGAGGCTGAGGGAGCTGGGGGTGTGCAGCCTGGAGAAGAGGAGGCTCAGGGGAGACCTTATTGCTGTCTACAACTACCTGAGGGGTGGTTGTGGCCAGGAGGAGGTTGCTCTCTTCTCTCAGGCAGCCAGCACCAGAACGAGAGGACACAGCCTCAGGCTGCGCCGGGGGAAGTTTAGGCTCGAGGTGAGGAGAAAGTTCTTCACTGAGAGAGTCATTGGCCACTGGAATGGGCTGCCCAGGGAGGTGGTGGAGTCACCGTCCCTGGAGGTGTTCAAGCAAAGCCTGGAGGGGGCACTTAGTGCCATGGTCTGGTTGATTGGACCAGGCAGGGTGATAGGGAGGACTGGATGGGCTTGGAGGTCTCTTCCAATCTAGTTGACCCTATGATTTAAATAGGTGATGTGTCTCCATGTTCAATTATGTGGAACCCATGACCCTGAAATACTGCAGGTCAGCTGGGAACACTGGTGCATGCTTGCAATTTTTTCTCAGTCACTTGCTTTTCTATGCAGAATTAATGCTAATAAATAAGAACAGAATTAAGAGATGAAAACCTAATGAAATCCATTTGCTAAATATTTAGAATCATGGAATCACAGAATCAGTCAGGGTTGGAGGGATCACAGGGATCATCTAGCTCCAACCCCGCTGCCATAGGCAGGGACACCCTACCCTAGATCAGGCTGCCCAGAGTCTCATCCAGCCCGGCCTTAAACACCTCCAGCCATGGGGCTTCAACCACCTCCCTGGGCAACCCATTCCAGCCTCTCATCACTCTCATGCTGAACAACTTCCTCCTCATTTCTCTACACTAGAAGACAGGTCGATGTAGAACAACAACTGTTGCTGATTGAATAGCATCTATTTAAATAATTGCCCACACCAAGAAGCCCTGGAATGTTCATTTGGCTTGTTTCAGTGTTGTTCAGTAATTGCTGAGCTGAAGGTTGAACAGGAGTTCATCTCTAAATGGAAAGAGGAATATTAAGACTGCTGGTTTATTTGGTTGTTATTTTTTTCATAGCTATCATTTGAGGTTAGTACAAAATCAGTTTGTAAAGCATGATTTCCAAAGCTGCATTCATTTTTTACTGAAGAGTGTATGTGAAGGCAGATGTGAAGAAGCAGTACCACTGAGAATCTAAACTGTGTTTATCACTCAGCAGTAGAGGAAGATTGTGTATCAAACTGGGTACAAATTTGTACTGCTGACCAAAGCTCCTCCTGAAGAGCAGTCCTGGAAATCAGCTCTATGAAAATAAATGCTCACCACCTGTCCTGACAGCATCTCATAACCTTACACACAGACTCTTCTTTTCTGCATATTTTTCCTAAATTAAATTTCTGTCTAATTCCATATCTGCTTGATGGGGTTTCTCTGCTTATCTATTCAGGGAAGTATCCAAAATGAAAAAAAGCTACCTACTTTTTAGTGTAGGCAAACCTGCAAGGCCCCCAGATGACATCTCATTACTCATTCTGCCTTGCCAGGCTGGATAGGTGGGCAGAGGACAATGGGATGAGATTTAATAAGGGTTCTACATTTTGGCCACAGCAACCCCAAGCAGCACTACAAGCTGGGGAAAGAGTGGATGGAGGGCAGCCAGGCAGAGAGAGACCTGAGGGTGCTGGTAGAGAGTAGCTGAAGATGAGGCAGCAGTGTGCCCAGGTGGGCAGGAGAGCCAATGGCATCATGGCCTGGCTCAGGAACAGTGTGGCCAGCAGGACAAGGGAGGTTCTTCTGCCCCTGTACTCAGCACTGGTCAAGTCACAGCTTGAGTGCTGTATAGAATTCTGGGCTCCTCAATTCAAAAGATGTTGAGATACTGGAACATGTCCAGAGAAGGGCTACAAAGCTGGTGAGGGGCCTGGAGCACAGCCCTGTGAGGAGAGGCTGAGGGAGCTGGGGGTGTGCAGCCTGGAGGAGGCTCAGAGGTGACCCCATAGCTGTCTGCAACTACCTGAAGAGAGGCTGTAGCCAGCTGGGGTTGGTCTCTTCTGTCAGGCAACCAGCAACAGAACAAGGGGACACAGTCTCAAGTTGTGCTGGGGCAGGTCTAGGCTGGATGTTAGGAGGAAGTTGTTGGCAGAGAGAGTGATTGGCATTGGAATGGGCTGCCCAGGCAGGTGGTGGAGTCGCCGTGCCTGGAGGTGTTGAAGCAAAGCCGGGATGAGGCACTTAGTGCCATGGTCTGGTTGACTGGACTGGGCTGGGTGCTAGGTTGGACTGGATGATCTTGGAAGTCTCTTCCAACTTGGTTGATTCTATGATTCTATGATCTTCTCAGGTGCTGGGAAAAAGGCAGATGACCTCTGACCTGCTCCTTGTTCCTCTTGGCATGGAGGTTTGCAGAGATGCAGGCAGGATCTCTTGCAGATGTGCAGAGAGCACCATGTTGGTGGCACTTGCCACATCGTTAGGCACTTTAATGCCTTCTCCTTGGAAAGTTGAGGCACTTAAGTTTCCAGGTAGTTCAAGCCAAAAATATCAGGGCTAAGCTGGTGCGAAGCACAAAGCAGAGAAGAACATGTTGTTCTCTGCCTCATTGCTCAAGAGCAGTGAGGTAGAGGCAGCTCTGTGAGGCAGAGGCAACTATGCAGAAGCAGCTCAACTTCTTGCAGCTTAGCTCAATTCCTATTACTTGCCGGAGTGCAAAGGCTCCTTCAGCCACAGACATTCACCCATCAGATGGCATTTGCCAAACTGACCATATTAGGTGACCCCAGGGCTTGCTCACCCTTATTTGGGCGAAACTCCAACAAATACCTCAACACCTGTGGATACCTGTTTATCACTTTGAGAAGGGACATAATGGTCCAAGCCTTTGTTTTCCTCCCACTCTTGCTTCCCCCATCAGCAGAAGGGTGGGGCAAGCCAGGACATCTAATAGGCCTATTAGGCTTCCAGGACAAATGGTTACAGTGAAGCTTCTGTGCTGTGTGTACTGGAGGAAAAAAAACTAAAAGTAACTCCAGAAGACATCCTAGGATATAGATTAATTTTCATTATCTGAGAAGGAACACAGAAGTCTCATGTCTTATTCCTCAATTCAGAACTTCCTTCAGTCCTGTGCTGAGGACACAGAAGAATACAGAATCACAGAATGGTTTGGATTGGAAGGGACCTTAAAGTCAAACATGTTCAAAAACATAGTTCAAACATGCCTGCCATGGAAAGGGACACCTTCCACTGGGCACAGATACTCAAGGCCCCATCCAACCTGGCCTTGAACACCTCTAGGGAGGGAGCATCTGCAACATCCCTGGGCAACCTGTGCCATTGTCTCACCACACCCACAGTAAAGAATTTCTTCCTAATCTCTAGTCTGAACCTAACTTCCTCAATCTTAAATCCATACCCCCTTATTCTGTTACCACAAGCACTTGTATGAAGTCCCTCTCCAGCTTTCTTGTAGTCTCTTCAGGTACTGGAAGGCTGCTCTAAGCTCTCCTGGGAGCCTTCTTTTCTCCAAGTTGAACAGCCCTAACTCTTACAGCCTGTCGCCATAAGGCAGGTTCTCCAGCCCTCTGATCATCTTTGTGGTCTACTCTGGACCTGCTCCAACAGTTCCATGTCCTTCTTGTGTTGGGGGCCCCAGGACTAGAGAAAGTAGTCCAGTGGGGTCTCACTAGAGCAGAGTAGAGGGGCAGAATCACCTCCCTCATCCTGCTATACCAGCTGAGGTCTCTCAACAGAATAGAAGAGGAGGAGAATCACCTCCCTTATCCTGCTGGTCACACTGCTTTTGATGCAGCCCAGGACAAGGTTGCCTTACAGGCTGCAAGCACCACAACAAGGATTGGAATGAATCTCCACACTCCCTTAGCAATAATGAGCTAAATGAATGTGCTGCTGCAGGGAAAGAAAAATCAGACAGAGCAGTGTCCAGTGTGTTGCCAGACACACACAAAAGTGTGATAAATTTGCCTTGACTTGTGTTACTTTTCCTTCTGTACACAGCAAGATTGATTTCCAGAGGTCCTTACTATAGAAATCATAACGGCTTCCTGCAATCAGCAGTATCTCAGCATGAAATGTGGAGAGGCTTTTCCCCATGCCAGAACAAACAAACAAGTTTTCATATGTGACCAAGGACGTTAGCAGAAAGATTTGAGGCCAGGAAGGTGGGGGAAGGATTGTGAAGGTATGCCAGAAGAAACTCACTCATGTAAATCACCATATATTTAATGTTATTGTTCCTGAAGGCTGTGAAAACCCTGAATTATTTCACATCAAGATTACTGTGACAGTTTGGATGTTACCCACCTCCCACTCTTATGAAATCACCCAGACTAGACTCAGCCAAGCTGGAAATTAAGGAATGAAGCTTTACATTTGCAGCTTAGCACAGCATACAAGCAGGTATTTACAACAAATACAGCTAGAGACAGAAACAGACAAGGTCAAAAGTAATACAGAAACACAACAGCCCTCCCAGAAACCAGAGTCCCCAGGAGGGGCTCCCAACCACCCTTCCACCTTCTTCTCACCCCTCTACCTTATCCCCAGACTTTGCCTTACGTTCAAGGTGAGTTTGGAAGATCGGCCAGGGGGGTTAGGAAGCAGAGGGATTAGTTACACAGACAGCAGGTTAGGGAGAAAACTGCAGGCAGAGAGAGCCAGAGAACAACTCTGTTGCCTAAGTTTATGTTCTTGATTTTATCCATCTCAGGAAGCCTATGAGTGCAGCAGACATCACCATTGTTTCCTTTGCACAGCCTAGCATCTAATTCTTCTCATCAAAATATTCTTATTCCAAATGATCGTAGACTCAAAGAATCAACCAGGTTGGAAGAGACTTCCAAGCTCATCCAGTCCAACCTAGCACCCATCTCTAGCCAATCAACCAGACTATGGCACTAAGTGCCCCAGCCAGGCTTTGCTTCAACACCTCCAGGCATGGCAACTCTACCACCTCCCTGGGCAGCCCATTCCAATGCCAATCACTCTCTCTGGCAACAACTTCCTCCTAACATCCAGCCTAGACCTGCCCTGGCACAACTTGAGACTCTGTCCCCTTGTTCTGTTGCTGCTTGCCTGGCAGAAGAGCCCAACCCCACCTGGCTACAGCCTCCCTTCAGGTAGTTGTAGACAGCAATGAGGTCTGCCCTGAGCCTCCTCTTCTCCAGGCTGCACACCCCCAGCTCCCTCAGCCTCTCCTCACAGGACTGTGCTCCAGCTAGCTTCAAACTAGCACAATTACTCATCATGTAGGTTGTTCATATTGCCCTGTTTCATTTGCTGGAAATTAAGCGCTGTGACAAAAGGTATAATTTTCACATTTATGGTATCTTGGTATGTGTTGTGGATGCATAAATGTACACATAAAAATAGTGGTTCAAGTATTGATTGATGCATGCAGCAGTCTTAGATATGTCTTAATACAGAGGAGGCACCTTGTATGACTTCTCTAGCATGCTTATTAATGAAGAAGCCCCATAGGTATGTGTTTTCAGTTCAAATGGTCTATACTTTCAGTGTCTTACTTGAGAAAACATAAAAGAACAGTGTGGAACCTTGCTTTGCAGTCCTTGGTTGTCTGTAAATTCTTGTACATCTGTTTGTGGGTACCTGTGAGTGTTTTCAAAATCAAAAGGTGAAGTCATAGAGTGCACACTTAGAAACATAGGATGGTTTGGATTGGAAGAGAACTTGAAGATCAAGGTGTTAGGAGGTGTTTAAGGCCAGGCTGGATGAGGCCTTGGGCGAGCTGCTCTAGTGGGAGGTGTCCCTGCCTGTGGCAGGGGGTTGGAGCTGGATGATCCTTGAGGTCCCTTCCAACCTAAACCATTCTATGATTCTATGATTCTATCATAGAATGGTTTAGGTTGGAAGGGACCTCAAAGATCATCCAGTTCCAACCCCATGCCATAGGCAGGGACACCTCCCACTAGAAAAGGTCACTCAAGGCCTCATCCAACCCGGCCTTGAACCCCTCCAGGGAGGAAGCAGCCACAACCTCCCTGGGCAACCTGTGCCAGTGTCTCACCACTCTCACTGGAAAGAACTTCCTCCTAACATCCAGTTTCAATCTCCCCTCTGCCAGTTTAAACCCATTAGTCCTCATCCTATCATTACAAGACCTTGTCAGTAGTCCCTCCCCAGCCCTCCTTTAGGCCCCCTTCAGGTACTGGAAGGCCACTATAAGGTCTTCTTGAAGCCTTTTCTTCTCCAGACTGAAGAGACCCAATTCTTATAGCCTGTCCTCATAGCAGAGCTGCTGCAGCCCTCTGAGTGTCTTTGTGGCCTCCTCTGGACTAGCTCCAACAGTTCCATGTCCTTCTTGTGTTGGGGGCTCCAGAACTGCACACAGGACTCCAGGTGGGGTTTGAGGTGAGCAGAGCAAAGGGGCAGAATCCCCTCCCTTGCCCCACTGCTCTTGCTGCAGCCCAGCACAGGGTTGCTGTCTGGGCTGCATGTGCACACTGCAGGCTCATGTTGAGCTTTTCATCATCCCAGACCCCCAGGGCCTTTTCCTCAGGGCTGCTCTCAGCCATTCCCCACCCAGCCTGGAGCTGTGCTTGGGATTGCACCCAGCTGCAGGACTTTACACTTGGCCTTGTTGAACGTCATGAGGTTGGCCTGGGCACACCTCTGCAGCCTGTCCAGGTCCCTCTACATGGAACCCTGCCCTCCAGCAAGTTGACTGCACCACATGGCTTGGTGTCACCTGCAAACCTGTTGAGATGACTTAGTTCAACTCTCCCTGCCATAGGCAGGGACACCTCCTGCTCAAGGCCCTGTCCAGCCTGGCTTTGAACACTTCCAGGGTTGGAGACTTCACAGGTTCTCTGCGCAACTCGTTCCAGTGTCTCACCCTTACTGCAAAGACTTCCTTCCTAATCTTCAGTCTAAATCCGCCCTCTCCCAGCTTGAACCCATTGTCCCTCATCCTATCAGTGCAAGCACTTGTAAAAAGTCCCTTCCTGGCTTTCTTACAGGTCCTCTTCAGATACAGGAAGGCTTCTCTGAGCTTTCCTTGGAGTTTGGAGTGAGCTGGGGCCTTCCCTTTTCCAGGCTGAATAGCCCAAACTCCCTCATCTTGTTCCCATAGGTGAGCTGCTCCAGCCCTCTGATCATCTTCTTGGTCTACTCTGGACCTGCTCCAACAGTTCCATGTCCTTCTAGTGTTGGGGGCTCCAGGACTAGAGAGAGTAGTCCAGTGGGGTATCATTAGAGCAGAGTAGAGGGGCAGAATCACCTCCCTCATCCTGCTAGTCACTCCTCTCAGTCTTTCATTCTCTTAGTCTCACATCCTCTTGGTCTTTCATTACATTATGGAGCTATTCTTAGATGTTATGGAATTTTAAGACCACTTAACAGATAGCATTATAAAAGTAAAGATGCTTTTGTTTTACTTTGTGTGCTTTCTGACCTCCAGAACTTCCTGCTTCAGTTTCAATATGCTATCATATCATACTTTTTGAAGGCTTTCTTGGTTTTAGATCTGCATTGTGTTATCCCCCCTTTGTTTGGTTCAAATGATGCAATAGGTTGGAACTGCTGCAATTCCTTTTATCATAAACCACCTGAAGTGCAGCAAAGATCCCTGAGCCTGGTGTTAGGTAGTGCAGAGACCTTAAGACACAGCAGGAAGCTCCTCTTCAAGCCCTCAAATGCTCAAGCAGGGTGAGATTGAGAATACTCAGCATTGAAGGGGGCTCAATGGCATCCCTGCCATTAGTTCACCTCTGATTCCTCATAGAATCAGGGCTGGAAGGGACTACAAGGATCATATACTTCCAACCCCCTTGCCATAGGCAGGGACACCCTACCCTAGAGCAGGCTGCCCACAGCCTCAGCCAGCCTGGCCTTAAACACCTCCAGCCATGGGGCCACAACCACCTCCCTGGGCAACCCATTCCAGCCTCTCACCACTCTCATGCTCAACAACTTCCTCCTTATGTCCAGTCTCAATCACCTCACCTCCAGCTTTGCTCCATTCCTCCTAGTCCTGTCACTCTCTGAAAGCCTAAAAAGTCTCTCCCCAGCTTTCTTGTAGGCCCCCTTCAGATCCTGGAAGGCCACAATAAGGTCACCTCGGAGCCTTCTCTTCTCCAGACTGAACAGCAGTCAGGCATGGCACTGCAGTTTTGGGTTGAGCTGTCTTGCAATTGAAAGAGCAAGAGGTCTGCAAAGGAATGAATGAATATTATCTAAGAAATCATCTCCAAAAGTAATTGCTTCCTGACTCACCTAGGAGTCAGCTGTGAAATACTGGGATTAATGTTAAGTTTTTTTTCCATGTGCACATAACACCTAATAACAGTAGCTATCTAAACCTGAAGTAACTGAAGGAGCAATGGTTAAATCTATTGCTCTCTCCAGCTATCTATAAGGAGGTTGGAGTGAGGTGGCAGTTGGTCTCTTCTCCTCAGTATCAGGTGGTAGAAAGAGAGGAGATGGCCTGAAATTGTGCTGCAGGATGCTTCAGTTGAAGAGTAGGAAAAAAATGTTCCCTTCAAAACTGGTCAGATGGAAGAGGCCACATGGGGAAGTGGTAGAGTTACTGTCTCTGAAGGTGTTCGAGAACCATGTGGACATGGCACTGTTGTGGAGGGGAAATTAATTGATGGGAGATGATATTTTCCAAAATGAATACTGTTATGAATGTTGCTATTCAGAGCTCTCACCACTCCCCACCACTCATTTTAATAATATTTTGGTTCTTACTCGGTCATGGGAACATTCTATGGATAATGTCTACATCTAATAGAACCAGCAAGATATATGAACATGAATTGAGCTGGAAGAGAAGCTTCCTGCGGTCAAATGCTGCTTGCGGTCAATATGCCACTTGCCCAGTAGCTGGGCTCAAGCTCTTTCTGCTCTATGGCAGAAGGCAGTGGAGAATTACAAAGAGGCATTTAAGCATTTACTCACAAATTATGATTACTCACTCGCGGGGGCTAGACACAGTCCAGACAGTGCCCAAATGCCTTCAGGGGACTCTGTATTGTTGGACATTGAGGCTTGAATCTTCCCAGCTTCTGGGGACAGGACACAGACAGTCTCTGACCTTGTCTCCTGGCTTCTTCTGGATGATCAGGGATCCTAGGCAGGACCTTCAGGTGCAGAAGGCAGATGTTGTGCAGTCTCAGCACCATGTCACGCTGCCCACACAGGCCAATCGCATGCAGACATCCAGGGTCTGCTCCTGGCAACTGGCAGCAGTGGAGTTTACCAGGCAGGCAATAAGGCAGTGTGCAATAGCAGCAGGGCTGGGCACAGCAGAGAGAGCAGGGCACAGAGCAGGGGAGCAAAGCAGGGAAGCAAAAGGAGGTTGTTCACCTGCACATCTCCTTTTATCAATGTGGACTGAGATTAATTGCCCTTTGGACACCAGAATAGCCAATCAGGATGGCAGTTAGCCAAACCTTACCATATTAGGCTAAGCAGTAGGCTTGCTTCTCCCTAATTTGGGAGAAGCACAGGCCTTGCACTAGGCAGGCACAAGCTAAGTGTGTGTACCTTACACCACAAGAACCTGGGCAGGCCAGACTCAGTGACTGCAGGTTCTTTTGTGTTCCTTTCCCGTGCTTGCCTCTCTGGTGGAGCAGAAAAACATGCCTAGGCAAGGCAGGATATGTATAAGACTATTTTGGGCCTATCAGGCCTACCACAACAGGCACTATGGGACATGGTTTAATGGTCATAGTGGTCTTATTCAGAAGGTTGCACTCAATGATATTAGAGGTCTTTTCTAATTGCAATAGAATCATAGACTCAACCAGGTTGGAAGAGACCTCCAAGATCATCCAGCCCTACCTAGCACCCAGCCTTGTCCAATCAACCAGACCATGGCCTTTTCTTCAACACTTCCAGGGACAGCAACTCCACCACCTCCCTGGGCAGCCCATTCCAATGCCAATCACTCTTTCTGCCAACAACTTCCTCCTAACATCCAGCCTAGACCTCCCCCACCACAACTTGAGACTCTGTCCCCTTGTTCTGTTGCTGCTTGCCTGGCAGAAGACATCAACCCCACCTGGCTACAGTCTCCCTTCAGGTAGTTGTAGACAGCAATGAGGTCTGCCCTGAGCCTCCTCTTCTGCAGGCTGCACACCCCCAGCTCCCTCAGCCTCTCCTCACAGGGCTGTGCTCCAGGCCCCTCACCAGCTTCATAGCCCTTTTCTGGATACGTTCCAGTACCTCAACATCTGTCTTGAATTGAGGAGCCCAGAACTGGACACAGCACTCAAGGTGTTACCTGCCCAGTGTTGAGTACAGGGAAAGAATAACCTCCCTTGTCCTGCTGGCCACACTATTCCTGATCCAGGCCAGGATGCCACTGGCTCTCTTGGCTACCTGGGCACACTGCTGGCTCATGTTCAGCTACTCTCTGCCAGTATCCCTAATTCTATGAGTCTACGAATTCTATGCTTAACTGCTTGGGAGCCCATTGCTTCATACCTATTAAACTGTAAGAGTTAAATATATTTAACGGTTTTGCTGGCTGTAAAACTTTTTCTATCTGTGGGGGCATGCCCATCATATCTTCACAAAGATCCTAACTGACTTCTGCCCACTTGAGTTCAGGAGCTGGATGCCTTTTTGTAGTGGGGACAGACAGAGTTACGTGGTAGGTAATTAAATATAATCAATGTGAAGGTTGGTTAAGGTTCATGTACACCATAACCCAACACTGTCATTGCTGAGCAGGTATTTCCCCTGCGGGACAGCAGGGGTACAGATTTCATCTCTGTAGTCAAGCACTGTGAGTGAGTTATGTATCCATTCTGCAAGGGAGAATGAACAACATTAATGTGGCTTTGGGGGGCAGTTTCATTTTCAGAATGATGTCTCCTTATCTTTTGAAGTTTCTTCTCTACAGATCTTTGAAGCTGATATGGAACCATTCAAATTGTGTTTTAAAACCTACCTTTGTGAAAACTAACGTTTGTAAACACCTCTCTCTTTCAAGGCTGTGAGAAGTAGCTACTATACATATTAAGAGTCTTATTAAACCACTGAACTTACAGATCTTGATGTCTTCCTCTTTTATCTTCTTATTCCCCACCCCAGCTTTTACACATCATTTGGTTCAGATTAGTAAACATTTTTGTGCACGCAAAGGAAGTGTAGAAAAGGAACTCTTTGGGATCTTGGGACTAGGTAGGTGCTGATATTGCTTATTTCCACTCCTAGATCCCTGAGGAGAATTAAATTGAGGTCAGCCTTGGGCATAAAGATATATTTGATATTGTTGATCTTGAAAGTAGACAATTAAAGTCTGACCTCAGCCTGTCTCCAAGCAGCAAAGCAGAAAGCATTATCTTTGCAGGTTCAGCGATGAAAGCTACTCTCCTGATCCAGCACCTGAGGGGAAGAAAAACCATTTCAAAGGATGCCTACAAACTGTGCAGAGAGGGTGGTGGGTGCCTGCTTCATAAAATTATCCTGGTGTAGTTTAAACTTGTTTGTTTTTTCCATCATCCTTCAGTCTCTCAAATCTTTCCCGTGGGTAGTTGTAAATTTAGCCTTAAGTGGATAGCTGTCTCATATCCAGCCTCAGTGGAATCATTCCTGCTTTATAGTCCTTTGTTATTGTGAGAAATAAGCAGTAAAGGTGAGTCTGAGTAGCACCTCCTCCTCTATACCATTTAGTCCAGGAATATTTATAGCCACCATTCATGTCCAGTGCCAGGCTTGTAATGCTCTTGTAGTAGAGGTGCATTCTTCCCTGTCCATTCAGAGCCTTCTGTGTACCAATTCCAATGCCAGTCTGCTGTTGTGAGTATGCACGGCCAGTGGCAGTGGTATACCTGACCTTTCTAGCTTCTCTTCATACTTCCTAGCATGGTGTCTGCATTTCTCTGTGCCACACTAGGTGCTGGTTCACAGTCTTTCCGCTGTGGACACTTGAACCCAGAGTTTTCTCACATAAACAGAGAGTCAGAGAATAGATTCAGTTGAAAAAGGTCTCTAAGACCACAGACTCCAAACATCAACCTAACACTACCATGGCCATTAAACCATGTCCCAAGGTGCTGTGTCCATTGACTCAGCACTGGCAGGTCACCACCAAACATTGTCCCTCAGCACCACATCTACACAGCTTTTCAATCCTTCCAGCGATGAAGACTCCAACACCACCTATTTCTGGGCTTGACAATCATGGAAGTTCTTAGATTGGCAAGTCCAATCATTAGTTGCACACTGACAAGTCCTTGACTAACCCAAATCCCTCAGCATCACATCTAATCGCTATGAATCGCTGTGCTTGGAAAGGACCACCAGGATCATCCAGTCCAACCTTCATCCCAGCAGCCTTCATCACTAGATCATAGCCTCAAGCACCACATCCACTCTCCTTTTAACCACCTCCAGGGATGGCAACTCCACCACCTTCCTGGGCAGGGAAGATGTTTTTTTCTGATATCCAACTTGAAAGACAAACATAAAGCATAATAGAGTGGCCATCAGAAATGTAAAGTTGTCATGTTGCCTGAAAGTGAGTTGTGTTTCTCTCTCCATCTCTCTTGTTAATATGCTCATGGAGAAACTGGCTGCTTATGGTTGGTATGGGTCTCTTTCTCTGGAGACTTTCAAGGCCTGTCTGGATGTGTTCCTCTGTGATCTGTGTTAGATAGTATTGTCCTGCTGTGGCAGAGGGGATGGACTTGATGATCTCCTAGGGTCCCTTCCAACTCCTAACATCCTGTGAGCCTGTGAATGTGTTGATGCTTTGCTGCATTAAGAACTGCCTTGCTAGCTGGGCCCAAAGACTGGTGGGAATTAAATCCAGTTGGCAGCTGGTCACAAGTGGTGTTCCTCAGGGATCAGTGGGGTGGGAAGATTCTGCAAAATGGTCTAGACAGGCTGGACCGATGAGCTGAGGTCAATGGTATGAAGGCAAACAAAGTCAAGTGCTGGGTTCTGCATTTGTGTCACAACAGCTCCATAAATACTACAGGCTTAGGGCAGAGTGGCTGGAAAGTTGCCCAGCAGGAAAGAATCTGGGGATTTTGGTTGAGAGCTGACTGAACATGAGCCAGCAGTGTGCTCAGGTGGCCTGTATCAGCAACAGTGTGGCCAGCAAGGAGTGGGGAAGTGATCATTCCCCTGTAATGGACACTGGTGAGGCTGCACCTTGAATCCTGGGTTCAGTTTTGTCCCTCAGTACAAGAAGAACATTGAGGTGCTGGCGAGTGTCTGGAGAAGGGCAAGAGCAATGAAGCTGAAGAACAGGTCTTATAAAAGTGTCAGAGAACCAGGATTGTTTACTGTGGAGAAGAGAAGGCTGAGGTGAGACCTCATTGCTTCTACAACTCCATGAAAGGAGGTTGGAATGATGTGAAGGTTGGTCTTTTCTCCCTAGTGCAGGGTGATAGAAAGAGAAGAAATGGCCTGAAATTTTGCTGGGAAGGTTTAAATTGGACATTGGGAACAATTTCTTTGCTGCAAGAGTTGCCAGGGATTGGAAAAGGCTGCCCAGGGAGATGGTGGAATCATAAAATCATAGAATCAACCAGGTTAGAAGAGACCTCCAAGTCACCATCCCTGGAGGTGTTCAAGAAATGTGTAGACACAGCACTTTGGGATATGGTTTAATGGCCATAGTGGTGGTAGGTTGAAGGTTGGACTCGATGGTCTTAGAGGTCTTTTCAAGCCAAGACAACTCTTTCATTCTATAATATTCTCCCACAGAAGCTGCCCCTGCACTGGTACAAGTCAGTGACATTAAATCTACCGCTCTATGATTGTGCAGAGGAAGAAGGGTATGAAACTGCCTCTACAAGTTTACACCAGCACTATTGTTTGAGTTATAGCTGTGTCAAATGTTCTAATTTGAATTATAAGGCTCGCATTGCAGTGGAATAGTTTGTGGTTCTTTGGGCTTGTTGGGGTTTATTTCCAGAAAGTGATAGGATTTATCAGGATGTTATCCCTTTGTGAAGCCTGTGTAATTTGCATGGCAATTTTTCCCATTCCAAGGCTCACACTGTTTATGCAGGGATGTGCTTTAATGTTGTAATTTGATATGGGCTTGTTTTTATCACACTGCTAAGATACAGTTTTGGTTTTGGGGGAGGTTTGCTTTCCCATCTCCACTGCACAAACTAATACAATATTCAGATGCTGAGTGGAACCTGTGTTACAATTTGGCTTGTCAGTCAAAGAAAGATGGAAAACATTCGGTGCTGTATAAACAAATAATTTACATTCTGCTAGGCCTTCTGCCAAGGTGAGAAGGTGAGAGCTAGGGCTGCTGAGTTTCAAATGCAAGCCTTTAATTGCAGGTTGTGGTAGGTGCCAAGGCAGCTTTGTGAGGACATTGCAATAACACAGGAGTCTTCTGTTAGCACAGAATCATAAAATAGGTTTGGTTAGAAACGACCTTNGTCACCTCACAGCCTCCTCTTCTCCAGACTGAACAGTCCCAACTCTTTCAGTCTATCCTCACAGAAGAGCTGCTGCAGCCCTCTGAGCATCCTCGTGGCCCTTCTCTGGACATGCTCCAGCATCTCCACATTCTTCTTTTAATAGGGGCTCCAGAACTGGATGCAGTACTCCAGGTGGGGTCTCAGCAGAGCACAGTAGAGGGGGAGAATCACCTCCCTGGCCCTGCTAGCCACACTTCTGATGCAGCCCAGGATCTGCTTGGCCCTCTGGGCTGCAAGTAATGTAACTGAGTCCAACATTCAACCTAAGACCACCATGGCCATTAAACCATGTCCACATAGCTCTTGAACACCTCCAGGGACACTGACTCCAACAGTTCCCTGGGCAGCCTCTTCCAATGCCTGACCACTTTTGAAAGAAACAAACTCTTCGTAATCTCCAACCTAAATATCCTCTGGCACAAAACCTCAACCTCGTTCCAGCCTCCTTTCAGGGAGTTTTAGGTAGCAATGAGGTCTCTCTTCAGCCTCTTGTCTTCCAGACTAAGAACTCCAATTCCCTCAGTCACTCCTCACCAGATCTGTTCTTCAGACCAGCTTTGTTGCCCTTCTCTGGACCTGCTCCAGAACCATAATGTCTTTCTTGGAGTGAGGGGTTCAAAACTAAGCCAAGTATTTAAGGTGTGGGAAGAGGGATCCTGGAGAATTTGGAGGGCCAAGTTCCATACAGAAGCACTTGGCATGTAGCGCATGGAGGAGCAGAGCTGCTTTTGTGCTGCTGAAACACTAATTTTGGTTGTCACTACTTCAAACAGACATAGAGGCATGACTGGGTTAGCAGAGTGGACAAACCCCAGGGAAGCGGTTGAGGACCAGGGGGAATGGAGCAAAGCTGAAGGTGGGGAGATTGAGGAGGAAGTTCTTCAGCATGAAAGTGCTGGAATGAGTTGCCCAGGGAGGTGGTTGTGGCCCCATCTCTGGAGGTGGTTAAGGCCAGGCTGGATGAAGCTCTGGCTAGCCTGCTGTAGGGTAGGGTGTGTTAAACGCTAAGCTGTAAATATAAAAGCTTCATTCAATTTCCAGAGCTGTCTGAGTCTAGTCTGGGTGATTTCCAAAGTGTGTGGGGGGGGAGGCAGGGAACACCCAAACCACCACAGCAGCATGTTATGATTCCACACAAATCTTTGATGCTCTAATGAAATTAGGTTAACTTATCCACTGTTGCCATTTTATCGCCTATGCCTGGAACGTTCACCTTTCCACTCAGAGACTCCAAAACTCTTCCACTTGTAAGTTTCTCTGTTCCATTTTTTTTCTTTCGTCTGAGCTAGAAATTTAGCTCAACCAGCCACAATCAAGATCATCTTTATGGTCCCTTCCAACCTCAACTATTGTATGTGTTGTGTAGAAAGCTTGTAAGGGTGAGTTTTGAGATTTATAAAAGGACTTTTTCTTCACAAGATCAAAGGTTCACAGGATGTTAGAGATTGGAAGGGACCCAAGGAAATCATCGAGTCCAACCCCCCCTGCCAGAGCAGGACAATATTATCTAATACAGATCACACAGGAACACATCCAGACAGGCCTTGAAAGTCTCCAGAGAAGAAGACCCCACAACCTCTCTGGGGAGCCTATTCCAGTGCTCTGGGACCCTTACAGTAAAGAAGTTCCCCCTTGTGTTGAGCTGGGACCTCTTTTGCTGCAATTTACACCCATTGCTCCTTGTCCTATCCCAGGGAGCAGTGAGTAGAGCCTGTCCCCCAACTCCTGGTCAGCCCTCAGATACTTATAAACATGATTGGACTTGATGGGCTTGAAGGGCTTTGCCAATCTGAGATTCTGTGATTGTTAAGCCCAGAAACGGGTGGTGGTGGAGCCTTCATCGCTGGAAGGGTTGAGAAGCTGTGTAGATGTGGTGCTGAGGGACATGGTTTGGTGGTGACCTGCCAGTGCTGAGTCAATGGATACAGCACCTTGGGATCTTGTGTGATTCTGTGTGAGTGGGGTTTTCTTAGTAAAGCCTCTTTTAGCTAAGTTCTATCTTGATTAGAAGGAGATTAATAGAAGAGCTTTCAGGAGATGAGAATGAAATGATTTGTTTGTTTTAAGCTGGTAATTACTCTCAGTGATGGTTTCATATTTGTAACTGATTTGTAAGTTTTAATAATCATAGTAGGCAATCGTACCTTGCAGCACTTTATGTGTGAATGCATCTCTGCTTCCAGCTCGGTGTATCAGCAGACTTAATGTGGTTGTATTTTTGCCATGGTTTAATTAAAACTATTAATTAACACGATTTCAATTCGCTAGTTCTGGCAGCCTGCAGATGGATGTAACAAGGACCAAGTCGTTGTCTTCAGAGAATGCTGAAATTCAGAGTGGAATTTGTTCAGGGAGTCACAGCTGAACACAGGAGGGGTGGTTTGTGGGGTATGGAAAGCCAGCGTGCACCAGTTACAGGCACCCTGTAAAATTCCTTTAGCAGGGCAAGTGGGCAGGCAGCTTTCAGTTGTACTGAGAAACAAAATGAATGGTTCCCCCTCTGAACTAGTGAGGAGCAGCAGCCTGAATTAATTCCTGACTATCTAGTTATTTTAATTCATTACAAAGCAAACTGGCAAGGTGAAAATCCCCCAAGGGTCCCTGCCTGCATGCTTTGTTTCCAATTCCTTTGCATGATGTTATATATATCATGTAACAATACAACATATACTGTTATATTGTTAGATTTGAACCATACAATCATATAATCATACCATCATAGAATCAACCAGCTTGGAAGAGACTTCCAAGATCATCCAGTCCAACCTAGCACCCAGCCCTGGCCAGTCAACCAGACCATGGCACTAAGTGCCTCGTCTAGGCTTTGCTTCAACACCTCCAGGGACAGCAACTCCACCACCTCCCTGGGCAGCCCATTCCAATGCCAATCACTCTCTCTGTGAAGAACTTCCTCCTAACATCCAGCCTAGACCTCCCCTGGTACAACTTGAGACTGTGTCCCCTTGTTCTGTTGCTGGCTGCCTAGCAGAAGAGACCAACCCCAGCTGGCTACAGCCTCCCTTCAGGTAGTTGTAGACAGCAATGAGCTCTGTCCTGAGCCTTCTCTTCTGCAGGCTGCACACCCCCAGCTCTCTAAGCCTCTCCTCACAGGGCTGTGCTCCAGGCCTCTCACCAGCTTCATCGCCCTTCTCTGGACATGTTCCAGTATCTCAACATCTCTCTTGAATTGAGGAGCCCAGAACTGGACACAGCACTCAAGGTGTGGCCTGAGCAGTGCTGAGCACAGGGGCAGAAGAACCTCCCTTGTCCTACTGGCCTCACTGTTCCTGATCCAGCCCAGGATGCCATTGGTTCTCCTGCCCACCTGGGCACACTGCTGCCTCATCTTCAGCTACTCTCTACCAGCACTCCCAGGTCCCTCTCTGCCTGGCTGCTCTCAGCCACTCTGTCCCCAGCCTGTAGTGCTGCTTGGGGTTGTTGTGGCCAAAGTGTAGAACCCTGCACTTGACCTTGTTCAGTCTCATCCCGCTGGCCTCTGTCCACTCATCCAGCCTGGCCAGGTCCCTCTGCAGGGCTCTCCTTGCACATTTGAGATGTACCAGGTATTTAAGCTGCTTTTCATTGGACCACTTTGACTTAGTGAAAGTGTATCTAGATTTGACCTTTCCAAAGTTAACAGGAATAACCTATGCCCTTCATCTGAAAGGTCTGATGAACATGAAAGGTCTGATGAATCATGAACAGCTAGGAGCAAACAAAGCCACCAACAACACCCTGGCCTGACTCAGGTATAGTGTCACCAGAAGGACACCAGTGAGGCCATGCCTCAGATACTGGATTCAGTTTTGTGCCACTCACTCCAAGAAGGAGATTGAGGTGCTGGAGTGTATCCAGAGAAGGGCAACAAAGCTGGTGAAGGGTCTGCAGAACAGGGCTGATGAGGAGCAGCTGAGGAAACAGTAGAGTGTGACTTAAGCTGTGTTTTAAGGTGTATTAATTGAATCTGGTTTGATACCACATGCAGTCATTCACTGGATTCACCCTCCTGAAAGTTTGCTCATCAAGCAGCACACTGAGGCCCCTTAGCAAGGTCAGCCATGTACATAGGAAACAGAGGGTGAAGGAACATGGTTGGACTTGATGGTTGTAAAGGTCTTTCCCAGTAGAAATGATTTTATGATTCTATGGGCAATTTTGGCATTGGAAGGAGGGAAGGAATGAAGGTCCCCAAGAATCTGTATGACAGACTGTGACACATAGGGAATCTTGGACTTTTTGGAAGCTTTATGAGAGTAGAGCTGACAGAGCAGTACTGGCAAAGGGCTTGTGTAAGATTTCCAGATACCATGTGCTGAGAGGTTACAGGGACTTAACTGTGGGACTGAAATTCTGGGATGCATTTCTGAACCATCAAGAGTCTGGAGAGAAGTGTCCCTTCTTGAAGTGAACAGGCATGGTTAACTGTGGTCTCTAGAATGAAAACATCAAGTTATTTATTTACTTATTCTAATTAAGATGTCTACATGGCACTCAAATATCCACAAAAAATAGTGCTGTAACAAAACCTGAGAAGCTTTAAAATATTCCTTGCCAGTAGCAAAGACTTCGAGTCACACCGTGCTTGGGTGAAAGAGACACTTCCCAGCAAAACTGTCCTTAGCTGACTGCAGAGCAGTTGTTGTATTTCATTGTGCAATGCTGTAATAAGAAACCAATGAGCCAAAAACATGAAGGCTGTGCTGACATTCAGCCAGACAGGCTGGAGGGTTGGGGTATGGGGAACCTCATGAAGTTCAACAAGGGCAAGCACAGGGTCCTGCACCTGAGAAGAAACAACCTTCAGTGCACCAGTACAGGGGGTGGCTTTCTGGAAAGCAGCTCTGCAGAGGAGGACCTGCGAGTGCTGGTGGACAGCAAGTTCCCTGTAAGCCAGTAATGTGCCTGCAAGAGCAAGAAGGCCAATGGCTTCCTGGAGTGCATGGAGAAGAGTGTGGCCAACAGGCCAAGAGAGGCTGTACTTTACTTAACCCTAGTGAGACCATATCTGGAGTACTTGGACCAGTTCTAGGATTCCCAGTTCAAGAGAGACAGGATACTATTGGAGAGAGTGCAGTGGTGGCTATGAGAGTGTTGAGAGGCCTGGAGCATCTATGTGAGGAGGGAAGGCTGAGACACCTGGGGCTATTGAGCCTGGAGAAAAGCAGCCCCACAGGGGATCTGAGCAATGCTGATCAATAGTAAAGGGTGGGGGGCAAGAGCATGAGGCCAGACTCATGTCAGTAGAGGCAATGGGCACAAACTGGAACCCAGGAGGTTCCATCTGGTGTGTGGGTGCTGGAGCCCTGGAGCAGACTGCCCAGAGAGTTTGTGGACTTTTCCTTCTCCGGAGAGCTTCCAAATCATTCTGACCATTGTGATCCTGGACAAGCTGCTGTGGGTGCCCCTGTTTTAGCAGGGGGGTTAGACTGGATGATCTCCAGAGGTCTCTTCTGAGCCCACCATGCTGAGATTTTGTGCAAACCTGTTCTCTTGTGTAGTTCCTGGCTCATACCATGTCTAGTTTTGATGCTTGAAGATACAGTTGACTTGAGGAGAAGTTTTTCAAATGCTCCTGGAGAATTTGGACAGGTGAAATGGCTCTGCAGGGACTGAAGTAGCCCCTAAGAGCGTGCAGAAAATCTTCTGCAGTGCTTTGGTCTGAGGTCCTCCTCTGTATTCCTACATGGAATGTGTTCTGTGTCACAGATCATAATCATGGAATAGCTTTTGTTGGAAAAGACCTTTGAAGTCATCAAGTCCAGCAATTCTTAGTGCTCACAAGAACCCCTCCTCTGCAACAGCAGGGAGCAGGCAGCTGGCACACAGGTAGCCAGTGAGATACCTTTGGCCAAACCTGTTAGCCACATCTTGTCCCCATGGCTTCAGACTGAAGAACTCTGTTAAAGAGAGTGAAGTGACCCATGAAATATGGGTGAAGATTAGCTGGAGGGCAGGTACTGAATGGAGCAGCTGTGTGAGGTGCTGAGCAATTGCTGAATTAGACAACTCTGGTTAATTAGAAGCAACTTTGAGCAGTGCTGGAGATCAAGAAAGGCAAGCAGTAGAGGTGTTGCCAGACCTTCAAAGTAGGGACTGAGACCATGGCAGGAAAACTAAATGATTGCTTGAACCTGAGGACACAACAGCTGCTGGAGCAGATTTACTGAAGTCACACAATCAAAAGACTGCTTTAGGTTGAATGGAGCCTCAAAAATCATCTAGTCCAAGCTCCCTGCCATAGGCAGGTTTTCCACCCTGAGTCTGTATTGGTGAGAATACTCAGAGCCCCAGCCAACCTGTACCTGGAACAGTTCCAGGGATGGGACATCTCCAGCCTCTCTGGGCAATCTGGGACAGGCTCTCAACACCCTCTCAGTGAAGGTGTTATTTCTAATACGTAATCTAAGTCTCCCCTTTCTATTTGAAGCTGTTACCCCCAGCGTGTCATTAACTACCTGGCAAAAGTCCCTTCCTCTCTTTCCTAGCTAAGAGCTCGTATCTCGGACTTGCATCTATCAGGAAGAATCTCGCAGGATTCTATTTGTATCCAGCTGGGATGGGAGCTTCTGGTCAGAGAATCCACAAAGCATAAAGGGCTGTGGAGTGAGGAGCCTCCTGGTGTGACAATCTACTGTGGGGGCTGAAGGGGCTGTCACATGTGATGTGACAATGGCAGCACTCATAGGGAAGAGCTGTGGCTCAGCTCTCTGGAAGGTTCCAGAGCTGTTGGGGTGGGGACAGCAGCTGTGCTAAGCATAACATCTTGTCCCTGAGTCCTACAGGGAGCCATCCGTCCTGGCTGCCCTGCCAAAGGCCTGCTCCCCATGGGGAAGGCGACTGGGCAATGCCCTCACCTCATTGCCTCCCTGAGTGGATGATGGTGCACAGCCCTGTGGCGCTTGGTGCCCTCGGGGCTCAGGGGGACTCTGCTATCCCCGAGGAGTTGTATGGAGGTGACCCCAGGCTTCCTATCCCTCCCACACAGACATGGAGTGGTGCAGCAGAAATAGCATTAAATGGAAGCAACAACAGGTCACACACAAACAAAAGAACTTCTACCGAATTATCTCTATCTCTACTGCTCCTATATGTCTATGTCCCTCCAACCCCACTGCTCCCATAGCAGGTGAAGCTGCCCTGGCAGACAAACCCCTGGCACAGGCCAGAGGCCTGACAGAGCCCAGCTCGGGCCTCGGGGCCATGACCCGGCACTGAGGGTCCCGGCCCGAGGCCTGCCCTTGCCATGCACTTGCCCCTTGCTCGCTGCAGTGGCCCAGCTCAGGCTGCTCTGGGCTGTAAGGGGAGCCGTGCCCAAGGGCAGCTGTGAGCTGGTTCCCTGGGTGGGAACTGCCCTGCCAGTGCTGGGCCCAGGGCTGTGAAGCTGCGCTGGGGAAACGGCCCAGAGAGAGCTGCAGCTCCCGGGCACGTAGCGTCCATTGCAGGGACTTGCTCCTGATTCTTCCTCCGCCTTGTCGCTGTTGGAGCTGCCCAAGATGCTGTCGGGCAGGGCAGGGCAGGGCAGGGCAGGGCGGGAGGGTCCCTGCCTGGCCTGCGGCTCCCTCCGTGGTCATTGCTGAGGGGTTCTGGTGCTCTTTCGCTTCGACTGCTGCCTCTCCTGCGGCTGCAGCAGGCTGGGGAGCTGTTCGCCGTGGGCGCCGAGGGCGGCCGGGATTGCCTGCGGGCTGGGCAGGGCTCTGGAACCAGCCCTGACCCTGCTGGAGGGAGCGGATGCTGCGGGGTTCAGGCTGCAAGCCGAGCAGCCCTTGTGCCGGGGGGTGTGCGTGTGGCGCCGGCTCCCCAGGCTGTGTTCTTGTCCCAGGGGCTCCGTAGGGCTTTGAGCGTGAGGCCGTGTCCCTGAGTCTTGCAGGGAGCCTTCTGTCCTGGCTGCCCTGCCAAAGGCCTGCTCCCCATGGGGAAGGTGACAGGGCAGCACCCTCGCCCCTCCATTGCCTGCTCCAGTGGCTTGTGGTGCTCAGCCCTGTGGTGCTTGGTGCCCTCGGGACTCAGGGGGGCTCTGCCAGCCCCGGGGAGTCGTATGGAGGTGACCCCAAGTTTCCTATCCCTCCCACACAGACACGGAGTGGTGCAGCAGAAACAGCATTTAATGGAAGCAACAATAGGTCACACACAAACAAAAGTACTTCTACCTAATTATCTCTACCGCTATTATATGTCTATTTCCCCACCACCCCCGCTGCTTCCCAGAGCCATGCTCTTGCTGGGTGGCCCCGGTCAGTGGCTTTGTCTCCACTTCTTCCCCTCTTCTGTGTCACCAGAGGCTGGCATGCTGGCAGGTTCCTTCCCGCATCCCCACACTGCCTTTTGGGCTCCAGCACCAGGCCCTTATATTCCTGGGCAGCCCCAGGGAGCCCCACAGTCCACAGTCCCTGCCGTGGCACCACCCAGCACAAGGAGCGTCTCCATGGCCTAGGGTGCTGGTGGCCACAGGATGCAGAATGGAGGTCACTGGAGGCAGGATGGGGGCTCTGCAGGGCGTTTAGAAGATGGGAGTGTGGAAGAGTGCAGCGTAACACCCCTCCAAGAGGAAATGTCCCAGCACACTCCTGAGGGTCTAAAAGCCCTCCTCCAGCCGCATGCTGGCTGCCAGAGCCCTGCGCTTGCTGGGGGGCCCTGGTGAGGAGCTCCGCCCCCGTTTCCTGCCCTTCTTCTCCTCCACTGCTGCCAGAGATGGTTCCAGGTCCAGCCCCTCGTCCTCCAAAACCTGTGGGGGCTCCATGACGATGTAGACGTGTGTGGGGCTGCTGCTGGTGTCATCCTGGCATCCCCAGAACTCCTTGCATCTCAGGGCCTCTTCAATGATCTTCACTTGTAATTCAATCTCCTCTTCTTCGGAGACCTCCACCTCTTGTTCTTGGAGGGAATCAGAGGGGCTTGAGGGGACATCAGGGCTTGGGCTGCTGTAACTGCCCAAAGCTGTCCCCTCCGAGGTGGCCATGGCAGAGACCTCTGTCTCTGCAGACTGCTCCTCCTTCAGGCCCAAGAGGAAGGCAATGTGCTGGAGCTCCTCGTTAAGTGTCTTGTCCTCCACCTGAGGTTGCAGCTCATCTTCCATGTCCTCTCCCACCTTCTCAAGGTCGTGTTCGGTGGCGGACACAGATGAGCTGTCCTCAGGGCCCTCCTGGGCAGCACCAGGCACAGGAACATCATCCTGACTGAGTGTGGAGGTGTCCACTGGGGGATAGATGGTGGCTGGAGGATGAAGCAGAGTGCTTGCCCACTGCTGCTGGAAGCAGTGGGGGTGGAATAGGCAACCTTGTGGAGCCATCTGCAGACCTGTATGAGGGAGAAGGAGCCATATTGAGTAGGGAGCACCCAGCAGGGGCACCCACCAAGCTGGGCCTGATGGCTGGTGTCCCTGGCTCTATGTAGGCACATGGGGAGTTGGTGGCCAAGGTGCTCCCTGTGGGGTGAGCTGCTGTGGAAGGGGCAGGGGTTGCACAGTGAGCAGGAGCAGAGCTGCTTAGAGGTGAAGCTGCAGAGATGGCCTCAGGGATTTGGGAAACTCTCTTGGCAGTGGTTCCAGGGCATGCAGCAGCCAGGCGAGGGCAGGGATGCTGGCCCGGGCTTGCTGCCACCTGTGTGGAAAGTGCTGAGGCTGGGGGAAGCTGGGGATGCTGAAGGTGCCAAAGGTGGCAGAGCAGACATGGGTGCCATACCTGCTGGTGGGACCTGCATTGCCAGCCACTGTGGGAATGCCCAGGCTGCAGGGAAGAGCTGCTCCTGCCTGAGCAGTGGGTACAGGTTGGCTGCACCTGAAAGAGAGACAGGAGCCATGGCTGGGGTCAGCTCTGCTCTTGCTTCCAAGAGCGTTCCCAGACTGCCGGGGTTGATGTCAGTTCCTACCTTGATGGTAGAAGGTTTGTGGCACCTCCAAAGTCGGAAGGGTGTGGGGGGCCAGGAGGCCCCAGAAGCCGTGCCTTGGGAGCTGCCGTGGTGGCTGCGCCATCGTCCACTCGGTCTGTTTGGCTGGGCTCTGCCAGCAGCTAATAGAGGGGTTGCCTGGGGGCACCCTCCCCATGCCATTGTGACAGGGGCACTGTCATAAAGGCATGGACTGGTGGAGCCATGGAAGCGTTTGGGACCGTGGAGGAGTCGGCAAATCCCTTTGGTCTGATTAGAGCCTGAAGTCCAACTCTTGACCCAACACTGCCCACTTGCCACTAAACAATATCCCTCAGCACCACTTCTCAATGGCTTTCTGATCTCTCCAGGGAGGGGGACTCCTCAGTTGGTGGTCAGCTCCAGGTGAATAGCATCAGAAACAGGTGGTAGAGCCCTGAATCAGGCTGCCTAGTGTGTTTATGGAATTTCCTTCCCTGGAGGGATTTCAAGCCTGCCTGGACATTGTGATCTTGTGCCGCCTGCTGTGTCCTTAGCACGGTGGTTGCACTAGATGGTCTTTAGAGGTGCATTCCAACTTCAGGCAGCCTTGGGATGCGTGGTACCTGTTATCCGTGGCCACTCTGAAGTCTTTGTGTTAGGAAATGCCATGAAGAATTGAGTTAGGGGTAGGAGTTCTAGACTCAGGATGCTTTGTTCCTTTGTTTCAAAGGTCTAAAGCAGGCTCGTGTGTACGCATGACAAAAGATGAGCATTTTGATGTTATCTTACTCTGCTTCTTGTCCTGCAAAGCATGATGACTTCTGAAGGATTGTTCCCAGGCTTCATAAGGCACTATATAATGAGTGATTTAACTTATATTTATAGTACCAATACTGAGTTACTTTTTATGGGCAGACTCTTTGATTTAGCTAAGGAAATATTTATCTCTGCATTTACTTTCAGTGTTTATTTTGTAAGGTATGAGGAGAAGAGCAAAACCTACACAAGGATCATAGTACTCCATCTTCTGGGTTCAGTTTAGGGCCTTTCAAGGACACTGAGATGCTGTAGTGTGTCCCAGGAAGTCTGCTTAAGCTGGTGAAGGGCTGTGGACAAAAGTATTTTGAGGAATAGTTTGAAGGAACTGTGGTTGTTTGGTCTTCAAAAGAGGAGGCAGAGGAGAGACCTCATTGGAAAAAAAAATCTTCATAGAAATTGTTAGCAAGCATTGGATCAGGCTGCCCAGTTTGGTGATCACTCTGGGAGGTCATCTGCTGGAAAGCAGTCCTGTGGAGAGGGACCTGGGGGTCCTGATGGATCACAAGTTAACCATGGCACAGCAATGTGCCCTTGTGGCCAAGAAGGCCAATGGGCTCCTGGGATGTATTAGGAAGAGTGTGTCCAGCAGATCAAGGGAGGTTCTCCTCCACCTCTCCTTTGCCCTGCTGAAGCCTCATCTTGAGTACTGTGTTCAGTTTTGG
>WAAF01009606.1:21291-40983 GCA_013400475.1 Tricholaema leucomelas | reverse complement strand
CCAAGGCTGATCCTGAGCCTCACATCAGTCACCAGCCCTTTNTTCCCTGCTTTCATCTTTGTTGGTATACATTGCTCTTGGACACAGAGGAGGTGCTCCTTGAATACTGACTAGCTGTCCTGAGTCCCTCTTCCCTCTAGGGCTTCATCCCATGATACTTTGGCCAGCAGATCCTTGAAGTGATCAAAGTCTGTATGCCTAAAGTTTAGGCTTGTAAGCTTGGAATACCTCCTCCTGGTTGCTCTGAGGATCTTAACTTCAACTGTGTCATGGTCACTGCAACCAAGGCTGATCCTGAGCCTCACATCAGTCACCAGCCCTTTCTTGTTGGTGAGAACAAGGTCCAGCATAGCAGCTTTTCTTGTTGGCTCCTCTACCATTTTGAGGAGGAAGTTGTCATCTGTGCAGTCCAGGAACATCCTAGATTGCTGATGCCTTGCTGTGTTGTCCCTCCAGCAGATGTCAACGTGGTTGAAATCCCCCATGAGGAGCAGGGCTTGTGACCTGGAAGCTGCTTCTGTTTCCCTGTGAAAGGCCTCATCTGTTTGGTCCTGCTGGTCAGGTGGCCCGTAGCAGACCCCTACAGTAACATAACCCTCCCCTGTCTTCCCTTTAATTTTAACTCTCAACCAGCTCATCATTCTTCCCCAGATGGAGCTCCACTGATACTAGCTGGTCACTGATATAGAGGGCAATGCCTCCTCCTCTCCTTCCCTGCCTATCCTTCTTAAAGAGCTTGTACACATCTATCCCTACATTCCAGTTGTGGGAATCATCCCACCAACTTTCAGTAACAGCCACTATGTCATCTCAGCAGCACAGTGGCCCTCAGTTCATCCTGTTTGTTGCCCAAGCTCTGTGCATTTGCATAGAGGCACTTCAGCTGGGCTGGCCCTGGCCTCCTTTTGTGCCAGGTCACCTTAATTTCCTCAGATTATCCTGGTGCATCATTCCTGGCTTGCCTCAGGGCAGCAAGTTGAGGGCCCTCATTAGCTCTCCATCCTTCTGCCTCTGGTGAGCTGCCCCTCTTCAAACTTGCCACAGTCTCTCACCAGGCCTAGCTTTTTCTTGACATCTCTCCACAGCAATGCCCAGCTCTTGCTGTCTGGGTACTAGCTTCAGTAAGGGCTATAGATATTTGCACAAGTAACTAATCCTTCCTCCTCACCACTCACTATATTCAATACATAACAATCCCTAGGCTCCATCCAGCAGAGTTAAGAAAGGATAGGGAGAAAAGAGACTGTCCTTGGGCTGGACCAATGACAGGAAGATTTCTTCCTATGTCTGGGCATAGCAAAGCAACAGTACTGGGGGCAGGAAGCAAAGTAGAGAATGGCAGGAGGCAGATGTAGATGTGTTCAGGCAAGATGCTCCAAGACTGAAAACCAAGAGACAAACCTGTGGCTGAGGAAAAGGGTCTACAAAACGTGGGAAAGTGCTAGGCTAAAATAAGACATTCTAAAGCACACCCTTGAATCTGGTTGACTTAAATACAATCATTTTCTTTTTGCTTTCTGGAATTGAGTTCAGAAAAAATAGTCACAAGGTACAAGTGTGAAACAGTCTTGGAATCACCTCTTGCCATACCTGGAGATCTTGTTTTTAATTGCTTGTACAAGTCTATGGCTCTCAGTTCCCTTTAAAAGAGAAGAAAATTATTCATACATGTATCAACAACAGAGAATTAAAGCAAAAAAACAAAGTACTGCAATTAAGTTATGCACTGGAGCTGCCACTTTCTACAGCTATTATACAAATATGACATTTGGAATACAGGGCTGGTCTTCCTGTGATAGAAAACAGCTCTTCCCTAAATGAGATCTCTCTTTTCCTCCCATAATGCATTTTTCCCCCTCAGATAACCACACTAAGTAGAGGCCATTTTTGGTTTCAAACTTCACATGGCTTAGCTGGGTTTCCTTTGATCCTTCATGCTGGAACCTCAGTTTTAGAACTGTAGGCACAACTGCCTGAGAAATTCTTTTTCCCATTCTGCATTTTCTGCCTGATTTTTAGTGATATTCTGCAACTGAAGACAGCTGCATCACAAACAAGAGAATAGAGTTTCTCTTCTTCCCATTAAATAAGTGTTATTGCTTTCAAATATTTGATAAGCAGCCAAACACTGAATCTTCCCCCCTTAAGTGAATCTTCACTGGTCTAAATTAAATGTCTGGCAGAAACAAACTGCAGTTTAGACAGTTCTAATTCTGCTTTTGGGCCCTCACCAAGCCTTTTCTTTCCTTCACCTGCCCTTAGATCACCCCAATAGTGTTTCAAGAGATCACATAAGCTGCTTCTGCCTAAGTCAGCATTTCTAGGGGGCTGGACCACCTTAATAAACCCCCTGTATCAGCCAAGGAGAGGGAGAGGGGTGCTTTTTACTCCTGCTGCAGTGGGAAGAAGAGAACTTTGGCATTTAGCAGTGTCCAGCAAATCGCAGACATCACCCAGGATCCAAGCCAGTGCTCTGTGGTGTGCTTTGTCACAGCCCTAAAAACTAAAGAGCAGGGAATTCAGTCTGTTCTCCATCTCACTGCTCACACAGAGCAGCAGCTCTAGACCAGAATACCAACAGCTCTGGGCAGACAGATGATGCAGAGGTGGGTTTGCTGTGGTGAAAGTGTTTAAAAAAACACATTTTAGGAGGCATGTTCACAATTAGTTTGAGCTGTTCTGATCATGGGCTACTGCTGCAAAAAGTGTTTTCTCTCTCTACCATCTCTCCTCCCCTCTGCACCATGTTCTGCTGCTCTTAACAACTACACATGGATGAAAAGCAGCTTAGCTGCTCAAAGAGGGAAAAGGAAGAACATCAGGAGCAGGCATGTTTCCTCTCAGAATACTCAGAGCCATTCAGAAGAGCTCTTATTAACAACAGATTCAGAGATTATCATATCTTGGTAGATATTTGATTCCTTTTTGATAATTGCCACTTGTGCTCTCAGCAACAGCCCAAACTACAACATATTGTGTGGTATATTTGTTTCCAAACATTCAAATCTCCACAAGCTGTTAATTACCCTAACTTGGAAAAATCCATTTAAACAGGATTACAATCATCTTATCCATTTTATTACTCTGCACTAAAGCATTAACCCTTCTCCAACACAAAAAACTTCTGTGGCTTTTTCAGCTGAGGCCAAGATACATCCACTCCTTCTAAAATGAAGCTTCATAGTCAGTGACAGAGAAGTGTCCTGTCCCCTTCAGATGTGTTTTCCGTGTTACCTCAGGACTAGTCACTGCATGCCTGAAGGGTAAGGTAGCTGAGTTAACTCTTGTCACTGGATGTTGTCTTTTCTTGCACATCCAGATTTCAGATAGAGCAGTGTCCCGTCCTGCCTTATAATGTTGCCAAGTGATCATTGGAACTTCAAGAGGAACAAGGAACCTACAGCCAAAAGTGGTGTGATCTGCCCTTCTACCAGCCAAATAATCTTTAACTACCCTGTACAGAGTTTGCAAAAAGCAAGGAGACTTCCAAAAGCACTAACAGAGAAAAAAGCAAATCCCCCAGAGACTGAACTAAACAAAATCAAGTGCAAGAAAAACAATAACTCACAAGCTCTCCATCACCTCTCCTTGGCGCCTTGCGTATGGACTCTTCTGAAGCTCTACGATCTCTGTGTGCAGAGCCATGATCTGCTCATCCAGATATCCAATATCTTCAGCCTAAGGGCAACATTGTACACATCAAACTGGGAGGTACAAATCCAAGTGCCAGGTGCTGGACTTGGGTCACAACAACCGAATGCAGTGCTTTAGGGCTTGGGGCAGATTGGCTGTAAACAGCCTGGAAGAAAAGGACCTAGTGATACTGGTTTGACAGGGGGCTGAAGATGTGCCACAGAGTAGAACATTTTTCCTTCTTGATAAGCAGGAAGAGTGTGACTACACATGTGAGCTGCACAGCTTGAAGACAGATCATTCTGATGGTCTGTGAAGTAAATATTTGTTACTTTGGCAGTGGTACATGCTGCAAACAGCCAGAGATAGCTTTCATCTATGCTGCTAGAAGCTTCCCTTTAATCTTTGTTGCTTTCTAACAGGGACCAACAAGATCCCCAAATGTGAAGAGCTAAACAGAGGTGAATTCTAGTTGCTCTATTTCCATCACATGAGCAAGAAGAAAAAGGCTCCAAGAACCTTTTGGAGTAGGTAAAAGGATCCCAGAAGTAAAGGATCCCAGACCCTGAACTGCCCAGTCTGTTCCTTCATAAAAACAAACAGTCTGATTCATTGTTTGTTTCTAAGGCATTAATCAGGCAACGGTGTGGTTAGGAGGCCAGGGCAGTGACTGTCATCCTGTACTGGGCACTGGTGAGGCCAAACCTCCAATACTGGATTCAGTTTTGGGCCACTCACTCCAACAAGGACAGTGAGGGGCTGGAGCAGGTCCAGAGAAGGGCAGTGAGGTTGGTGAAAGTTCCAAGCAGAAGTCTTGTGAGAAGCAGCTGCAGGACCTGGGGTTGTTCATTCTGGAGAAGAGCCTCCTCTACTACCCCCTGAAAGGAAGCTGGAGCCAAGTGGATGTTGGTCTCTTCTGCCTAGTAACAACAGATAGGATGAGAGGAAATGGTCTCAAGTTTCCCCAGTGGAGTTTTAGGTTGAACATTAGAAGAAACTTGTTCCCTGAAAGGGTTCTCAACCACTGGCACAGGGTCTGCAGAGGGGTGGTGATTGAATCCCCATCTCTAGAAGGATTTAAAACACTGGAAGGATTTTAAGAGATGTGGTGCTGAGGGACGTGGTTTAACACCAGGCTTGACAGTACTAGGTTAATGGTTGGAATCAATGATCTTAATCATCTTAGAGGTATTTTTCATCCAAAACAGTTCTATGGCTCTACGACCACTGTGATCGTTGCATTACTGCGACAGTCAACACAAGAACTCCCTTCAGGGCAGAGCAGAAACCTGAGCCATCAGCCCTGACCAGCAGAATTGCAATGCTCTCAGCACTCTTGCAGCAAGCTGTTATCACACAGCACCATACAGAGATGACTACTTCTGGAAGTATTTAAAGAGCTTCTATTCTAAAAAAATGCATTTCAAATGTGCTGATTTATTTTTACACATTCCTGTATGTTAAAAAAGCTTTTGTCTCCTCATGGCTTTCACTGGAGGCAAAGGTCAAACCCTCATTCCCAGAAGACAGAGATCAGAATTTTCAGCAGAAGATAAATTCAACTAACCTTCCTCTGAGAGAAACAGAAAGCCATGATATCAGCTCAGCTGTCCAGAAAACACAAGTGAAAACATCTGCTCTTCATTAGGACTGTTCAGAGCAAGAACTGGCTCTGTCTCTGCTCTAAATGGATGAGTCTTATTCAAAACTCATTTGCATATCTACCAGCAGAATGCCAGAAATGTCTGTCCAGACTCTCCACAAAGTGCTGCCACTTTGAATTACTGCATAGTAAGTGACTGACATAAGCTAACAGACAGGAAGCTCCACCTCAACGTGAGGAGAAACTACTTTACCATAAGGGTGACAGAGCCCTGGGGCAGGCTGCCCAGAGAGGTTGTGGTGTCTCCTCCTCTGGAGACTTTCAGTGTCAACCTTGATGTGTTGCTCTGTGGCCTGCCCTGGGTGCTCCTGCTTTGGCAGAGGGGTTGGACTGAACGATTTATGGAGGTCCCTTCCAGCCCCTAGTGTTCTATGATTCTGTTCACTTGAGCAATGTACATTCTTGAGTGCATGAAATCTATCCAGAAGGACTCTTGCATATAGCAATACAATTTCTTCCAGGCAATAAATAGAATCATAGAATCATAGAATGGTTTAGGTTGGAAGGGACCTCAAGGATCATCCAGCTCCGACCCCCTGCCATAGGCAGGGACACCTCCCACTAGAGCAGGCTGCTCAAGGCCTCATCCAGCCTGGCTTTAAACGCCTCCAGGGAGGAAGCATCCACAACCTCCCTGGGCAACCCGTTCCAGTGTCTTACCACCCTCACTGTAAAGAACTTCCTCCTAACATCCAGTCTAAATCTCCCCTCTTCCAGCTTAAACCCATTCCCCCTCGTCCTAACATTACTAGACCGTGTAAATAGTCCCTCCCCAGCTTTCCTGTAGGCTCCCTTCAAATACTGGAAGGCCACTATAAGGTCTCCTCGAAGCCTTCTCCTCTCCAGGCTGAAGAGCCCCAACTCTCTCAGCCTGTCCTCATAGCAGAGGTGCTCCAGCCCTCTGATCATCTTCGTGGCTCTCCTTTGGACCCGCTCCAGCAGTTCCATGTCCTTCTTGTATTGGGGGCTCCAGAACTGCACACAGTACTCCAGGTGGGGTCTGACGAGAGCAGAGTAAAGGGGGAGAATCACCTCCCTTGCCCTGCTGGCCACACTTCTCTTGATGCAGCCCAGCACTCGGTTGGCTGTCTGGGCTGCATGTGCACACTGCCGGCTCATGTTGAGCTTCTCGTCGACCCAGACCCCCAGGTCCTTCTCCTCAGGGCTGCTCTCCAGCCATTCATCACCCAGCCTGTATCTGTGCCTGGGATTGCACCGACCCAGGTGCAGGACCTTACACTTGGCCTTGTTAAACGTCATGAGGTTGGCCTGGGCCCACCTCTCCAGCCTGTCCAGGTCCCTCTGGATGGCATCCCTGCCCTCCAGCAAGTCAGCTGTGCCACACAGCTTGGTGTCACCTGCGAACTTGCTGAGGGTGCACTCAATTCCTCTGTCCATATCACTGACAAAGATGTTAAAGAGCACTGGTCCCAGCACTGACCCCTGAGGAACACCACCTGTCACCGGTCGCCAGGTGGACATTGTGCCATTGATCACCATTCTCTGCATGCAACCATCCAGCCAATTCCTTTTCCAGTGAGTGCTCCTATACAGGCAACTAAGCCTAGTAACATTAGATTCAGACAAACTGGTGACTGGGGAGTGTTTGTTTTCTTGCTCTCTTTCCCACAGCAGGCAGGATATGAAACAGGCGGAAGAGACGTACAACACAAAGTTCCTGTCAGGGCATATTTTATAGAGAGATTATGGAGATTCTTTAATGTGCCCTACCTGTGCACACTGAGAGGCCTTCTCTTCCATCTCCTTCCAGGCTTTCAGCATCTTTTCTGAAGCTGAAGAGAGTTGTTAATTTATAAGCAGATAAACACAAGAAAATAAAGCATGGCCTGAAGCTTACACCTGTCAGTTGTGAGTTTCAATACAGAGAGGACATTGCTGAATCTCTGAGTAGAAGTCAGGACCCAGAGATCAGAGAGACAGCAGCACTGCAACTTAGCAACTCCATGCTTAACCTTAACTGAAAACTGCTCCAGTAGGATTTTCAGTGTTTGCAATCCTCATCCTAAAATGAGTTTGAGCTTTTCAAGTCCACTGTTAGGCTCAACAACTGCCACTTTTGATTAAATACAGACTCCTCAAACCCAGTTCACTGAGGCTCTCCATTTTCCATCACTACCCTTCAGCCTAGTCTTTATTTTTGACTTGTTTCAGTTTTCTGCCACACATCCAAACTATGCACAAATCTTCCTCTGTTCCCCTGAACACTCTTTGTCAGATGCAGATATTCCTGTGATACTGAAGTTGTAGCTGGTTCTGTTTCATCTCCTCTCTTGTCCTGACACTTGCTGCCTAACAGGAAGCACAGCAAGATCACTCATCTAGTGCTGTTTCTGCAGTCACCGTGCCCATTTGTCCTGCCAGGGATGGTTAATGGCCCTTCCACTGTAGAGTAGCTCTTCCCCTCGCTTCATGCCCAGGGAAAATTCCAAATGGATCAGACTGAATAAATAAACAGCAAACATTCACAGCACCACTACTATTAATACTGCAATTTTCTTAGCTTAGTGCTCTCAATGGGGAACAGCTGAACACCTGCTTCACTGTCACTCTGAGAAACCTATTTTTTTCTATTTTTTAAAATTGTCCTGCCTTTGCCTCTGTCAAACTCTTCTGCACCTGCCCCAGTTAAAACATACCCATGAAGATGCTGAGGGAGAAGAGCTGCCCCTGCACTCATTTCCATTTAATGGCAGTTCTTACCCACAGCCCTTCCCAGTCAGATCCCACCCAGGTTAAGTATTACACTATACACACATATGCCATAAGCCATCTGGTCACTGTATCTCTCCAGATCAAGATGAATGCTTTGATGAAAGAATTCCAGCTTAGCTTTCAGCTGCTGAGATGCTGACACCATGTTGTTCTTCATTTTGATCAGGTTGGCATTATAGCGAAGGAGACTGAGCCTAACAAATGAAACAAGAGATGTCAGCTGAAAAGCCTCTCTGGCCTTAAGCAGCCACTGCTGTTACATCATCTGAAGGAAAGGCAGAGCCAGCAAAATGTTTTGTAAGATCCCTAGAGTTGTACAGATTCACCTGAGCTGGAAAGGAATGTTTTGTAAGATCCCTAGAGTTGTACAGATTCACCTGAGCTGGAAAGGACCATCTAAAGGTCATCTAAGTCCAACCCCACTGCAGTCAGCAGGGACATCCTTCACTAGATCAGGTTGCTCACAGCCCTGTCAAGGTTTAATACCTTGAATATCTCTAGGGATGAAGCCTTCACTCCCTCCCTGGCCAACCTGTTCCAGTGTTCCAGCACCCTCATTGTAAAGAATCCACTCCTCACATCCAATCTAAATCTGCGCTGCTCTACTTTGAAGCCATTGTCCTCATCCTGTCGCTGCAGGCCTTTATAAACAGAATCTCTCCGGCCTCCTTGTAGGCCTCCTTCAGGTACTGGAAGGTTCTCTTCTCCATGCTGAACAACCCCAGCTCCCTCAGCCTGTCCTCACAGCAGAGGTGCTCCAAGATTAAGGGAGTGGAATATGTCTCCCGTGAGGTAAACCTGGAAGAGTCAGGACCACTGCACCTGAAGATGACATGACTGAGTGAGCATGGAAATGTGCAACACCTGAAAAGAGGGTGCAGGGAGAATGGAGTTAGGCTGTTTTCAGGATTGCCCAGTGAAAGGACCAGAGGCAACGGCCAAAACTGGAAACACAGGAGGTTCCTTCCGAACATCAGGAAATTCTGTTTTACAATGAAGGTAACCAAGCATTAGCACTTGTAGGGTTTCCACCCTTGGAGATGCTTTAGAGCCATCCAGATATAGTCCTGAGCAACCAACTCTGGGTGATCGTGCTTGAGCAGGCATGTTGGACAGGATGGCCTCCAGATATCCCTTCCACCCTCAGCCACTCTGAGAGTCTGTAACTGTATTAAGGTTCAAGTTTTTCTAGTTATCAATTTCAGGCACTGTGCAATAAAATTCCTGGAGTGAAACAAGTCCTAGGCCAAATATCTTTCTACAACTTACAAAGAGAGAACAGCAGAGAGCTGCAAAAACCTTTGATCAACCAAGACTCTACAGGATGTTGGTTTCTGTGCAAGCAGCCTCTGTATTTGCACACTAATGTATCTTCTGAAGGAGGAATACCAACTTACATGGCAGCTCTCTGGCCCTGGAAGAGCCTGCTGTAATCCTCTTTGAGCCCGATCACGTAGTGAACTGCTTCTGCCCACACCTTGCGCAGCTGAGGAATCGGCAGCTGGATTTTACTGTCCTGCACTGAACACAAGACAATCACAATTGGACACAAATCACAGAATTAACCAGGTTGGAAAAGACCTTCAAGGTCGAGTCCAACCCATCACCCAACACCTTCTAATTAACTAAATCATGGCACTAAGTGCCTCATCCAGTCTCTTTTTAAACACCTCCAGGGATGGTGACTCCACCACCTCTCCGGGCAGCCCATTCCAATGCCAATCACTCTTGCTGTGAAGAACTTCTTCCTAACATCCAGCTTGAACTTGCCCTGGCACACCTTGAGGCTGTGTCCTCTTGTTCTGTCTCTGGGTACCTGGGAGAATAGACCAACCCCAGCTGGCTACAATCTCCTTTCAGGTAGTTGTAGAGAGGAATAACGTGTGCTCTGAGCCTCCTCTTCTCCAGGCTGCACACCCCCAGCTCCCTCAGCCTCTCCTCACAGGACTGTGCTCCAGCCCCCTCACCAGCCTTGGTGCCCTTCTCTGGACATGTTCAGCACCTCAACATCTTTCTTAAATTGAGGGGCCCAGAACTGGACACAGTACTCAAGGTGTGGCCTAACCAGTACTGAGTACAGGGGCAGAAGGACTTCCTTGGTCCTGCTGGCCACACCATTCCTGATACAGGCCAGGATGTCATTGGCCTTCTTGGCCACCTGAGCACACTACTGGCTCATGTTCAGTCACCTGTCAACCAATACCCCCAGGTCTCTTTCTGTCTGGCTGCTCTTCAGCCACTGTCCCCAGCCTGCAGCACTCCATGGGGCTGTTGTGGCCAAACTGCAGAACCTGGCACTTGGACTTGTTAAAACTCCTGGCACCAGACTGTGCCCATCTCTCCAGGCCTCTCTGCAGAGCCTTCCTGCCCTCTAACAGATCAACATACGCTCCTAACTTGGTGTCATCTCACTGATGGAGAACTCAATCCTCTTCTCCAGATCCTCAATGAAGATATTAAACAGGACTGGGCCCAGCACTGATCCCTGGGGCACACCACTAGTGACAGCTGCCAGCTGCATGTGGCTCCATTCACCACCGCTCTCTGGGCCTAGCCATCCAGACAGTTCTCAACTCAGCACAGAGTGCCCCTGTCCAAGCCATGGGCTGCCAGCTCGGCCAGAAGTTTGCTATGGCAAGGAAAACATGAGCTGAGAAAATGACTTGCAGTCTTTAGATCAAGGGATCAAGGCAGAGAAGATCTGCTCAATTTTCATGTGATGCTGCCTAAGTGTGTATCAGCTTTTCATATGACCACTCTCTGGGTGTTGTTGGTCGTATCTGGGTCAATTCTGGGCTCACCAGTACATCAGAGACATGGAGAAAGGCCAGTGAAGATGAAGGGACTGGAATAGCTCTCTCATGAGGCAAGGCTAGGAGAGCTTTACTGGCTCTCCCTTCCCCATTGGACAGGCAACAGCTCACTTTTGAGCTCATAGCCTCAAAAGTGCTGGTTTCTTTGAGCATTTTGTGCAGCTGGCAGTAGCAGCCATAGGCACACTACGAGGCAGGAGTCATGGGCGACTTCATCCCTAAACTCTATCAAAGGAACTTGTTCAGGCTAACAAAAAAAAAATCATTGTTCCACTGAATCAAGTATCAGAGCCTTAGCTCCAAAAGATTCCAGTGTGTGCAGAGAAGGGCAATTGAGCTGCTGAAGGTTCTGGAGAACATATCTTATGAGGAACAGCTGAGGCAACTGGGGTTGCTTAGCCTGGAGAAAAGAAGGCTGAGGGGGGAGACCTTCTGGCTTTCTACAGCTCCCAGGAAGAAGGTTGGAGCATGGTGGGTGTTGGCCTTTTCTCCCTCTAACACAGTGATAGAAGAGGAGGAAATGGCCTCAAACTGCACCCCAGGAGGTTTAGGTTGGACATGAGAAGAGATTTCTTCATTGAAAGGGTTCTCAAATACTGGAAAAGACTCCCCAGGGAGGTGGTTGAATCCTTATCCCTGGAGGTATTTAAAAGACACAGAGATGTAGTTGGTGCTGATTGCAACCAAGGAGTGCAACCTTGGACTTCAGGAAGGCTAACTTTGTCCTCTTCAAGAAACTGCTTAGTGAAATCACATAGATTAGGGCTCTGGAAGGTAGAGAGGCTCAAGAGAGCTGATTAATATTCAAAAGCTACCTCCTTCAAGTTCAGGATCAGTGTATCCCTAAAAGCAAGAAATCAGTCAAGGAAAGCAGGAGACCTGCATGGTTGAGCAGGACGCTTCTGAAAAAGCTCAAGTAGACGAAGATGACACAAATGCTGTCAGAGTACACAAGGATTGTGGGAATGCAACGCAAGAGAGAATAATAGCAAGCAGTGCATAAGCATTTGATGTTCATTCCCACAGCTTCAAGATGTCCCCCACGGAGGAGAAAACATAGTGGGACATCTGGCTAAGCGGAAAAACAAGGTGTGATGTATGTAAAAGATTGGGCTGTACTCACCTAGATTATGCTGATGTGTAGGTGTGTGTGCTATGCTCTAGACTATATAAACAGGGTCATAACATCAATGAATGTCTCCAGTGGGTGAATCATGTGGAGTCCCTGTTGTCCCTCATCGGCAAGGGATGAAATAAAGACCAAACTGAACCTGGCAAGTAATGCTGTGGTCAAGGCAAAAGGGAAACTGGAGGAAAGGTGGGTCTGCTGCTAAATGAGGGAGGTGCCACAGTGAAGGAGAATGATGAGAAGATGGGACTATTGAATCCCTTTTTGACTACAGTCTTTACTGCTCAGGTCAGCCCTCAGGAATCCCTGACTTTGGAGATAAGAGATAAAGCCTGAAAGAAAGAAGACTTTCCCTCGGTTGAGGAGGATCAAATTCAATAAACTGGATGCCCACAAGTCCCTAAGTCCTGATGGGATGCACCCTCAAGTGCTGAGGAAGCTGGCAGAAGTCCTTGTGGGACCACACTACATAATCTTTGAAAGGCCCTGGAGAACAGGCAAAGTGCCTGAGGGCTGGAGAAAAGCCAGTGTCACTCCAGTCTTCAAAATGGACAAGAAGGAAGACCCAGGAAACTACAGGCTTGCCAGCCTCACCTCCATCCCTAGAAAGACTATGGAACAGCTTGTTCTGTGTGTCATCTCAAAGCATGTAGAGGAAAACAGGGCTACAAGAAGTAGTCAGTATGGATACACCAAGAGGAAGTCACATCTGATGATGGGAACAGTAATATTAAATGTAATGTTTCTATAGAATTGTCTGAATATTATACACTGGAATATAAGCCATGGACAGACGAGAGTGCATGAGCTCAGAAGTACTGTGTTAAGACAAAATGGAAGGTTGGAATGACCTTAGAGAATGGTGTAACAAACACAAACAAATGTAAGGCTGGAGCCTGTGGTTTTCACCTGTCTCTCCTGAGTTAGATTGCTTAGACACAATGTACATGCTGCTGAGGGACTATGATGAATCTCTACAACAATTAGTATGTAATTTCTAAGGCAAGTACATGTGACCAATTGCAGTTTAATACAATTTGTAGCCTTCTGATGAAAGGTATAAAAACACAGGTTTGGACTGCAATAAACAGATTGGATTGGTTGTGTCAGGCCTTCTTCCCATCTCTTCTGATGTCTATGGCATTGAAGCCCATGGCAGTCTGACTAATCTGATAACCTCCTATGAGAGCATGACTAGATGGACAGATGAGGGGACAGCAGCAGACACTGTCTTCCCTGCCTTCAGCAAGGGGCACCCTCAGCAGCCTCACAGGCAAGCTTAAGAAGTGCAAGTCAGATGAATGTGATCTTGTGGAAGTCCCTTCCAATCCAGACCATTCTACAATTCTATTCTGTTTCTACCATCCTGTCTCAGATTCAGCAGGGCCAGAGAAGTCATCTTATCCCTGTAGTGGGCACTAGTGAGGCTGCACCTCGACTACTGGGTTCAGTTTGGGCCACTCCAAGAACGACCTTGAGGGACTGGAGTGTGTCCAGAGAAGGGCAAGGTGGCCAGTGAGGTATCTTGAACACAGGTCCTGTGAGGAGCAGCTGGGGTTTTCAGCCTGAAGAAGAGGAAGCTGAGTGGAGATCACTCTCCACAACTCTCAGAAAGGAGGTCTGAGACAGGGGGGGTCCAGTCTCTCTTTGCAGGTAACAAGTGATGAGTTGAATATGGCTTTAAATTGCACCAGGGGAGGTTCAAATTATAGACCAGGAAAAATTCCTGCACCAAAAGGATCATCAGTTACTGAAACAGGCTTCCCAGGAAAGCAGTGGAGTCAACATTCCTGGAGGTGTTTTAAAGATGTTTGGATGAGGTGCTGAGGAACCTCAGGGTCTAAGAACAGCAGATTACAGTTGGACTCCATAACCTTAGTGTCTTTTCCAACGAGCCTATTCTATGAGTCTACGAGGTTCAGAAGCATGAACCTAGGTGAACTCTAGGAAGGTAAGTGCTCCCAAACATCCAAAGCATCCAAGTCTCAGGAGACAGAACTGCAAGAAGCTGAAACCTGTTTGTACTCAGGGAGGTGGAGAAGGGGTATGTCTGTAATTTCTACAGATGCTAAATCCCAAGAGAAGAAAGTCCCTAACCCTGGATATTGCACCTATGGTGTGTGTTGGACACCTCTGTGGGCCAACGCTCAAGTTTGGCAATCACCTCCCAGCAGGATGCGAGTGCCACACTCTGTAGGTGTGAAGTGAGAAGACCCTTTAGCAGAGCAGAAGTTGCGCAAATGAAATTGTGGCCCCCAGGTCAGAATCCTCTTTCCAGGATGTAGTGTGCAGACAAGTTTGCTCTGGTGAGCTGGAGACCTGGAGCACTGTGTCCAGCTCTGGAGCCCTTAACACAGGAAGGACATGGACCTGATGAAGTAGGTGCAGAGGAGGGCAGGCTGAGGGAGTTGGGGTTGTTCAGCCTGGAGAAGAAAGGGCTCCGGGGAGACCTAATAGCAGCCTGCCAGGACCTGAAGGGGTCTACAAGAAAGCTGCAGAGAGACTATTTGCAAAGGCTTGCAGGGACAGGACCAGGGGCAATGGCTTCAAACTAAAGCAGAGCAGATTGTGATTGGATGTGAGGAACAAGTTATTTCCATGAGGGCGCTGGAACACTGCAACAGGTTGCCCAGGGAGGCGGTTGAGGCCCCATCCCTGGAGATATTCAAGGTGAGGTTGGACAGGGCTTTGGGCAACTTGGTCTAGTGGAGGATGTCCCTGCTGAGTGCAGGGGGGTGGACTGGGTGACCTTTGGAGGTTGCTTCCAACCCAGGCCATTCTGTGATTCTATAACCAAAACTTTCCCTCTCTAGGCTACAAGATCAGGTTGCACAGATCACCTGCCAAACCTTCAATCATGTTGTGGTTCTGTTGAAGTGAGGCAATGCTCAGGTTTAGGTGGGGTAGTTGATGTTCAGAGCACAGATTTTAATACAAGGGCAAACACCTTCAATGAATTCTGAAGTCACTCTATAGGAAAGTTCCCAAATTTGGGCTGAGCAATAAACTCTCTGAACTGTCACATCTACAAAATGCGGAGATTTAACACTGTAGCTGAAACTTTGCTAGGCTGCTCCAGGTTCTCAGAGGGCCACCTCTGAATCACAGTGCCCTTCAAGAAAACAAACGCATACAGCAACCCTCCTTTCAAATGAATTAAGCAGCAGTGCTTTCAGCTGTCATCCAGCAGACTTACCAATGTAATTCACACAGTCAGACAAGCTCCGAGAAGCGAAGGGGCCATCATAGACAGTCTTGTTTTTATCAAACAAATAGACCATGTAGCTATCCCAGCCTCTCTGGTGAGAAAAGAGAAAGGATAATAAACAAGAGAAATCCCAAGCATAGCTCTCTCTGACCCAGAAGGGTCCTGGTAACATCCTGACTAATTATTGTTGGCAGACACTCTTCTTTTCACGTGCCTTAAGGAGATGATTTGGAAAGATCCCACAGCAATAGTCAAGAGTATAACTGCAGGAATTTGCTTATGTTATCCAATTAAGAAAATAATGTGAGGCTTTAAGAGTTACTCCCCTTACAAACTGTCTCCAGTGGGAAAAGATTACAGCAGTTTATCTCCCCTAAAACTTTAAAGTCCCTGAGATTGTGAAAGGCAAGACACTGAAGGAACAGAATGGTTCTTACCACACTATCGATAACACACTGAGAAGCAGGTTTCCGAGGGTCCAGGCAAATTCCTGTTTCCAAAAGCAGTTCCTGATTGCCAGTACTTATTCCAGTTTCTAACTCAATCCGAATCTGGAGGGAATGCAGGCTCTCCTCAGGATGCAAGAGAAATGAAACAATCTTGGCAGAGGTCATGTTTAGGATGTGTACTATCTGTGGAAAGAGTACATTGATTGCAAGTCACTGACTACCATGGACACTGGACACAGAAGCCTAGCAGGGAGCACGTAGGAATCAACATGTTAGAATGAGAACATTGCTGGAGTCTTAATTACTAAAATAATCAAATTCAGGAGCAAAGCCCCACATAATAAAACTCAGAGGCTGCTCCTAAGCAAGGGAGTCCTGCTTGTATTCTTGCTACGCTCTCTAGTTTTACTGCCGCTGGACAAAGACTGTAGGATCCAAGCCACACCAGACTGACAAGTTCCAACCCTAGGCACAATACTTTGTGTTTTGGGCTTCTATTCCTTTGGAATCATTACAGATCACACCAAATGATCTGCTGGCTTCTACAGACACTTGCCTCAGGTAGTCTTTATCCAGCAAAGCTCCAATAATCACTTGAAGAGTCAGGTGAATGTAATCTCTGTTCTGCTGCAGGTAATGCCACAGTACATGGATCTGCAGGTCACAGCTTCAGTAGTGGAACTGAGGAAAACTGCTATTAGCAAATACTAAACCATTCTCTGATCTTTACGAGTCTTACTGAGATGACAAGCAGTAATAGAGGGTCCTTCTTCCACTCCAAGTGTAGAGCTAGAGCTAAATACTGCTGGTTGTACTTTGCCTTCAGATATGCACCGGGCAGAGGTGGTACATACATTCACTTCCTGACACAAATGTTGCTCATGATTCTGAAGCTGGATGATGCCAGGATTATAGCTTTCCTCACACACTTTCTATCCCATGAGATGCTTTTGACAGGCCTTTAAACTCAGAAACAATCCTTGCTCACCTTCAAATTCAGTATGTGATCCATGATCAGGAAACACTTTGGACGATTGCTCTCAGGATCCAAACCTCCCCCCCTCTGTTGGGGATCCCAGTTCAGCATAAGTTGCAACCAATTTTCCATTGGCTCTACAATTAGACTAAAACAGAAGGACAGTCAGAAAGAGAAGGGGGATGTTCTGCAACACTCAGCCCATGGAGTGACCTAGGGTCTCACCACAGCTCTGTGGTTAGAGACCACATTTGTGCAACATCAAACCAACATGTGAAGAACAGTGATTTCACTGCAGCTGCTTAACCTTAAACACACAAAGCCTGAAAGGGGAGGAAAGAACATAGTGAGCATCTGCAATACATGGATGCTTGAGAGGTGGCCCGGTGCCAACCTCATGAAGCTCAACAAACTACAAGTTCCTGCACCTGGATTGAGGCAATCTGAAGCACAAATACAGGCTGGGTGGACAACAGATAGAGAGCAGTGCTGAGGAGAAGGACTTGGTGGGGTGCTGGTTGAAGAGATGCTCAGCACAAGCTGGTAATGTGTACTTCCAACCCAGAAAGTAGCCAGGTGCTGGACTGCATAAAAAACAGTGTAGGCCAGAGGTCAAGAGAGAGGATTCTGCCCCTCTGTTCTGCTGAGAACCTGCCTGCACTGCTGGGGCCAGCTCTGGAGCTCTCAACATGAGGACAGGGAAATGTTAAGAGTGGGTCCAAAGGAGGTCATGTAGGTTATCCAAGGCCTGAAGCACCTCTCCTATGAAGACAGGCTGCAGGAGTTGGGGTTGTGCAGCCTGGAGACGAGAAGACTCCTGAGAGACCTTAGAGCAGCCTTCCAGTATTTGAAGCGGGCTACAGGAGAGCTGGAGAGGGACTTTTGATAAAGACATGGAGTGTCAGGACAAGGGGTGATGGCTTCAAACTGGCAGACGCTGGATTTAGATCAGACATCAGGAAGAAAGTCTTTCCTGTTAGGGTGGTGAGACTCTCCAACAGGTTGCCCAGAGAATCTGTGGAGGCTCCAAACCTGTCAGTGTTCAAGGCCAGGTTGGATGAGGCCTTCAGCAGTCTAGTCCAGTAGGAGGTGTTCCTGCCCATGGTAAGGAGGTTGGAACTGGATGATCTTTAATGTTCCTTTCAACCCAAATTATTCTATGTTTCTATGATAAAATCAAATAGTTTTTCAAAGCCTTGCCTGTGAAATAGTCACCCCTATGCCACAGATCTGCCTGCAAGGCTTTCCTCTATGTTTATCCACAGGAGATGCATATAATTTTATTGTCAAGCACATCTTTAAAGACAGCAGACAGTTCAAAAAGACCAAAGCACTTGCCCAAAGCTGCTCATTTAGTTTGTAACTCCAGTACTTGTTCTAGAAGACCGCCAGTGCATTATGCCGCACTGCTGGGCACACCTAAAGGTACAAGCTAAGTGCCACATGATCAGACTTGGTACAGACCCATTAATTCAGGTCGAGGGCCCTTCTGGAGGTGGGCTCAGAAGGAAAACAGCAGGGTCATCATCTCAGCCACAGCAGGCTACTCAGGATCGTGTCCAAGCAAGTCTGGACAAATGGAGGTGTCCCATTGCTCGGGATCCTGTCCCAGAGATGAAATCAATAGTACAGGGAGACACTCTTCCTGTGTTACAATTTTATTTACCTTGTAACCTTTGCTGTAACCTTTCAATGAGCTAGCAGTGTGCTCAGGTGGACAAGAAGACCAACAGCACCCTGACCTGGATCAGCAAGAGGGTGGCCAGCAGGACCAGGACAATTGTCTTACCCCTGTGCTGGACACTGGTGAAGTTACGCTTCCAAGAATAACATCGGGCCCCTAACTTCAAGAATGACACTGAGGAGCTGGAACAGGTCCAGAGAAGGGCAAGGATGCTGGAGAAAGGTCTGGTGAGGAGCACCTGAGGAAACTGGGTATGTTCAGTCTGGAGTAGAGGAGACTGAAGAGAGATCTCATTGCTCTCTACAGCTCCCTGAAAGGAGGCTGGAGTGAGGTGGGGCTGTCCACGGAGGTGGTGGAGTCCCCATCCGTGGAGGTGCTCAAGAAATGTGTGGCCATGGCATTTGGGGACATGGTTTAACTGCCATAGTGGGGCTGGGCTGATGGTTGGACTCTGTGATCTTGGAAGTCTTTTCCAATCAAAACAATTCTGTGATTCACTCTGTCACATTACATTGCCTCTGTAATACCCCAACAGACAAAATTGGATCCCTCTTTGCCTTACTGAAGCGGGGAAACCCTCAGGAGGCTCTCCTTATACGCTCTATTCAAGAGGCTCACTCCATCTTTGCAGCCTCTGCTGGACTTGCAGCAGATTTCCCAACACAAGCACCAAAATCTTTTGCTTTCATGGAACAGTATTTGGCTCACGTACTCAAGTACTTGGCACAGAGATTTAGCACATCAGGTTATCATGGGGATGTGCTCAGAGATTTAACACTATCAGGTTATCACGTGTATGTTACTCAGTGGCCTTGTGATAAGGCGTGGAAAGCAGTCCCAGTTCCCTCTACAAGGTGAGCTGCCAGAGAAGAACCTGAAGTACAAAAAAGAGACGAGGATATGGGCTATTCCTGGAGTCCTTGCCAGATGCTTGAAACACCTAGTGTTTATGATAAAGGAAGAAGAGCTCTCAGTTTAAAAGCGAAGGTAAAAACAGATTCATAGATTCACAGAATGGTTTGGGTTGAAAGGGACCTTAAAGATCATCCAGGTCCAACCCACCTGCCATAGGAAGGGACACCTCCCACCAGCCCCGGTTGCTCAAGGCCTCATCCAACCTGGCCTTCAACAACTACAGACCTGTCAGCCAGACCTCAGTGCCAGGGAAACTAACAGAGCAGATTATCTTGGGGGCAATAACTGCGCACCTAAGGGATGGCCAAGGGCTCAGGTCCAGCCAACATGGATTCAGGAAGGGCAGATCCTGCCTCTCCAACCTGATCTCCTTCTATGATCAGGTGACCCGCTTGGTGGATGTGGGGAGGCCTGTGGATGTGGTCTATCTGGACTTCAGCAAGGCCTTTGACACTGTCCCCCACAGCAAACTGCTGGCTAAGCTGTCAG
>WAAF01009606.1:0-20814 GCA_013400475.1 Tricholaema leucomelas | reverse complement strand
CCAGGGGAAATATAGGCTTGAGGTGAGGAGAAAGTTCTTCACTGAGAGAGTCATTAGCTACTGGAATGGGCTGCCCAGGGAGGTGGTGGAGTCGCCTTCCCTGGAGCTGTTCAAGGCAGGATTGGATGTGGCACTTGGTGCCATGGTCTAGCCTTGAGCTCTGTGGTAATGGGTTGGACTTGATGATCTATGAGGTCTCTTCCAACCTTGGTAATACTGTGATACTGTGATCTGCAGGTTTGGAGACTTCACAGCCTCCCTCGGCCATCTGTGCCAGTGCCTCCCCACCCTTGCTCTCAAGAATTTCTTCCTTATCTCCAGTCTCCATCTCCCCTCTTCCAGCTCAAAGTCATTGCCTGTCTTCCTATCACTCCCAGCCCTTGTCAAAAATCCCTTCTCTTGTAGTCCCCTGCAGGTACTAGATGACTGCTCTACGGTCTCCCTGGAGCCTTCTGAGGCCCCAGCTCTCTCCACCTGTCCCCACAGAGGAATTCTGATGCTAAGGGGACATTCAAATGTCAGAGGAACAAGTCCTTTTTGACAGGCACAAAAGTCAGCAGTGGGGATGGAGGTGAAACTGACCCACAAAATATTTGGGAAGCAGCATGCCCAACACACGACACGTCAAATCTGACCAAGAAGCTGGCCAGCAGCTGCCTCTGCTTGCCTGTATACACTAGGACACACTTACCCACACAGGCTGTGAGGCTGTGGCAAATGGGTACTGAAACGAATCTCCCCGTTCATCTCTTCAGAAGCAAAGATGTGCTTGGGATCCTTCTTCTTGATTTTTTCATGCCTAGTACAAGAAAATCTTTTGTGGCTATACTGACAGCACTACTTTTGTAATGGGACAGTTGAATATAGCAGCAGCAAAAAGCACCAGCCTAGTAGCTTAGAAAACCAAACTTCCTTCTAAGCAAAGACAGCCATTTCCCAACAACCCACTCAGAACATCTGGAAGAAGAAAAAGGGAGCGCTTGTAATGTACCCTGCAAACATTTTTTACACTTATCTGCAGGGAGGTCTGAGCAGTGTCAAACTGAAGGGGTTAACAAGCAACAGAAATCCCTGACCACAGAGAAAGCCTGCACAATAAAATTAGTCTCCACACATTGGTGAGCCAGAGAGAAGTTGCAAGAGTCATCTGGCCTAAGCCTTCCCCTTACTTTAATCTGCATGAAGCAAGTGTTGCAAGTACAGCCTGCTACTGGATCCAGCATCAGAGAAAGCCTCACCAGCAACACTGCCTCCATTTTCCTCACTGTGGCTTGCTTCAGCACTGGTCTGAAGCTTGCCTAGAGCTCAGCTCTCCTGGAACAGAAGCAGTATTTCCTCAAGCAAGTCAACACTCAGCAGTGAGGCTGCTGGACATCTGCTCCTGCACACTGCCAGTCTGCTCTCTGTCCAGCTAGCCTCAACTGGAACTGCAGCTACACAGGTGTAGCTCACACAGCTCTCTTTATGAATAAGGCAACACAGACAACAAATAAAATCCCCATGACTTTTAAGTGAGGGGGTCTCATGCACTTGAAAAGTGCTCTACTCCCTTGGAGCAGCTTCCCTGAATAGCCAGACCCTGAACAACTCTCAAAAAAAGTCTGTGCTACATCCTTCTCTGCCTGCCCCAACTTCACCCTGATGATAATTGCATTCATTCTACTCCTCACATTAGAAAATCAAGCTTTCCATCTTGGAAAAAAAACACAGAAAATCCTGAACTAGTCAAATAATAAACTCCCAAGAGTTAGCTGTTACAAGCAAACTACTGCAACATACTGTTTAGATTTTTAGGCCCTATTTTTTTTTTAGCCTAAAGTGGTTAAAATGTTTAAATTCCAATTTGTTAACATGCAGCAATTCTTTTTAAGCTAACACTTGCACAAACCCTCAAATTTACCTTCTCTCTCCTTATTTCAGTGCTTACAGAAAAGCAAGTCTTGTATTTTCTTTATGCTGTTACATAATCTCTTTTACAAACTAAGCGTAAATTACTCCAGGTATCAAAATGTGAGAAGCAGAAATACAAAACAGCATATTCCTGTCCCTTCTCGTAGCACACAAAGCATCAACCTCCAAACTAAACAGATCTATGATTTCCAGCAGGTTGCAGTCAGTCTGTCATCACTTCCCTAAATTTACTTAAAAACACATAACTATGTATTTATTACACACAAAAAAGCTCTGTCACACAAAAAGGCTGAAACTAAGGCATGCCACACACTAGATGAACTGTATCACTCCCCCTTGTTACACTTTTCTGACACCAGTACAGAGCTTGGTTTCTAATTTTTTTAATTCACATTCCACTTGGGGAAGAATTATTATAACTAGAGGCTACCATGCAACGTGAATGAACCACCAACCAAAGTGTCATTGGCACTACTGCATTATCAGCAGCTCCTGCACAGCTCCCAAGAATAAAAGTATCACTCTGGCTCATGCTGTCACCCCTGCTGCTTGGAGTAAATGTCTTACCAGGTGAAAGGCTGTAGGTTGTGTAAGAAAGGTCTAAATCCTGCAATGCATTCAAACACCATTGTCCCAAAGCTCCAATAATCAACAGTCACTGAGTAGGATTTGTTCTCAAAGAGTTCTGGAGCCTAAAAAGGATCACCAAAAGACACTTTCACAGTGGTTATTTCATGTGTTGTCTTGCATTTCTGTTGATACAACTGCACAACTAGGTGTAGCCCCCAGGTCCAGATTGGCATGGGCATGCTGATAAGGACCTCCTCAGGCTGCCTGGTGAATCAGGGCCTGGAGCACCGAACCCACAGGCAGATGGGAGAGCTGGGCTTGCTTGGTCTAGCTGTGGAGAGGCTGAGGGCAGCCCCCAGACCTGGCACAGGAAGAGATGGAGGGGGTGGATAGGGCCAAACTCATCTTGGAAGCAGCAGGGGCAATGAACCCACATCACCACCGGGCAGGTCCAAGTTGGATGTGAGGAAACAGTTCTTCCCCTGGAGAGGGAACACCTTTGGGACAGGGCCCCAGGAAGGTGCAGAACCCCCATTTCTTGAGGTTTTAGGACTTGGCTGGGCCAAGTGGTCTAACCTAGCGCTGGCAACAGTTCTGTTGGGAGCAGGAGGCTGGAAAAGGAACCTCTGTAAGGTCCTTCTGACACACACTTCTGCAATGCTATAAAGCATGTCAAGGCCAAATCACTTGTATACAAAAAACAACTCTTACCAAATACTGTAACGTTCCAACAAATGAAGTGCATAAACTTCCTTGATCCAAATCCTTTGCATACCCCAAGTCTATTATTTTGTGAACAACCTGCAGATAGTTTGAACAGCTCATCAGGAGAGTAGGTTCAGAGAAAAAAAGCCATGCAATCCAAAAGTTATGCACATAACACATCCACAGCATACACCTGAGCAGTTAAAAGCCGGAATGGAAACTCTAGAGGAGGTCCCTGGTGAAACTCTGACATGACACAGCATTGAGGTTGGCTGTCTCACCACATCAGCTGGCCTTCTCCACCTGTCTCAAAGACTTGACTTTCAATAAAGCAACTTGCCAGTGATAGCTTGCTTGCCAAAACCGAGCAGAAAGCTTTTAATCTGAGAATTTAAAGCTATTTGTTTCAACTGTAACAACAAAGAAAACTTTCACTGAGAAATCTGTGAAGCTGAGACTCAACTAGCCTGATGTTATATGCAGCCCTCATAGAATCAGTGGTCCAAAGGTCATCCAGTCCAACCCCTGAGCACTCAGCAGGGACATCCTCCACTAGATCAGGTTGCTCACAGCCCTGTCCAGCCTCACCTTGGATATCTCCAGGGATGGGGCCTCAACCACCTTCCTGTGCAACCTGTTGCAGTGTTCCAGCAGCCTCATGGCAAAGAACTTGTTCCTCACATGCAATCTCAATCTGCTCTGCTCTAGTTTGAAGGAATTGTCCCTTGCCGTGTCTCTGCAGGCCTTTGGGAACAGTCCCTCTGCAGCCTTCTTGTAGACTCTTTCAGGTACTAAAAGGCTGCCTGGAGCCTTCTCTTCTCCAGGCTGAACACCCCCAGCTCCCTCAGCCTGAACTCATGGCAGAGCTGCTCTAAACCCCTGAACATTTTTGTGGCCCTACTCTGGACCCACTCTATCACGTCCACGTCCTTCCAGTATTGAGGGCTTCAGACTAACCACCAGGACATTGCTACAACCTCACATCATTCACACTCAGCTGCAGGCAGATTTCTTGAATGGAAGCAAAAAATTGGTTTTAATGACTTGGATTTAGCAAACAGCAAAACAGGATCTGTGGCTTCAAGAAGATGTAAGCTTCTGGTAAATTCAGAGCTAAGTTTTGGATGCAGTTTGATGCCACAAAGCTACTTTCTCTCAGGTAAGACAAAAGTGCAGATAGCTTTCAGCACTGACAGTAGGAACATCGCTGACAGAGGCCACCTGACTTACCTTCCCACCTTCATCCTGAAGAACAATATTTTCAGGTTTTAAATCTCTATGTATAATTCTGTTCTCATGCAAATACTGGATACCAGACCCTGAAAGACAAGTATCTGATTTAATAGAAAAAAACCTCACATTGATTAAAAGAGACACATGAGAAAAATGTGACATCCATGACATCAAACAATTTTCATTTTAAAGCACCATTAAGAGCTTTTAGCATCATTAAGCCTACTGAAAGACTCAGATTTATGCAAGACTGAACTAGCTGTTTCTAGAGTTCAGCCCAGTGGCATAACCACAGGTCACATCTCATGCCTGTGAAGTGAGAGCAAAGGCAGCTGAATTCTTCTCAAGTTGCAGAATTCTAAACCAAACCACAGCTGTACAAGTTTCCTAAACATGTAGGCAGCTTGAAACAGCTCTGCACATCCTCTAGCCTAAGATCTTGGTACAAAAAGAACAATGGAACAGATTGCCCTTGTTGAGGCCCCATCCCTCAAGATACTCAAGATGAAGCTAGACAGGGCCCTGGGAACCTGAGGGTTGGACTGGCTGAGCTTTGAAGGTCCCTTCCAACCCAGACCATTCTGTGATATATGTCAGCACATTATGCAAGACATTGGTGAACTTAATTTGACATAGAACTGCTGACAAAAGGTGGCTTAGCTTCTAATAAAATTCCACCACTGCTGGTAGAACCACCCCAACAGCAAAGTGACCATCCAACTCCTATGAAGCAGAAGTGCGGCTGGAGCTAAAAATTGATTCCTAGGCAGTCCCTGGTCAGGCTTTGCAAGAAGCAGCTGGCTAAGGTGCCACCATCAAAGTCTTGGTCAGTACGAGCAGCACTGAGCTTAGAGGCTCAAGGCTTCCCCTCCGCTGGTAAGGGAAGAGAGTGCTCACAGCAGCCTCAATCCTGCTTACGCCCACCGCTAAAAACTGTTTTAAGCCTGTTTGCACAGGGGCTGTCACCAGAAGGAACACAGGTTCCCAAACTACCCCTTCCCAGATGCAACTTCCATGGTGGCACAGGTATTGTGAGTTTTAGCCTGGGATTAACAGAGATGGAAACTACTAATTAAAAAAAAAAGATAAATTAATAAAATCATGTTTTAACCAGGATGTTTCATGAACCTGCTCCTCACCTAGGCATGGGGGTGGCTGCCACAGAGGAAGGAAAAAGCAAAGAGCTGGATTGTGCCTTGTCACACACTCCAGACTTCAATTGCCTTGAGGGGCCTGTGGAGCCCCTAACAGAACAAAAACATGGCAGATTGTGCCTGTGGGAAGGTGAAAACTCACTACTAGTCCACTCAGGTAACAACACTGACTGCTAAATCAAAGATTATCCAGCAAGTGTCTGTCACAGGACACAGACAAACCAGCACATGACAGTTTTCGAAATGTGAGTTTGGACTGATACTTTGCTTTTTTAAAACAGTCACAAGCAAGCAGAAAGGAAAGGTCCCATGAAAGGCCTAAGGAAGGGTAGGTGTATTTTCTAATCTCCAACATGGGGTCTTTAAAATGTTCCTTTGCAAAAAAGGTATTCTAATTGCACACCTCTAGGCAGCCCTGCCTGCAAATCCATCACAAGATTATTGTAAGAGAAATAACAAACATGTTGTTACGGTTTGATACTGGGTGCCTTTAAGTACCGTAACAATTGAGGTCCTCCAGAGGCTAGAAAGGTCCAGGAGGTGGATTAGAAAGTGTAATTTTTTGTTATTTCATTCCCACAAGTCCTGTATCCCTACAAAACTGGCTGCAGAGTCAGTTTCTGCCACTTTCCCCTGCCCCCTCTCCCAGTCAGACCTTATCTCTTGTGGGGGAGACTTGCAACCTGGCTGGGCCTTGGCAGAGCTAATTTTTACTGCATCTTTTGGGCCTGGGTAGGAAGGAATGGGGGGAGGGGGGGCATTTGAGGCCTGGGGCATTGAGGCCTTGTTGCAGAGGAGGTTTTGCAAGGTTCTGGCCTAAAAACAATGTGGTAAGCCCAGGCTGAAGGACTAGGCCAAGGCTGAAGATGAATTTGTGCATTTAATATTGCTGTATGTATTTGTGTATAGTACTTCCATTTTAAATCTCCAATTCTTTCCAACCTGGATGGAGCGTTTTTCCTTTTACCTTTTTAGAAAAGGTAAAAGGATCAAAGACACTTGTCTGCAGTTCAAACACTTTCTCCCAGCAGAGTTCTCTCTGCTCCCAACCTTCACTGACCTCCCACTCATTTATACTTCAAACAGCATTTAGTTTTTATTTCTTCTCTGCTGCATTTTCAATTTTTTGCCAAAGACATACCAAGGACTTTCAGCTTATGGGGACAACTGACCCTGTTCTGCAGGTGGAAGGGAAAACAAGGAGGAAGGAACAGAGCTGCACTTGATTTTGGGCAGTCAACTGCAAGCCCATTGAGCATGCAAGCCCACTGAGAAGAACAAATCAATATATCCAAAAGGCTTTCTCAGATCAAAACTAGCTTCCAGGCAGAGATGGGCTATCTGTAAGAGAACTGAAAAACTAATGGGCTCTACTAAGATGCTCTCTTTAAAAGCCTAATTGCTGGAGAAACCATCTGTAAGTATTATTCCCAGGCAGATGGCTTGTCCTCCATAGGATGTCCATAAAGCTAAGTTCCTGCTGATACACAAGAGGGCCAGTTTCAGTCTCACATCTTAAATGCTCTCAGTGCGCAAGAATTTGGCATCAAGCAAGCTGATGTTCAACAGATTGAAAAACAAGATGAAACACTTCTTAATACCATTGAGTTTACCTCACAGAACGATTTTCATGGATCACTACATCCTTGGAAAATTGCTTTAAAGGTGGCATTCAATGGCATCACATCAAATTGCTTCCTATGAACAGTGCTGTCATAGAATTTTCTGCGTTGGAAGTGACCTCCAAAGGTCATCCATTCCAACCTCCCCTGCAGTCAGCAGGGACACCCTCAACTGTATCAGGCTGCCCACAGCCCTGTCCAGCCTCACCTTAGGCTGAGGGATGGGGCCTCAACTCCCTCCCTGGGCAACCTGTTGCGGTATTCCAGCACCCTCATAGAAAAGAACCTGCCTCTCACATCCAATCTCAATCCGCCCTGCTCTAGTTTGAAGCCACTGTCCTTGTCCTGTCCCTGCAGGCCTTTGCAAACAGGCTCTCTCCATTCTTCTTGTAGCCCCCTTCAGATACCAGAAGGCTGCTATTAGGTCTCCCTGAAGCCTTCTCTCCTCCAGGCTGCACAACCCCAGCTCCCTCAGCCTGTCCTTGTAGCAGAGCTGCTCCAGTCCCCCGATTATTTTTGTGGCACTCCTCTGGACCCTCTCCATCACCTTGGGCTACTCTTATCCTACACAGATTTTCTGCCCACCCCTTTCCAAATTGCAGAGTCTGAAACCCCCTTGATGTCATACACCTGTAAGACAGATCAAGTCAATGTCTGGCTAACTCTCATCTTATCATTACTTTACTTTCCTGCAGATTGCCTTGAGACCTTCCCTAGGGCCAACGGCAGTGGTCTTAGTGGGAAAAGAAGATTCTTCTTCAGCCTTCCATTTTGCAACACAGGACTGGTACCCCTCATTACACTGCTCACCAAGTACAGTTTGGTCTCATCCATCACCTCTGCAACTGCTCTTTCTGTAGCAACAGGCTGTCTCCAGACCTTCCTCAGCCTTCTCACTCTCAGATCAACCAAAGTTATTTCCCACCCAGTAGGGTGCTCCAGGCCATTGCACGGCCACGTGAGGATCTCCATGTTCCCCTGGAACTTGGGGCCAGATGTGGACAGCTGTAATCAGATATAGTTTCCCCACTGCTGAGTAAAGAGAGACCATGACCTCCATCACTGTGCTAAACAGAGTTCTAATGCAGACCAACAAAACTGCTTCAAAACAAGAAGCTTCTCAACACTTAACACTTGCTTTGAGATTTCCTGCCTAATTCACCATCAAGTTGAGAGCAAATCATTAGACAGAACATTGCTGGACTAGCCACAACATGGTAGGCTTCTCTGGCTATGGAGACAGAGAGACCTGGGGCTGTTCAGTCTGGAGAAGGCTCCAAGAAGACCTTATTGTAGCCTTCCAGTACCTGAAGGGGGCTACAACAAAGCTGGGGAAGGACTTTTAAGGATATCTGTTAGTGATAGGCCTGGGGGGAATGGATCCAAGCTAGAGGAGGGAAGATTTAGATATATGTTAGAAAGAAGTTCTTCACCATGAGGGTGGTGAGAGACTCGAACAGGTTGCCCAGGGAGGTGGTGAAAGCCTCATCCCTGGAGGTTTTTAACGCCAGAGTCACATCCAGTCTGAGGAACCTATCTAGTGTGAGGTATCCCTGCCCATGGCAGGAGGGTTGGAGCTAGATGATCCTTGAGTCCCTTCCAGCCCTGACAATTCTGATTCCTACATTCCTTTCTCTCAGCTCCACTCCAGTTTAGCTTCTCTTCTGTGCTGTGACTCTGAGCAAGCAACATTTCCCTCCCATCAAGCAAATCCTAGAGAAGCCACAAGGCTTCTTTCACCGGTTCTTGGTTTTTGGCTTGTTCCCTGAAGTGACATGCAGTTTGGGATCCCAAGAGCTATGAACAGAGATGGGGTTTGAATGGAAAATCATGACCACAATATAAACAAAGGGTTAAGGTCACAATTAACCTACAGCTGACCACTAACACAGGTTTTCCAGTCCCATGCCACAGACACATCTTGTCTCTGGGATCAATGAGGATAACAAGTGCTTCCTCCAGAAGAGAAACCTGGTTTCTTTTAACCCCCTCTTCTCCTTAGTGCCCTCTTTCAGAGTCAGCTAGGAAAAAGGCAAAACATCATTAAACACAATAAAAAAGCATCCATCAAAAATATAAATCACAAGGAAAGTGTTAGATTGCCTACCAATGTCACTAAGCAGATAAAGTATTTGACTTTCCTTAAGTCCACAGCAGTTTTCTGGTTTGTTCAGCAACTACAATAAAGAAAAGATGTTTAGACGCATACTGCAACATGTAATAGGCAAGAATAACACCTTCCATCCTCTGCTGAAACACAGGAACAGCAGAGGTCAGATATAACTCTAGATGAATGAGGTAGTTATCTTCGAGAGTTAAAAGCATGGGAGGAAAATTACTCCAACAAAACAAAACTACATTGCACAGAGATGGGGTTGAAAAGGAGCTTGGGAATGCTAGAAGGACAGCACAAAAGCAGGAGAGCCATCAAAAAGCAAGCAGGCAAGAGATGCAAGCAAGGCCTTATGGCTGCAGGTAGTGGGGAGCCTGAGGCTCCAGAATCTGCTTATCCTTCATTTGCTGAAGTTTGGCTTGATGGGATTTGAGAACACTCCAAACACTTTGAGGCAGAACTGCTGCTTGGAATAACAACTTTCCAGTGATGAAAAGAACCTGAGTGACAAAAAACAAAAGGAAAGGACGTGCATCCAAGCCCCTAGCATTCAAATGTGGGTCACCAATAAACAGGGGCAACCACAGATTTGAGTTTAGACCACAGAAAAGATCATTGCAATCATTTACAGCTCCAAAACAGCCCAGCTGGCTCAAAGCAATTGCTGCTTCAATATAGACTCTAACAGAGCCTGTTGTTTTTCCTCGGCCTGCTGTACTCAAGTGATATCCGGCACCGGAGAAAGCCACCCAGCTATCAGACTGCCCTGCAAGAGGCTGTTGGACACTGTGCATCCTCCCCTGCAGTCAGTCACCTGTAGTCAGTCCCCACTCCCACTGGCTAGCTCTGCCCTGGGCCATGTCTCCTTCCCCGTTGTCCTCCCAGTAACAAAATGCTGCTCAACACCTCAACACACTGGCTTCTAGCTTGCCCATCTACTTGATCCTGAGTGAAGATTGTTGGTCCGTGTGCCCACAACACGGACCTAACTCTTGACCCTACTTCTACTATAAAGTGCTTCTTAATCTGTTTTCTCCTTGGCCCCAAATTGTTTTCCTCTAGCAAAACATCTGATAGACGCAGCATAGGAAACTCCCTCCTAATTACTGTCTTAATGATCTTTGCTTTCCTGCATATGCTTTGGGTCAATCAACACATGACCTCATTTTTATTACACTGAAGGCTTTTACAGATGATTGAAGTACATCTCTGTGCTGCAGCTACCCTCTCATGATGGATCCTCATGTTTTTGTCTGCCTCCCACAATTCAGTCGTGGGAGAAGCCAAGCTTCAACATTTAACTTTTTAAGTTCTAGGTAGATGTGCTGAACAACAAAGGAAGAGAGACACCAAGTCAGAAATCAAGCTGAGGGCCCACAACACTATCTCGAAAGAGCAGAAGCATAAAAATGTGCATGGCCTACAGACAAAAAAAGATGCTTTTCCAGGCTTTATGGGACACTGCAGACGTGGAAGGAGAAATTAAGTGGTGCAAAACGCAACTGGTGCCAAGCAAGCTGAGAGAGAAAGATTTAAAGAGCAGCAGGATCAGAAATAAAGCAGCATGCATATTTGGGTTTTTTTCCCTTTAAGGACCAAAACATTACATGCAATCAAATGACATGAAGTGTGCCACTGCCTCCATTGTTGTGGCATCTGTGCAACATGTTAAGGATTCACCAAAAATTAAGTGCTCACACATTACATGGCAGCTAGTGCCAGGGTCCCAGATTTATTTTCAAGCAGTCTTAAAATGCTTTTCCTGCAACAATACCCAAGTACCCCCAAGAACACAGTAGGCTACACAAGCCTGCAACATCCAAAGGCTATTTTGACACACATTCACTTCATTCCACTGTCACTCTTGGCTCTTTGGAGCTCCCTGTTTGCAAAAGCTCCAAAACACATCAGTGAGGCCCAGTATGTTATCCCCACACTAGCTGCTGACACAGACATGCAGTTACTGCATTCAACACGTGCTTACTTTCTGCCAGCTATCCACCACCAAGCACAAAAACAAAAGGTAGCTAAGGGCATCCTGGGGTGGATTAAAATGGGTGTGGTCAAGACAACTTCTCCCCCCCTCTACTCTGCTTTGGTAAAGCCACATCTGGAATCTTGTGTCCAGTTCTTCAAGTCAAGAAGGACCTCAGGGAACTGCTTGAGACAGTCCAACCCAGAGCCACCAAGCTGCTGAAAGCAGTGGAACAGCTCCCTGTGAGAACAGGCTGAGGGAGCTGTGGCTTGGAGCAGAGGAGCCTGAGGGCTGCCCTCATTGCTTCCCTAAAGAAGTGCAGGATGAGTGCCCAGAGGACAGAGTCAGTGACGCCTAATGGCAGGACAAGAGTGGAGGCTGAGGCATAGGAAGTTCCACAACGAAAAGCTTTTTTACTGTGAGCATGACAGAACACTAGAACAGGCTGCCCAGGGCAGTTGTGGAGTCTCCTTCTCTGGAGACATTCAAAACCAGCCTGGATGCATTCCCGTGTGATCTGGTACAGATGACCCTGCTCTGGCAAGGAGGTTGGGCTGGATGATCTTTCCAGATCCCTTCCAGGCCCTAACATTCTATGATTCTGTGTGAGCTTCCTGATCACTTAGATGAGGCCATTTCTCAGCAATAGGGATTTGCTTCTCCACCCTAATACAAATGGTTGCTTCCAGATGCAGTAAAAAGGAAATGAAAACTTCATTGGGCCATGCAGCCACTGCATGAGGAACTACTGACAGGTCTTTTATTCTTGGGTGTCACTATTTTACAGAAAGAGAGTTCCACTTTCAGGAGAAAGCCTCTGAAGCCCTGGAAGCTTCAATCCAGTACCAAAACAATCCCTCCCTGTGCTGACAGCAACTGAACACTGGCTGCAAGTGAATCAGAACCAGATCAAACTCCAACCAGATAAAGAGACACATTGCAGCAAAGCTGTTACATACACACTGTGAGTATCCAGGCCGTGGGAAGTTGTACAAACAATAAAGCAGTGTTATCAAAGGTTAAGAGACTATCTGTCCTTGGATTGCTGGCCTCTGTCACTTTCAAACTCAAGCCATATTTCCCACACATGGGGTTTTTTTTCTTCACATTTATCTTCCCACATCTGTACCTAAAAGGATGTGCCACAGGACAAACATGTGCCACAACCAGCACAGCCACCACTTCTTTTGCTATGTGTTGCAACGTTACCTTTCGGAGGTCACCCCCTGAACAATACTCCATGGCCAGAAGAGGAACGTCGTTAACCAGAAAGTTCATCTCCTCAGGAACTTCACAGGCTCTTACTACATTGGGATGGTTCAACCTAAGCATATAGAAAGCTGGATGAAAACTGACTCCTCTTTTGGGAGAATGAGACAACAGATGAGTCAACCAAATGTGTTTTACGTCCCAGGCCAAATTTATAGCCCTCAAATGTATGCTTGCTGTGAAGTACACTCTTCAGCTGGTACCTACCAGTACTTACAACTTGGGAGTACACAAACCTGTTCTGAGCAGAAAAGATATCTCAAAGTCAAGGTACAGGACTCTGATAATAGAGATCCAGGCTCAGATTCTAGATTCCTGCACATTCCTGGTAAAGTTCTGTGCCACTCGTTCTGCATGTGGGGATGGTTTCCCCCTAGCCCAACATTTTGTAGGAATCAGGAACTGGACCAGGGAGGTGGAACCAGGCAGGTTAAACCCATGTACATGGGGAAGGATTAATTCCTCCAACTGAATTCAAACAGCTGCTTCGTGGTTGTTTCTAACGTAAATCACTCCTAGGAGTAAATAATGCATCCACAAGGAAGCAAAGACAAATTACCTTGAGGTACACCCTCCAAACTCCTGGAAGCCCCCACAAGAGCAGCTGTAGCTGCGCAGCCCACAGCTTGTACCAGGAGAACAAATATGGGGAAAAGGCTAACAAGGACAGTAGTCACCAAGACTTGATTTACAAACTCAGGTTGCCTAAAAGTGGTTTCCTTCAGTGTTACTGCACACGGTGAGCCGGTGTGGGTAACAAGAAGTCAGAATAGGAGCTCAGTAAAGAGCTATTCAGCAGAGGCACTGCAGGCCTAGGTAACAACTGAGAACAAAACCAAGCAGTGTTCTGGTTCCCACCAGTAGCACAGCTTATTTCATGCTCCAGGAACTTTCTTGGAAGGGGAAAGCAATTCTTGAGATGAGAGAACAACCGTATGAGAATCTGACACCCAGAGCTACCACTCCTGTTCACAGGGACAAATCTGGGTCAGCTCTATTTCACAGGTACCTCACAGTGACACACTGGAGAAAGAGATGGTGGGCAGCATGCAAGAAAGCATTAGGAAACATCATTCTATACATGTGGGACCCTGACAGAAAAAAAAAAAAAAAAAAACCACAATGCCTAGATTGCTGGTTGCTAGATCAAAGATGAATGCACTGCAAGTATGGGAACTCACAGGTGTTTTCATGTCACTACATTAAAACTCAACTCACCCCATGGTGTGAGTTTGAAGGAATTTAGGAGGGAATAAAAAACCGAGGCACCTGAAGAATGCAGGCGGTTTGGATATCCCTAGAACCCAAAGCACGAAATGGTACACCAGAGCATGTGATGACACAAACCAGCATAGAGCCACTAGACCACAGGCCTCACCCTTGCTGGTTAAGACCTCGGGGGCTGGCTAGACCCCACGGCTCGGCCGCTCAGCCCGGCTGGTTCAGGCCCCACGCCCCGGCTGTGTTGTGCCGGCCCCGTCCGCACTCACTTCTTCATGATGTCGATTTCGTGGCACCAGCGGTCCTTGTTCTTGACGCTGAGCTCCAGTCGGCAGGACTTGATGGCTACCCGGACGCCCGAGTCCTGCAGGACATAGCACCGTCAGCCGCCCCACCCCGTCCCAACTCTCCCCGCCGCTGCCCGCCCTGGCCCCCACGGCGCCGCCCCACCTGGTGCTGGTACAGGCAGACGTTACCGAAGCCGCCGGTGCCCAGGCGGTCACGCATCTCCCAAGGCCCACAGCCTCCCGCCGGCTGCCCCCGCAGCGCCGCCCCGCCGGGGGTCCGCTCCCCACCGCCAGGCCCGGCGGGGCCACCCCGTTCCATCGTTCCGCAACCACTCAGCACTGGAGACCACTCCGCCTTTATTGCCACGTCACGGAGCGCGCCCGCCCTCCCGCCTATGGCCCCGTCGCCTCCAACGCCGTCAGCGCCGCCGTCAGGCCCGGAGGGCGAAGTCAAAGGGCTGGAATTCGCGGCGGAAGGCGCAAGCCTGCGCCTCCTCCTCCGTCCGCTCGGTGGCGCACTGCCGCCAGTCGGCCCGCTGCGGCAGCGCCAGCAGCGCCTCACTCGCCAGCACCTCCCTGCAAAGCACAGGCAGAGTCACACACGGCGTCACCGCTGGCGCCGCGGGCGCCGTCAGAACAGAGAAGGGCGAAAAGTACCGACCTGCCGAAATGCAGTGGGAAGCGACCTCGGACGCGGTGGAAGAGCTTCTCCCCCGTGTCCAGCTCTACGTAGAAGTAGGGCGTCCCCGGCTGTGCCACCTGCGCAAGGACAGAGGGGCTCCTGCCAGTTTTGCACGGCAGCATGAGCGGGTGTACCCTTGAACGGTGAGGTACCTCGGCCAAACAAACCAACCCACCCAGAGACACCTCAGTAGCTGACATCGACCCGTTTCTGGGCTCCCCTGCTCAAGAAGGACAAGGAACTACTGGAGACAGTTCAGCCACTAAGACACTGAAGGAACTGAAGCATCTACCTTATGAGGCAAGGCTGAGAGGGCTGGGGCTGTTTACCCTGCAGAAGAGCAGCTGGATAGGGGATCTTATTAATGCTGGAGGAGAATGGAAGCAGACTATCCTCAGTGGTGTCCAGTGACAGGGTAAGTGGCAGTGGACACAAAACTGGAACGCAGACAGTTCAACCTAAACATAATTTAAAAATTCTTCACTGTGAGAGTGGCAGAGCACTGCAACAAGATGCCCAGAGAAGTTGTGGAGTCACCATCTTTCGTGGCACTAAAAACCCAATTGGATGTGTTCCTGTGTGATTTACACTATGTGATCTTCAGAGGTCCATTCCAACTCCCTTCCATTCTGTGGGACAACAAAGTGGTAGATCTTTTCTCACTGAGATCATCAGCTATTACAGTATTAATTGTGGTTTAATTCTGCAGTTACAACTACAGAATCACAAAATGAGAGAACCAGGCATTTCTGATCATTCTCAACTAGACCTAAGTCATCCCATCCATACTAACATGGCACCTTTTTAGAGGAAGGAACACATGTGAAGAGGTCACCTTCACATTGCTCAGCTGAGAATTGGCCTCTGAGCACACCACTGTGGGTCTCTAAGCTGCCATGGCTTCAAGACAAGCACGCACCACAGGCCATTTCTGGATCCTGCTGCACGATCAGGTCTCCCTGTGACCACTGAGCACAAAGAAAGGAAACCATGTCACTGGTGACTCATTTCTCTGACAGAACAGGAAGATTTTGTTCAAATTCTTATTCAAGGGACCAAAATCCACTTGATGCACAGCAACACTAGATGAGGGATGGTGTTTGGTATTGGAATGAATTCAGCAAGCCCTACATGTAGCTGCAGTAGTTTCCAGATAAGCAGGTAAGTTCCTGCACTTCACATGGAGCAGAATCAGAATTGTCTGGCTTGGAAGGGACCTCCAAAGGTCATCCAGTCCAACCCCACTGCAGTCAGCAGGGACATTCTCAAATAGATCAAGTTGCCCAGAGCCCTGTCCAGCTACACCTTGAATATCTCTAGGGATGGGGCCTCAACCACCTCCCTGGGCAGCCTGTTGCAGTGTTCCAGCACCTTCATGGTGCAGAACTTGTTCCTCACATCCAATCTAAATTTACTCTAATTTCAAACCGTTGCCCCTAGTCCCATCACTGGAGGCCTTTACAAACAGTCTCTCTCCAGCCTTCTTGTAGCCCCCTTCAGGTACTTGAAGAGTTGTTATTAGGTCTCCCTGGACCCTTTTCTTCTCCAGGATACACAACCCTAGCTCCCTCAGCAGCAATACATCTGGCACATCTGCAAGTCTACAGTGGTCAGCCTCTAACATCTTAACCCTACCACACAATGTGACCTCAGGTTAAAAGCAGTCTAGACAAGACAGAGGGAAAATAAGCAAGAGGTGACACCTTGTCTCATACTTGCTTAATATCCGAATGCTCAGGGATTTCTAGTAATTCAATCTGTTGTTCCTGTGCCTGTGCAATAAAGGATTCTTTAATGTCTTCGGAAGTACACTGGTCCAAGGGGACAGGAACCACCTGGAGATGGGGAGGACAGCATTTCCATAAGAAGGAAAGACAAGATGAAGCACTTGAAGAAACCAGTCAGTCCATCACTGGAGCTGGCAAACTCCTCAGTATGGCTCAGCATCATCACAGAAGACAGGTAAGTGCCTGTTTTTGCAGTCTTAAACTTATGAGCTTTTTTTTAAATATAGGAGCTGAACAAAATGCTGAAAACTACAAGCTTGAAGAAGTTCTCAGCACAGCCTTCTCCTTTTTGATCTCTGTGGTGGTTTAAGGCCGCTCTGATACAGTTACAGATCTGCCAAACAGAGAAACCACCACAATAAAGCCCTAGATGATTGACATGTGACAAAAAAGAAAGAAATCAAAGGGCTGGTACTAGTAGGCAATGACCAAAGCTCCGCATTTATCTTTAGCTTTTCAGCCTACTTCAGTTACAAATCCAAGGGAAAGATTCTTGCCTCACTCAACACAACTAAGGCTATGCTGCTGTAAAGGAAGAATTAAAGGCCTGTAGGCAGCTAGCACACTGGGTTTAGTTTGGCTCTGACTGTAGGTAGGCCAACATCTTTTTGTACTCTGGGACAGTACAGAATGAAGAAAGAAATTTGCAGGTGAATTTTCTCTTTAAATGCATTTGCAGAGACATGACTTCATATTCTCCCAAGCTGACACTCGAAACCATACCTGTAACTGCAGATGCTGACTCTTATAGTTTCTTTCAAACAGGACATATCTCTTTCCCTTGCTTCTGAAAAACTCCTTCAGGGCAGACTTGTACTTGGTCACTTCTTCTACCACATCTGAAGGCAAGTCAGCCACTGACTGGAAGTGCCCAATAGGCAAAATCAAGACGTGGTCAGGCAATAAGCCACCTTTGGCCAAGGCAAGATAGCACTAGAGTGAAACAATACACACTCGTTACTCACTGCAAGCAGTGCTTACTCACTATGCTGGGGAGATATACTCCAGGACTGCATTCTGAGCATCTCCTCAGCCTAGCCATTTCACCTCAGAAGCAGTCTTCTTCTCCATGCTACTTACTAGGGATTATTAGTAATTTATAAATTTCCAGAAGGTTCAGAAAGAGAGAAGCTGCTAAAGGATGAAAAATAAAAGTCTTTGGAATGCTAGAGAATGCCTTGTCTGCAGGAATCACCTGAGTGAGCTTCACCACTGTGGCTAGATCTTATTGTGACAAGGAAATCCACTTGGAGGTTTTTAAAGAGCTTTTAAAACAAGCCCATGAACAAGCCAGCTAACTTTAAGAAATGGGAACATGCCAGTGTTTGAATTAATCCCCCAGATGTACTTTTAGATGTTGATTTTAAACAGAAGATGAGATAACTTTAATCTCTATATAGCAAAATCTGGAACCAGTCATCCCAGAGAGATCTGGTTTAAGTCCAGACAGTGCATCCTACTGACAAAGCAAACCCCAGTTTATGCCAAGTTCCTGCTGGGGAAATTCAACCAGATAGTAACCTAAGTAAATCATGAGGGCTGGCACAGCAAGAAGGGTTCTGTCACTGTAGTCCAGCCCTGCTGCTGAAACACAACTTGGCTGAGCTTCATTTTTGAGAAGATTTTATCCATACTCTTAATCTTCTGTAAGGGTGGTGCAAAGAAACAGGAAACTAAACCAAGAGTCAACTTCAAATAAAGTTTGTTTGTGGGGGTGTTTTAAGATTTAAAACTGGAGTCTTAGCATGATTGTGTTGCCATGCTGTGTGCTGCAAGTACTTACATGTGTGCCGATACTAACAACCAAGTGCTTCTCAACCTCTGGGCTGGCAAGGCAGAACCAGCAGGGACCTGGGGGTTGTGCTTTATTAGGAGACAGAAGAGAAACAAGTGTTAGCACAATGCTAGTTGTTAGAGCAAGAATCACAGGATGACAGGATGTTAAGGGTTGGAAGTGACCTCTGGATATCTTTGAGTCCAACACCCCTGCCAGAGCAGAATCTAGAGCAGGTTGCACAAGAACACATCCAGAGAAGGCTTGAAAGTCTCCAGAGAAGAGTCTCCACAACAAAGGCAACCAGACTTGTCACCAGAGGTGTGGGAATGCAGAATGCAGAAGAGTTGTGGGGTGCAGGTGCAGAAGAGCTGTGGGAATGGAGTGAGGAGAATAAACAACGGGCAGATCCTTACAATAACAAACCTTGGTTCTCACAAGCAACTGGCTACCTTATCTCAGAAGGGGTAGATAACAGACACCTCGCTAATAAGGAAAACAAGGCGTGGTTTATGCTGATGGAGTGGGTTGTCCTTAACTAATTATGCTAATGTGTAGGTGTGTGCTCTACTGGTTGAGTGCTTATATACTCAAGCTGTACATAATAACGTGTCTCTAGCGTAATTCACATTGAATCATCTGGAGTACTTCGTAGTTAGGCCTCTGATCACGTTGGTCCACAGGCCTACTGCGGTCCCTGCAGCAAGCAGAGATTTACAAGCAGCGCCGTGCTGCAACACAGAGGCATGGCTGAAGAACAACTCCTAATCCAGTGGCAGTAGGAATAGCTTTCCCAGAACCAAAGGGGAAACAACACCTACATTTGCATTTTAAGGCCAAATTTCTCTGTAACTGAGGCCAATGTTTCTAATCTTACACGTCTGCAATGACACTGTTAATAAGAACTCACAAACCCTTAAAGATTTCATTTCAATTTCTTCAGTTCAGACAAGCTCTAATGAGATTTACGACAGAAACACAGAGGTAACAGAAGGGCTTTCTCCTTGTCTAGTTCATTAATGCTTCTTAAACTCATAGCACAAAAAAACAGAATCCCAGAATATCAGAGGCTGGAAGGGACCTCGGAAGATCGTCCAATCCAACCCCCCTGCCAGAGCAGGGTCACCTATATCAGATCACATGGGAACACACGTAGGTGGGTTTTGAATAGCTACAGAGAAGACTGCACAAGNTTCTCTTCTCCAGGCTGAAGAGCCCCAACTCTCTCAGCCTGTCCTCATAGCAGAGGTGCTGCAGCCCTCTGATCATCTTCGTGGCTCTCCTCTGGACTCGATCCAGCAGTTCCATGTCCTTCTTGTGTTGGGGGCTCCAGAACTGCACACAGTACTCCAGGTGGGGTCTGACGAGAGCAGAGTAAATGGGGAGAATCACCTCCCTTGCCCTGCTGGCCACACTGCTCTTGATGCAGCCCAGCACACAGCTGGCTATCTGGGCTGCATGTGAACACTGCCGGCTCATGTTGAGCTTTTCGTCAACCCAGACCCCCAGGTCCCTCTCCTCAGGGCTGCTCTCCAGCCATTCACCACCCAGCCTTTATCTGTGCCTGGGATTGCGCCAACCCAGATGCAGGACCTTACACTTGGCCTTGTTAAACGTCATGAGGTTGGCCTGTCACTAGGCATCACCCAGCAGTGCCTGACTCCATTCTCTGGGCACTCACCCTGCACATCTTTACCAATAGCAATAAGGTCACCTCTCAGGTTCCTTCTCTCCAGGCTAAAGAGCTGCAGCTCCCACAGGCTCTCCTTGTAAGGAAGATGTTCCACCTCCTCCATCGTCTTTGTGGCTCTGTGCTGGACTCTTTCAGGCAGTTCCCTGAGGTCCTTCTTAAACTGAGGGGCCCAGAACTGGACACAATATTCAGGTGTGACCTCAGCTAGGCAGAGTAGAGGGGGAGGAGAACCTCTCTGACCTACCTATCACACCCCTTCTAACTCATCCCAGGATGCCCTTGTCCTTCATGGCACACTGCTGGCTGATGTGTTTCAAGAACCCACCAGCACCACGATCCAGTCTCCTGCAGTGCCTCTAAATGGAAACATGATGTTTTGTAAAACTGCTTATTGTGCTCAGAGGCCAATCCCATTGAGAGCTGCAGCTGCTACCACCACAGATGCTTGTGAGACTTTCACCTATTGATGGTCACATTTAACACAATACCACTAGAGATAAACCAAAGGAAATTAAGGATGGTAGGCTAGAGATAGGGGTGAAAGCAGCTGAAGCATATGTATACTAATGCATGAAGTACAGGTAACAAGCAAGAGGAGCTGGAAGCCTTGGTGCAGGAGGGAAACTATGATGTCATCGTCATCACAGAAACGTGGTGGGACGACTCACATGATTGGAGTGCAGTAATCAGTGGCTACAGACTCTTCAGGAGAGACAGGCAAGGGAGAAGAGGTGGAGGAGTGGCTCTGTATATTAGGGATGCTCTGGATGGCATGGGGGTAGATATCAGGGATGATCAAGTTGAGTCTTTATGGGTGA
>WAAF01009604.1:0-26169 GCA_013400475.1 Tricholaema leucomelas | reverse complement strand
GGGCGGGGGATACCCAAACCATCACATCCATCTTTCCCAGCAGCCCATTTCTGAAGCTCTTGTGCCTTGCCAGAGCACAGAGGGTAAATGTCAATGCTTGCTGGATTTTAACATAATCCTAAAAGCCAGCACAGGATTTCAAAGCTTCTGATGCTGAATCTCAGATTAAGCTTCTTGTGCTGAGGCTGGTACTGACCCCAGCAAGCCACAGCTCAGCACACACATTCAGCTTGGCTTCCTCCAGTAGCAGAGAGAAGAATTCTCGGAGTCAGCAATCATTCTGAGGTGTCACTTTGTAAGCTGCTGTGTAACCCTTAAAACCTATTCTGAAAACATGCCTCTGGCCACTGCTGGTGCAGGACAAACCCTCTGCCCTAGGCCCAGCACACACAGGCACAAGGAACTGCAGCCCTCTCACTGCAGCCCTCTCACTGCCCAGCAGGGCAGCCATGTCACCCTGATTCAGGTGCTGAGGCCAGCAGGAATGGAGGGGAAAAGCCAGGACCCGCTTCAGTGGAATCCAGCAGCCAGAGTCAGAGGCTCAAAGACTTAAATGCTCCAAAAAGCTGCACAAAACCCGAGCTGCTCCTCATGCCACTTCTGCCCATGGCACCTCAGGAATCACAGAATGTCAGGGGTTGGAAGGGATCTTTGGAGATTGAGTCCAACTCCTCTGCCAAAGCAGGACCTCCTAGGGCAGGTCATACAGGAGTACATCCAGCGGGGGTTGGAAAGGCTCCAGAGCAGGAGACTCCACAGCCTCTCTGTGCAGCCTGCTCCAGGCCTCCAGCACCCTCACACCAAACAACTTTCTTCTCATGCTCAGCTGGAGCCTCCTGGGTCCCAGCTCATACCTCTTGGTCATTGTCCTGCCACTGGGCACGCCCCAAAGAGCCTGGCACCTTCATCCCGGCACTCATCCCACAAGTATTTAGACACCGATCAGGTCCCCTCTCAGCCTTCTCCTCTCCACACTAGACAGCCTTCCTCCACAGCAGAGATGTTCCAGGCCCTTCATCATCCTTGTAGCCTCCTTTGAACTCCCTTCAGCAGATCCCTGTCTCTCTGGAACTGGGGAGCCCAGAGCTGCACAGAGCAGAAGGGAAGAACCTCCCTAGCCCCACATCAGGGCATAGGTGCACAGCACTGTCACCCACTGCTGACTCTGCCAAGTGGATCCTCAGCACTGACCTCTCAGTTGTGCTCCAGCAGTGCTGCACACCCCCCAGCATTCAGCAGGGGTACCTCTACTGAAGTTCTTGGACAAATTTATTCATGCCTAGAAAGCTGCTCAGCAGAAAAGGTCCTGGGGGCATTGGTGAACAGCAACTGAAGATGAGCCAGGGGGTGCTCAGGTGGGCAAGAAGGGTACCAGCAGCCTGGCCTGGATCAGCAATGGTATAGGCAGCAGGAGCAGGGAAGGGATTGTGCCCCTGGACTGGGCACTGGTGAGGCCACAGCTTGAGTGCTTGGTGCAGCTTTGGCCCTCTCACTCGCAGAAGGACACTGAGGAGCTTGAGCAGGTCCAGAGAAGGGCAACAAAGGTGGGGAAGGGTCTGGAGAACAGGGCTGGGAAGGAACAGCTGAGGGAGCTGGAGATCAGAGGGGATGTGGGGAAGAGGAGGCTGAGAGAGACCTCATTGCTCTCCACAGCTCCCTGAGAGGAGGCTGCAGCCAGCTGGGGTTGGTCTCTGCTCCCCAGTAGCAAGTGACAGGGTGTGACAGCCTGCTGTTGTGTCAGGGAGGTTGGATATTAGAAGAAACTTCATCACTGAGCGGGTTGTCCAGCCCTGGAGGAACAGGCTGCCCAGAGAAGTGCTGGAGTTACAATTCCTAGAGGGATTTAAATGTAAAGTGGTGCTGAGGGACACGGTTAGCAGTGGGCTATGTAGTATTTGGTTAACATTTGCACTCTGTGATCTTCAAGGTCTTGTCCAGCCTAAACAACTCTGATTTGATGACTCCTGCATTCCACTGTGACCTATGTGACATGTTCACACAGACAACAACCACCTCTCAGATTCCCAGGTTCTCCAGAGTAATGGCTTGCACTGCTTGGAAGACGTGGTTGAAACTCGTTGCGAACTGAAGTGCTCAGACCACAGAAGCAGCTGTTTCTAAGGGTGCTTCTCTCACCTAGGGTGGTCATAGTGGTGGTGGAGAAGCTCATATTGTCTCCATGCACATGGGAAGCAAATATTCTGGAGAGCACAAAGTACAAGTTTTGTCTCTCTGCAGTTCCCTGAAAGGAAGCTGTAGTGAGTTGGAGCATCTTTTGCCAAGAATCAAGTGTGAGGTTTAGGTTGGACATCAGGAACAATTTCTCATCCAAAATGGTTGTCAAGACCTGGGCCAGGCTGCCCAGGGCAGTGGAGGAGTCCCCATCCCTGAAACCCTCATGTAGATGAGGTGCTGAGGGCCAGAGTTTAGAGGTGCCCTGGCACGGCTGGGTTAAGGGTTGGACTCCATGATCTTACAGGTCTCTTTCAGCCTGAAGGATTATGTGATTCTGAGGAACAAAGACAAGAGGCCTGAGGCTGCCCTCATTCCTGGGGATAAAAATGTGCAGGGATGGAGCCAGGCTCTACTCAGAGATGGCGGACAGGACAAGGGGCACTGGGGGCAAGCTGGAGCAGAGGAGGTGTCATGGGACCAGGAAGAGAAGCTTTGTCACTGTGAGGGTGGCAGAGCACGCTGCCCAGTGAGGCTGTGGAGTCGCCTTCACTGGAGACTCTCACACCCACCTGGATGTCTTCCTGTGTGACCTGCCCTGGGTGATGCTGCTCTGGCAGAGGGGCCAGATTGGATGAGCTCTGGAGGTCCCTTCCAATCCCTCACATCCTGTGACTCTGTGATCTACCTGACTTGTGGGCAGGCAGGCTGGGTAGGTTTGGGTAGATGTGGGTAGGGTTGCTGATTTTCACAGATAAGGAATTCAGTTGGGTAAGGTCTTATCTTCCCCAAGGTATCTTCTTCTGCTGCAGTCCTCTACAGGTCCTACAAATCCTCTCCCACTGGCAGGCCTCCTGCTCCTTATTCTCATTGGACTCAATGACTGGAAAGGTCTTTTCCAACCTAAACAACTCCAGGGTTCTTTTTTTTTTAAAGAAAGATATGATTACTACTACTATAATTATTATTATCATTGTCATCATACCCATGATCATCATTTCCAGTGGCTCCTGCTAGCTGCCTTTCAAGGGCTTTGCTGGTTGTTCTGGATTACCTGCAGACAACTAAACATGTGCAGGAGACAATCAGAATGACCACACGGATGTGACCATCGCTGCAGCTACGTCTCCTGGATGACAGTGACCAGTGTCAGGTATTTAGGGCAAGAATGTGATAAAAAGTGAAAGCAGAGCTGCAGTCAGACAGCCCTTACAGAAACCACAGCTACAGAGTGGAGGGGTTAAGACAAAGCTATGGAACTAGCCTCCAGGAATTACTGGCAATATTTAAATAGCTTTTAAAATCCACTTACACTGAAACTACCACAGCTTGTAGCAGCAAGTCCCACAGCTTCGTGTGCTCAGTGAAAAAAACTATGATCTTGGTTGGAAGGCAGAAGCTGCTCCTTGTCCAGGTCTTGTGTTTTGAGAGGCAGTGACACTTTCTGGTCATGCTCCTCATAGCAGCTCATCTCCCTTAATCAGCTGCTTTGAAGATGTCAAGTTTTAGTCAGCTCTATCATTCAGGCAGAAGAACAGCTCTGAAAGCTCTTGTCTGCTGTTCTCACAGGGCTCCACTCAATCCTTCTGGGACACATGTCCAACAGCCACACATTTACAAAGTGCCATCGGTGCCTTTTCCCTTAGGGTGGGTTTGGAAGCCTTTAATTTAGGCTGTTTCTTGCTCTTCCATTTCTGCGTTCAGCTCACTTACAAACTGGTGCCCTCTCCACCTCTCTCCCCCAGAGCATCACCTCAAAGAGTAGATTCTTCCGTTCCCACAAGCCTCCAGGCAGTCTCTGGCTGAAAACGTCTCCTCTATCTTTCACATCACAAAGGGCAGCAATCTGCATAGGGAAGGCTACTAAGCAGCAAACCTGAAGGTAAGGCCTGCTGAGCACCTTTAGCCACAAGGAAGCACAAATTAACACTCAAAAGAGGAAGAGTTTGCAGCTGAAGAGAAGGGAAGCAGCTGGCAGAAAGCCGTGACTCACCTCTGCAGCATGGCTTGCCACTCGCCCAGCCTGTCCCCGATGGGGAAGCGCTTGATGGTGCTCTGGATCTTGGCTCGCCACTCCCTCATGTAGTCCTCGATGTCGAACACGAAGGGCTGCTGCCCAAAGTTGGCATCCACTATCTCTCCTGGAGTCTGGAGACCCACCGTAGGGTAGAGATTTGACTGGGAAGGAAGAAAAAGAAACCCACATTAAGCCAGCTTTCTCTTCCTGGTTCTGTGGCTTGCTGAGACAAAAGTGCTGCTCTTTCCAGGGGCAGACGGGGCAGGAAGAGACAGCAGCCCCAGGTACACCTCAAGGGCTCACTGTGCCCTAAGGAGGTACTGCCTAAAACCAGAACAGGTTGAATCCCTCAGCAGCCTGTGAGTGATGCCAGGACTGCTGCCTGTGGTCTGGCCACTTCCTGCCTTAGTTTTCTCTGATTTCTACCAAAGTTCAAGAGCCAGCAAGAAGTGACAGTGAAATGAAAGGGACATCATCTGAACGCCAGACCTGAAAGGGGCACCACCTGCACGCACAGAGCCATGTTCTCCACTGCTTCAGCACAACTCTCTCATTGCCTCGAAGCTGGATGATGAAAAGGGCACAGACAGCAGTGGAGCTCTAAGGTTAGGGCTTTGATGACCCCAAGACAGCAAGCCAGCCACACAAGAAACTCCACTACTGAGAGACAAATCTCATGCTAAGGGCAAGCATCTGGTTCCAAGTCATAGCTTTGAGCCAGCACCAAAACCCGGGGAAAAGAAAAAGGTTATCTGTGCCAAGATAACCAAGTTGCGGGCTGAGGGAAAGCCTTTGATACTGTTCCCCACGCAATTCTTGTAGACCAACTGGCTACTCAGGGCTTGGCTGAGCACACTGTCTCCTGGATAAAGCACTGCTGGACAGGAAGGCCCAGAGAGTGGTGCTCAATGGACTTCAATCCAGCTGAGGCTGGGCACTGGTAGTGTTCCTCGGGGATCTGTGTTGGGACCATTTCTGTTTGACATCTTTATTGATGACTTTGATTCAGGCACAGAGAGTGTCAGCAGTGATTTGCAGATGACACTAAGTGAGGTGGCAGTGTTGATTGAAGTGAAGGCAGAGAAGCTCTGCAGAGGGACTCGGGTAGGCTAGATCTATGTGCCAACATTAATAGGATGAGTTTCAACAAAGGCCAAGTGCCAGGTCCTGCACTTGGGTCACAGTAACCCCAAGCAGCACTACAGGCTTGGGGCAGTGTGGCTGGAAACTGCCTGCCCAAAGGGACCTGGGGGTTGTAATAGACAGGAGCTGAATGTGAGCCAGCAGTGTGCTCAGGTGGCACAGAAAGCCAAAGGCATCCTGGCTGGCATCAGAAATGCTGTGCCCAGCAGGAGGAGCGAGGGGATTGTGCCCTTGGACTCTGCTCTGGCGAGGCCACACCTAGGGACTTGTGTTCAGTTTTGGGCACTCAGTACAAGAGGAATGCAGAGGTGCTGGAGCCAGTGCAGAGGAGGGCAAGGAAGAGCCTGGAGAACAAATCTGATGAGGAGAAACTGAAGGAGCTGGGGATGGGTAGTGTGGAACAGAGGAGGCTGAGGGCAGACCTCATGGCTGTCTGCAGCTACCTGCAAGGAGGCTGTGGAGAGGCTGCTGCTGGGCTCTGCTCACAGGTGAACAGTGACAGAACAAGGGGGAATGGCCTCAAGCTGACACTGGGGAGGTTTAGATTGGACATTAGGAAAATGTTTCTCATGGAGAGAGTGGTCAGAGACTGGAATGAACTGCCCAGGGAGGTGCTGGACTGACCAACCCTGTCTGTGTTTGAAGGTGCTTTGGATGTGGTGCTCAGAGCTATGGTTTTAAGGGTGAACTTTGTAGAGCAGGGACACTGGCTGGGCTTGGTGATCCTGAGGGGCTTTGTCAGATGGAATGCTTCTGTGATTCTGTGATTCTGTTACTGCCATGAAACTGTCTCTGCAATTCAGCCACATTTTGGCTTTCAAAGCTGATCTAATTGTCAATAAGTGGGCAAAGTCTGCCCAGAAGTTCTCTGAATCCAGGCTATTTTAAGAATAAGTTTATGGATCAGAACTGAGTTCCTGAGCCCACTTAAACGTGGGGAAAAGAGAAATGGCATTGGGAAAGGCAGCAGAGTGCCTGCTGCTGTCACTCTGGCCCATGATTTTTAAGAGCGTGAGAGGTTCCTTCTCTGCATGCATCACAAACCTCCCCACCCTCTGCTTGAGAACATCTGCTTGAGCTTAGGCAGAAGCCTCTCTCATGTCATTTTAAACCGTTCAGTGCTGGGCTCTTCATTGGGACTGATGGCAAAGATGGAGCCAGCAGGGTATGAGAAAAATTGCCTCTTTGCTTCCACTGGCCTAGCCACACCTGCAGCACTGCTCAGCTCCCCACCTTCAGATTCGAAGAAGACAGACATTCCCGAACAGGCTCCAGCTAAGACCGTCAGAGGGCTGGAGTGCACAGCACACCAGGAGAGGCTGAGGGAAGCAGCGTGGAGAAGAGAAGGTAGAAGGAAAATCGACCTGCAAGTCTTCCACTCCCCAAAAAGGAGGTGCTAAAAAAATGGATCTGTGCAGTGAAAAGACAAAGGGCACAAGCTGCAGGTGGGGAAATCCTGACTGGGGCTCCCAGAGAAACTGCAGCATTTCTATCCTCAGAGATCCTCAAAACTCAGCTGGGTAAGGTCCTGACCTCTCTGCTCTACCTTCACAATGACCAAATCTCAAGCATCAAAGGAAAAAAAAAGAATCTCTCAAAACAGGCTGGAAGGTGAAAATCAGAACGACTGCATCACTGCTGACTCAGCGCACCTCCTCCTTTCCTACTCTCACACCAAGGAAGTTGCTGGGTTTAGGAGATGAGCAAGGGGAATGTGGCTGCCAGAGGAAAGCTCTGTGTCTAAAGCCAGGCTCTCCTTCCTTTCCAGCCTAGCTGACTAGGAGCCCTCTCAGGAGGGATCAGATTTTTTCCAGCCCAGCTTTAGACATTTTCAACAACTGAACATTTTAATATGACAAAACCAAGGACTTTCCAAAGCCAGGAAACAGACTCCCTAAATACTTGGAAGTCCAAGCTGCCAGATCCAAGCTATCACCTATTCTTCAGCCACTTTTTGCTGCGTTTGCCTTGGAGGGGAAACTGCTTCTCTCCAGTCATCTCTGAGTCAAAATCTCTTTTTTCCCATGTGGGATGTTTCCTATCTGGCAAATGTTGAGAGCTACTCATATCTCCATCACCCTGCCAGATGCAGAGAGCCCACTGACCAGTCATATGCTTCTCCAAATATCACATTCCCAGTGATATTTGGACCACTCTGAACTGTAGTTCATCCCTTTTGCACCTCTGCAATCCCACCCTGGGCTCTTCCATATTCTGCTTCCCTGCATTTCCTGTTGTTTCAGCAAACCCCAGGCAGGATACACCTGATACAGGCTTGAGGAAATCTGAGAGCTTGGCCTGAGCACTGCCTGGAATTGGTCATAAAGAGGGCAAACGCTCTCTGTAGGGTATCCACTTACAGTCCCCCACAGCATCCTTCTCCCTAAGCTGCAGAGATGTGGAGCTGATGGGTGTCTGTGCACCGCGCAAGGAGTCGCTGGGTGATCGCATCCAAAGGTCAGCGCCTCGATGGCCAGATGCAGGGGGGTGACAAGTGGTGCCCCTCAGGGCTCTGTGCTGGGACCAGAGCTGTTCAATGTCTGCAGCAATGACAGACAGAGAGACTGAGGCACCCTCAGCAGGGCTGCTGGTGACACTGAGCTGAGTGGTGTGCTTGGTAAGGCCGAGGGATGAGATGAACCCAGAGAGACCTGGACAGGCTGCAGATGTGGCTGAGGAGAACCTCCTGAGGTTCAGTAAGGCAAAGTGCAAGGTGCTGCATCTGGGTTGGGGCAGCACAGAGATTGAGAGTGGCCCTGCAGAGAAGGCACTGCACTTTGGCCACAACAACCCCAAGCAACGCTACAGGCTGGGGACAGAGTGGCTGGAGAGCAGCCAGGAGGAAAGGGACCTGGGGGTACTGGTGGATAGTAGCTGAAGATGAGCCAGCAGTGTGCCCAGGTGGCCAAGAAAGCCAATGGCATCCTGGCCTGTATCAGGAGCAGTGTGGCCAGTAGGATGAAGGAGGTTATTCTGCCCCTGTGCTCAACACTGCTAAGGTCACACCTTGAGTGCTGTGTCCAGTCCTGGGCTCCTCAATTCAAGAGAGATGTTGAGGTGCTGGAAGGTGTCCAGAGAAGGGCAAAAAGGCTGGTGAGGGGCCTGGAGCACAAACCCTATGAGGAGAGGCTGAGGGAGCTGGGGGTGTGCAGCCTGGAGAAGAGGAGGCTCAGGGCAGACCTCATTGCTGTCTACAACTCCCTGAAGGGTGGTTGTAGCCAGGTGGGGATTGGTCTCTTCTCCCAGGCAACCAGCAACAGGACAAGGGGACACAGCCTCAAGTTGTGGCAGAGGAGGTCTAGGCTGGATGTTAGGAGGAAGTTGTTGGCAGAGAGAGTGATTGGCATTGGAATGGGCTGCCCAGGGAGGTGGTGGAGTCACCGTCCCTGGGGGTGTTCAGGAAAAGCCTGGATGAGGCACTTAGTGCCATGGTCTGGTTGACTGGATAGGGCTGGGTGCTAGGTTGGACTGGATGAGCTTGGAGGTCTCTTCCAACCTGGTTGATTCTACTCTATTCTATCTATTCTAAGGACTTGGGGGTGCTGGTGGGGGAGAGGCTGGGCAGGAGCCAGCAGTGGGCACTGGCAGCACAAAAGGCCAAGGGCATCCTGGGCTGCATCCAAAGCAGTGAGAGCAGAGATGGAGAGAGGGGATCCTGCCCCTCTGCTCTGCTCTGGGGAGACCTCAGCTGCAGGGCTGGGGCCAGCTACAGGACCCCAGCACAAGAGGGACTTGGAGCTGATGGAGAGGGTCCAGAGGAAACCACAAAGCTGATCTGATCAGAGGCTGGAGAAGCTGTGCTGTGAGGACAGACTGGGAGAGCTGGAGATGTTGAGCCTGAAGGCTCCATGAGAGCTGGAGGGAGACTTTGGACAAGGGCTGGCAGTGCCAGGACAAGGGACAATGGCTTTGAACTGGGAGAGGGGAGATTGAGACTGGAGAGGAGGAAGAAATTCTTGGCAGTGAGGGTGAGGAGAGATTGGCACAGGCTGTGGATCTATTTTGGGGCTCTTTGATGATGGGACACAAGAGGGCTACTCAGTGACTCCGCACAATACTTGTGGTTGGGCACAAGCACAGGCTGCCCAGGGAGGTGGTGAAGTCCTCATCCCCAGAGGTGTTCCAGAACTGTGTGGCCCTGGCATGTGGAGACATGGTTTGATGGCCACGATGGGGCTGGGTTGCTAGTTGGACTGGATGCTCTTGGAGGGTTTTTCCAACCCAAACAAGTCTATGGTTCTATGAACATTAGGCATTTTGAGGCTCTCTGATGATGGGGCACGGGAGGCTACTGAATGGCATTGCACACAGACTCCTCGCAGCTGAAGCTGCCTTTGGAAGCAGCATTGCCCTGTACTGCAGAGTAAATCTTTGCTTGAATTCCAGAAGAAGTAAGATGCTGTTGGAGGTGGTGAGAGAGGAGAGGAGCCATGCGAGCAGCCCAGGAGCCCGGTCACAAGCTCAGCAAGAGGAGCGCCCCCACCAGTCAGGAACCTCAGCCCATTTGTAACACCAAAAAGAAAACCAAGCCCACGCCCCCATGCCCTTCCCCCTCCCTTCTGCCAGCATGCTGAAAGCAGGAGTACTTACAGGGAGGTCTGTAAAGGCTATACCTGTGGGGGGAAAAATACTAGAATTAAAAAGACAAAGGATTTTTTTCCTGCTTGGCTACACCTAAACGTGCTACAAAGTGTCACTGCATTTCCAAAAAACCCATCTCTGACCTTGCCATGTCCAGCAGCAACTTCCCTCCCCTGCTCCCTCCTCTCAACCGTTTTGCATCTGGAAAAAAGTTCAGGCTCAATGTTTCATCCCTGCCTGACATTCGGCTTTCCAAAAGCAGCTCCTCTTGCCTTTGCTTCTTGAGGATGATGAAGGGCCTGCAACATCTGTCTGATGAGGAAAGGCTGACAGCCCTGGTGCTGGTTAGCCTGGAGAGGAGCAGCCTGAGAGGGAATCTGATCAATGGTGACAAATATCTGGGGGGTAGCTGTCAAAGAACAAGGGGCCAGGCTCTTCTCAGCAGTGTGCTGTGATAGCACAAGGGGCAATAGACACAAACTGGAGTCCAGGAGGTTCCACTTCAGCATGAGGAGAAAGTTGTTCGGTGTGAGGGTGCTAGAGGCCTGGAGCAGGCGGTTGTGGAGTCTCCTGCTCTGGAGACTTTCGAGACCCCTCCTGGATGTGTTCCTGTGTACCCTGGGTGCTCCTGCTCTGGCAGAGGCTGAACTCATCTCCAGAGCTCCCTTGCAGCCCCTACCCTTGTGGGGTTCTGCAATTCTACAATTATTCCTCTGTTCCAGGATCATGGAATGGTAGAGGTTGGAAGGGACCTCAAGAGATCATCAGTCCAACCTCCCCTGCTCTGAAGGGGTTGGTTTCCAGGGTTCACTTTGGCTTTAGAAAGAGTTTTCCTACAACATTACTTTGGTGTGGGCTAGAACTAACCCTTCTTATCTAGCAGAGAAACAGGACTGAGCATCACAGCTGAGGAGCAGCCTTGCAACAGGACCAAGCTGCAGCCAGGAGCACCTGAGAAGTGTTGTGCAAAGAAGAGCTTCACCCTCAGCTAGGCCACTATGGCTTCAAAGGCAAGAGACAAGGGAAGGCTGTGATTCCCTTTGGATTTACCACTGGCACATCAGAAAAGAGTCATTTCAGCCAAGGCAGCCATGACCTAGAGTGCTGATGGAGCTGTGGCTCAGCCGCAGCCAGGCTCTGGGTTAGATAGGAGCTGCAGCTCAGCAAAAGGATGACTCTCCTCCCCGTGCCACAACCTGTGTTCCTCCAGACACCATGGGTGGCACCCAGCAGCCAGGCAGCAGCACAGTGAGAAGGGTCAGCCAGTGACAGCAAGCTGCAACCCACAGGTTTGAGGTTCCCATCACCAACAGCACCAGGGAAACTCCTGCCATGCCCTGGCTGCCTTGTCAGGCTGAGCTGAATGCCTGTTCTAAGCCAGGATCTCAGCAATGAACCCTGTCCCCTGTGTGCTCCCAGCAATGCCTTCTGTCCCCAGCCACAGGAAGACTGCTCCCCACACCAGTATGCCCAGGGCTTCCCCACCTCTCAGCCAGGCAGCAGTGAAAGAGTTGTCCAGCAGCAAGAGCAGGTTGCCCTCTGATTTGAATGTGAGGACTACATGAGGAGAGGCTGAGGGAGCTGCGGTTGTTTAGTCTGCAGAAGAGGAGGAGGAGGAGAGACCTCATTGCTCTGCAGCTCCCTGAAAGGAGGCTGGAGCCAGGCTCGGGTTGGCCTCTTCTCCCAAGTAACCAACAACAGGACAAGAGGAAAGAGCCTCAAGTTGTGTCACAGGAGGTTCAGCCTGGACATCAGGAAAACCCTCTTCTGTCCAAGGGTTCTAAGGCACTGGAAGAGGCTGTCCAGGAAGGTGGTGCAGTCACCATACCTGCAGGGGTTCGAGAAATGAGTAGATGTGGCACTCTGGGTCTGGAGGCCAAAGTGATGGTGGGCAGAAAGCTGGACTTGCTGATCTTAGAAGTCTTTTCCAATCTGAATGATTCTATGACTGTTACGTGACTCACTTAACCAAGAGCTGTGATGTGGCAACACCAAACTGGCCCGAAACACTCACTGAAACCAACTCTAGGAGTCAGCCTAGGAAACAAGTAATTCCAGACCCCAAATCTGGGACACTTTACTAAATAAACAGGCACCAAGGGTCCATTAACAGCCTGGCAGACAGCCAAGATGCTTTAACTAACCTGATGGTGGTTTGAACCCGGTCCTTCGAGGACCCTCTCTACAGCCCAAGTGAAAGCTGTGTCCACAAGTGGCACTGAGTGTGGCTGAAGAAAATGTTCAGCAAGCATTTCCCTCACCCCAGCACTTTGCCCAAATGTTGTTCCTCACTCAAACCATTTAGTCCCTTTGCACTTGTTCTGCTCAGCTGGATGAAAGCTTGTTTCTGCCCTTACATCAAAATGAGGCCAACCTCCTCGAATCTGCAGCCCACCAAAGTCCTCCTCTGCCACCCAAGACCACTCAGAGACAAAGGTTTTCCACCTTTTCCATGACAACTCCTGCAGCTGGGTAGCTGAGCCCTGCAGCCAGCACATGGACGAACATGCAATTTTTGAGTGGACTGTAAGGGGGGTGGAAAATTGGCTGGAATGTCAGGACTAAGGGGTTGTGATCGGCAGCTTAAAGTCCAAGCGTGGTCCTCAGGGATCGATGGCAGGGCAAATACAGTTTAATGTCTTCACTAATGTTCTGCAGGATCACTGGCACATGCCCTCAGCACCTTCACAGCTGTCACCAAACAGGAGAGCGGACAATAGGCTGGAGGACATACAGCTGTTCAGAGGGACCTCAGCAGGCTGGAGAAATGATCCAGCACAAACCTCACAGAGATCAATGAAGAATGCAGCAAAAGCCCTTCTACCAGGCCGTAACGTTCCCAGGAAAAAGGACAGGCTTGGGCTGACTGGAGAGAGAGCAGCCCTGCAGGAAAAGATGCAAGGGTCCTGCTGAAGAGATCAGCAGTCAGCAGTGGGGCTTTGCAATGAAGAGCTCAGCCACACCTGGTGCTGTATCAGCAAGAATGCAGCTGGAGCTGGATCAGCAAGCTGGGCTGGACCAGTGCAGGTTAAAGGTTCTCTTCGACACCTATGAGTCTAAACTGGGATGTCCACTGTGGGGCTTCCCATTGCAAGACAGATAGTGAAACTGGAGTGAGCCCAGCTGAGGCCAACTAGATGAGGGAAGGCTAAGAAAGAACATCATAATACCTGCCTTGTGGGAGGGTGTGGAATAGACAGGTGACTGCCAGCTGAGACACGGCACAAGGTGGGAAACTCCACCTTGAGGTATCGGGTGGGAAAAATCAGAGGGGAAAAACTCATCATTGGAGTGGTCAAACCCTGACCAGAAAAGCCCTCTGGGGGAATCTCCAGTCTTGGAGACAGAAAAAACTTGCTGAGTTTGAGTGAGATATCTCACTGGCCCTGCTTTCAGTAGGGTGCCAGATGCATGACCTCCAGAGGTGCCTCCCAATGAAACTGACTCCATGACTGAACTCATCACACTGCTTTTAAACAAAGGCATTTGGATGTTTTGCACCCCCTGTGTGCTAGTTTGAAGCTAGCCAGAATGTTTTGGTGAGAAGAACTAGATCATAGGCTGTAAAATGAAAACAATGATGAGGTCTTCTTCCCTCACAGCCTTGCTGAGATGTGTAAAGAAGAAAGACAAAACAAAGATTAGGTCACTTGCTTGCTCTCTGGGCTGTGCTCTTTGCTCTTGGCCTGCTGGGGAGCTCATGGCTGCTGGCTGAAGTCCATCTTGCTTTCTAACTTCACCCTGCATCTGCTTTGCTGCTTCACCTTGCTTCTTAATCCCTCTGGCCGAACCTCCATTCTTCCTTGGGACTGGGGTAAGGTTGAGAGGGGTAGGGGGAAGGTGAGGGGTGGTTGAGAGCCCCTCCTGGGGACTCAGGTTTCTGGGAGGGGAGTTGTGTCTGTATTACCTTTTTACCTTGTATATTTCTGTCTATATCTGTATATACTGTAACTATCTGCTTGTAAATTGTGCCAGCTGTAAATATAAGCTTCATTCAAATTTCCAGAGCCGACTGAGTCTAGTCTGGGTGATTTCTAAAGTGTGGTGGGCAGGGAACACCCAAACCATCACACCCTGTTACATAGCTAAGGCAAATAAAATGCTTTATGTATTAAGAACTAAATCTGCTGCAACTATCTGTCTGCTTGGAGAGTTCACCCTGCACCTGCTGCACACCTGCACCCAACAATGGCAGCAGCAGGCAGCAGGAGAATCCCAGCTGTGACCAGGCAGCTGAACATGGCACTGAATTCTGCCTCTGCAGCACCTCCAGAGCCTGGATCCAGTTTGAAATACCAAACTTCCTGAGTCTAAAGATGAAAGAACTGCACAACTCAAGAGGCCACGAAGCATGAGTCAGTGAGCAGAGCCTCTTTTGTAAGCCCATGAAGTGCAGTGATTGCAAAGGCAGTGACACAGAGACCTGCAGTGGAGGGTCAGCGATGGAGGACAGGGATCGACACCTTCACCTGCCATCTAATCAGGACTTCCACCTTTCCAAGAGACACACCCAAATACATCTGAAACTGGAGCTGGGGGGATTTAGGTTGGACTTTGCGGGGAAGAAGGTGTCATGGAGTGTCCTGTATACCCCAAAATTCCTCTCCCTCTGTGGTTTGAATGGGAGAGGGAAAAGGAGCAGAAAAAGACCTGTTCCTCCCCCCCTGCCCTGCAGGCGTGAAGTGCGGGGGGCAAGGGACCCTTCCGGCACCAGGGGTGCCCCGAGCCGGGCCCACGCTGCACTCGGCTGGGGATTGGCTGCGTGCTTCGTGCCCAGGCAGGGGTAACTCAGCAATGTGTCTAGGGAGGGTATAAATACTGGGGGGACTTCCCGCCTTGGGGTGCTCCTGCCGTGGAGTTCGTTCCATTGTGCAGCTTCATAGCTCCTTAACGACCCTGGGAGACTTCTGAAAGACCCGAAGGCACAAGCGATTTGAATCGCCCTTCCTTTCAAGCCAGCCTACTTCTGTTTGTGAGTAGCTTTGGGCTCAGCCTTACTTTATAGTGGGGAACGCTCTATTTAATAGCTCAAGCCTTTTCCAACTTCTGACTTCAAAATTAGTCAAGTCTACCTGTGGCATCCGTGTAGATATTCTCAACCAACTAAGAACCTGCTAATTAAATCTAAATTATCTTCTGTATATAGCTCTGGGGGCAGTTTTCAGGAAAATAAAATTAATTCCTGCCTCCATAACAGAAGGAGGACCAGGCAACTCCAGACCGGTCAGACTCACATCTGTCCCTGGAAAGGTAATGGAGCAGCTTATCCTCAGCGCTGAGCTTAGCCATATCAAGGACAAGGTCACTGGGAGCAGTCATCATGGTTTTACCAAGGGGCAGGCATGTTTGACCTGACAGCCCTTCTATGAAGACCTGACCAGGTGGATAGATGATGGTAGAGCAGTTGATGTGCTTTGCCTTGGTTTCAGTAAAGCATTTTGTGCCGCCTGCCACAGCATCCTCATAGCTAAACTGAGGAGGTGTGGCCTGGGTGATGGAGTAGTGAGGTGGACGGGAGCTGGTTAAAGGAGAGAAGGCAGAGTTGTGGTCAATGGGACAGAGTCCAGCTGGAGGCCTGTAACTAATGGAGTCCCTCAGGGGTCACTACTGGGACCAGTATTATTCAATGTATTCATTAATGACCTGGGTGAGGGCATGGAGTGCACTGGCAGCAAGTTGCTGATGACACCAAGCTGGGTGGAGTGGCTGCCACAGCAGAGAGTTGTGCTGCCAGTCAGAGAGACTTGGACAGGCTGAGAGTTGAGCAGGGAGAAATTTAATGAAGCTCAACAGGGGCAAGTGTAGAGTTGTGCACCTATGAAAGAACAATCCCATGGATCAGTACAGGCTGGGGACTGACCTGCTGGAGAGCAGTGAAGGAGAGAAGGACTTGGGAGTCCTGGTGGATGGAAGGATGGGCATGAGCCAGCAGTGTGCTCTGGTGGCCATTCTGGGGTGTATTAGAAGAGCTGTGGTTAGTAGGTTGAGAGAGGTTCTCCTGCCCCTCTACGCTGCCCTGGTGTGGCCTCATCTGGAGTACTGTGTCCAGTTCTGTGCCCCCCCAGTTCAAAAAGGACAGGGAGCTGCTTGAGAGAGGCCAGTGCAGAGCGACAAAAATTATTAAGGAAGTTGAACATCTTCCTTACGAGGAAAGCCTGAGGGAGCTGGGGCTGGGAGCTTGGAAAGGAGGATACCAAGGGTAACCTCATTCATAGTTATAAAGATGTGCAGGGTGAGTGCCAGGAGGATGGATGGCCAGTGACAGGACAAGGGGCAATGGGTGGAAGTTGAGGCATAGGAGCCTCCACATGAATCTGAGGAAGAATTTTTTTCCCTGTGAGGGTAACAGAGCACTGAACAGGCTGCCCAGGGGGGTTGTGGAGTCTCCCTCTCTAGAGATATTCAAGAACCATCTGGATGCATTCCAGTATGGTCTGGTATAGGTGATCCTGCTCTGGCAGGGGGGCTGGACCAGACAAGCTTTTGAGGTTCCTGCCAGCCCCAGATATTCTATGGTTCTATCATTCTATGAAAAGGTTCTTTACTGTGAGGGTGGTGAGACACTGGAATGGGCCACCCAGAGAAGCTGTGGATGTCTCGGCCCTTAAGTGCTGCAGGCCAGGCTGGATGAGGCTTTGAACAGCCTGGGTTAGGGGATGATGTCCCATGGCAGGGGTTTGGAACTGCATAAGCTTTAAGGTCCCTTCTGACTCAAGCTCTTCTGTGCTTTTATGTCCCTGTGCACATGACATGCTTGTGGACCTTCTAGCCCACGTCTACTCTGTGCCCAGCACCAGCCACCCCTCCTGTTGCAACACTGCCCACTTGCTACACAGCACAGTTCAGAGCTCAGCTTGCACAAAACAAGGTGTGTTTGGGTGATCAACCACAGCACTCCACTCCCTGCATGTGCTCCTCCAGCACCTGCCTAGGGAACTGCCACTCAAAGAATGCAGAGGACCCAGTGAGCAACAGCACAGCCAGCAAGATCCTCGAAGAGCAGAGCAGGCAGTGCCAGCCCAGGAGAAGCTTGGCTGCTTAGCCAACCTTCTGCTGAGGAGTGGTGTGCTTAGACCTACACAGGTCTGCGTACCCTTGCAGACAGCCACCTGGGGACAGCTGTTCTCAGGGAGGAGTAAGGCTTCAGACAAGTTTGATGTTTGCCATTCCTTCTGAACTGGGTCTCTCTAAAGCTTTGCTTTCACAGAATGGAAAGAGTTGGAAGGGATCTCTGAATATCATCCAGTCCCTGCTAAAGCAGGGTCACCCACAGCAGCTTGGAAGGCAGCCAGGAGAGTTCTGAATGTCTCCAAAGATGAAGACCTTTGAAACTTCCCAATGCTTCTGGCTCTCTGCAAACTTCATTTGAAGGCCTGGGGACAATCCTATTAAAACTTGGGTTGAACATCTGCGGCTCTCTCTGATGGACTTCTTCATCATCCCTCTCTCTGCTGTCTCTAAACTGGTTGAGAACAGGTATTTTACTTTACAGGTGAAGAGGCCCTGCAGAAGACCTCAGACTAGAAGAAGTTTTCCACACCCAAGACTTCAGAGGGCTGGATGCCACTTTATAGCCCTGCTGCTCCATTTACCACAGTCTGCTGCCAGAGCCTGAGATCTGAAACACTCCTACAACAGGCCCTGGGCAAACTCAGCCTCCTGACACCAGAAACCTGCTGAAGCCATGAGCCCTCAGCAGCTCCTGTGTCCCAGACTCTGCCTAATGGCTGGAGCTCCAACACATCTCCCATTTCTCCCCCCTCTTCTCCTCATTCACCCTCACCACACTCCTAGCCACATCTCACAGTTTTCACAATGCTCAGAGCTTGAGGAAAGCCTTGCACCAGCAGGCAGAAGACCTCTCCCTGAGCAGACCAGGGCGATGACACATGCACATGGTGTTAAACGGCTTCTCTGAGACACCACCAGAGTGTAGCCAGGTCTGGCGATGGTCAAGAGAACACTTCTCAGACAGCACACCTGATGGATCTGAGTCACTGGAGAAGTATGGAGACAATGGAAGATCATAGTTAAGCAACAGGAGAAAACTCCAAGGACAACAAAATGGGAGTGTCTGATTAACAGATGGGTACTGGGGCACTGGTGGGGGAAAAGCTGGGCAGGAGCCAGCAGTGGGCACTGGCAGCACAGAAGGCCAAGAGCAGCCTGGGCTGCAACCGAAGCAGCGTGGGCAGAGATGGAGAGAGGGGATCCTGCCCCTCTGCTCTGCTCTGGGGAGACCTCAGCTGCAGGGCTGGGACCAGCTGTGGGACCTCAGCACAAGAGAGACCTGGACCTGCTGGAGAGAGTCCAGAGGAGGCCACAGAGATGATCAGAGGCTGCAGCAGCTCTGCTGTGGGGACAGGCTGAGAGAGTTGGGGCTGTGCAGCCTGGAGAGGAGAAGGCTCCAGGGAGACCTTAGTGCTGCATTTCAAGACCTGCAGGGGACCTGCAGGCAGGCTGAAGAGTGACTGTCCAGAAGGGCCTTTGGGGACAGGCCAAGGGCAATGGTTGGAACTGGAGCAGGGCAGAGTTAGGTTGGGCATCAGGAGGAAGTCCTGCACAGTGAGGTGAGGGAGACACTGGAACTGCCCAGAGGCTGCCCAAGGAGGTGGCTGAGGCCCCATCCCTGGAGACATTCAGGATCAGCCTGGATGTGTCCCTGGGCAGCCTGCTCTGGTTGGAGGTGTCCCTGCTGCCTGCAGGGGGTTGGACAAGGTGACCTTGGAGGGTCCCTTCCAACTCAATGCAGTCTGTGACTCTGAAAAGCAGAGGACTAAGGTGGTGAAAAGAGAAAATGTCATCTTCAGGGAAAGACAAAACTCCAGTGATGCCACAGACAGATTCAGATGCCCAGAGGCAGGGCCATGAAACCCTGCTGCCAAGCTCAATGGCACCACCAAGTAGCTGATTGGTTTCATGAATGGTTCTGGTGTTTGCAGCAGGATCAGCCAAGGCCTCACGTCTGCAGAGGAGCCACACGTGGCGGCAGCTTTGTCTCAGGGCACACAAAGGAGAAGCACTTTGGTCCCCTTTTGGCACACCTGGGGTTTACACAACACTGAGAGCAGCTTCTCAGGTGAGCCTGAAGTATCATGAACCATTCCATATCCTCAAGGAAGGAGGTGCATCCAGCAGCACAGAAGGCAGGCTGAGTTTCAACTAAATCACTGCTCCTGCCACCACCTGCTCTTGGCTCCTCTGCTGACCCCTGGCTCATCTCCTCTCTCAGGCCTGGCTGTCCTGGGCCCAGGAGAATCTGCAGTCTGTGCTCTGCAGGGCTCCTCTCCTCAGCATGCCATGGGCACCACTTCTCTCCAACACTGCATTTCTTCATACAAATGGGCACTTCTGGCCCCACGCTACAGTCTTCCAGGCTGAGGGTTTCGTTCTGCTTCTTTGAAGGCCACTCAAAGGCTCCAGCAGCTTTTGTGGGGTCAGCAGGCCATGCCCAGAGGTTTGCCAAGCCCTGGCACTCCATCTCCTCTACCCAGTCAATCTCTCCTCTCTGAGTACAACCACTATGCCACCAGAGCTCCAAGAGAAGCTGGTACCTGAATGAGCCAGTTGTGAATGCTCAGGAGAGTCTCCCACCTACTGTCTTCTCATACATCTCATGTCTTGGACCACATATCTGAAGAGCCCAAGAGACAATAAGCAGGAGACAGCAACACCTGCATCTAACACTGGCATCCAAGCAAGGTGTCCTTGGGCAACGCAGTGCTGAGGGTTTTTAACATAGGTCCTGTGAGGGGCAGCTAAGGGAGCTGGAGCTGTTCAGCCTGGAGAAGAGGAGGCTAAAGGGAGATCTCATTGCTCTCTACAGCTCTCTAAAAGGAGGCTGGAGCCAGGTGGGGGCCAGCCTCTTCTTCCAGGTAACACTGATAGGACAAGAGGAAATGGCCTCAAGTTGCACCGGGTTGAGTATTGGGGGAAATCTCTTCACCAAAATGGTCTTCGGGTACTGGACCAGGCTGCCCAGGGAGGTGGTGGAGTCACCATTCCTGGAGGTATTTAAAAGATGAGGAGCTTAGGGTCATGGTCTAACAGCTGTGTAAAGGGAGGTGTTAGCTTATAGTTGGACTTATCTTTTCCAACAGATCTTTTCCAGCAGCTGATTCTATGATTCTCTCCTGTTTCTTCCCACTGGCATTGTTCACCACTGCAGCAGGCTGCTTCTCAAGAGATCACAACCTGAGGGGTGGTTGTAGCCAGGAGGAGGTTGCTCTCTTCTCTCAGGCAGCCAGCGCCAGAACGAGAGGACACAGCCTCAGGCTGCGCCGGGGGAAGTTTAGGCTCGAGGTGAGGAGAAAGTTCTTCACTGAGAGAGTCATTGGACACTGGAATGGGCTGCCCAGGGAGGTGGTGGAGTCGCCATCCCTGGAGCTGTTCAAGGCAGGATTGGACGTGGCACTTGGTGCCATGGTCTAGCCTTGAGCTCTGTGGTAAAGGGTCGGACTTGATGATCTGTGAGGTCTCTTCCAACCTTGGTGATACTGTGAGACTGTGAGACTGTGATACAAGCTTTCCACCCCAAAACTCCATCTTGGAAGGAAAAGGAAGGCTAAAAATCAGGGGAAGACCAGGTAACATCATTGCTGTAAAGACCTCCAAATGTCCCAAACAAAACAAATCTGTGAGCAGGCCATAAGGCGAAGGATCAGAAAAGGAGGAGGATGACAAAAAGGGCACGCAGAAGGCTCTGAACTGTGCTCTCTGTTCAGCCTCATCTGCCCAGGCACCCAGCGACAGGGACAGCTTTCCAACCAACTCCTTCTGCTCTGTGGGCTCCTTCCTTCTGAGAAATCCAATTTCAAGTCAAGGCGCCTACACTGCTGCCCAGACAGAGAGCAAAGCTCAGGGACAGCAACTGGGCAGAGATCTGCTGAAATCCCTCTGACTGCTTCAGCGTCCCAGGCACTGAGGATCACAGGATCACAGGATATTAAGGGTTGGAAGGGACTCAAGGAGATCATCGAGTCCAACGCCCCTGCCAGAGCAGGACAATAATGCAGATCACAGAAGAACACATCCACACAGGCCTTGAAAGTCTCCAGAGAAGGAGACTCCACAACCAGTCTGGGGAGCCTGTGCCAGTGCTCTGGGACCCTTACAGTAAAGAAGTTCCTCCTTGTGTTGAGCTGGAACCTCCTGTGCTGCAGCTTACACCCATTGCTCCTTGTCCTACCCCAGGGAGCAGTGAGCAGAGCCTGTCCCCCGCTCCTTACCCCCAGCCCTCAGATACTTATAAAGATTAATCAAATCCCCTCTTAAGTCTTCTTTTCTCCAGACTAAACAGCCCCAGGTCCCTCAGCCTCTCCCCATAAGCCATGCCCTCCAGTGCCGTCATCATCCTCGTAGCCCTCTGCTGGACCCTCTCCAGCAGATCCCTGTCCCTCTTCAACTGGGGAGCCCCAAACTAAACACAGTATTCAAGATGAGGTCTCACCAGGGCAGAGTAGAGGGGGAGGAGAACCTCCCTTGATCTGCTGGACACACTCCTCCTAATACACCCCAGGATCCCATTGGCCTCTTGGCCACAAGGGCACATTGCTGTGCCATGGCTAACTTGTTAGCCACCAGGACCCCCAGGTCCCTCTCCACAGGGCTGCTCTCCAGCAGATCACCTCCTAGCCTGTACTGGTGCAGCTTTTTATTCCTCCCCAGATGCAGGACTCTGCACTTGTCCTTGTTGGACTTCATCTGGTTCCTCTGTGCCCAGCTCTCAGTCTGTCCAGGTCTCCCTTGTCTCCATTCTGAACCACAGCTCCTGCTCTACACCGTCAGCTGCTGCTTCCATGCCTCTGTCTTCCCGGTACAGGACTGACAAGGGCAATGCCCACAGATCTGGAGTTACATTTAGAATAGAATCATGAAACTGTGTGGGTTGGAAAAGCCCTCTAAGATCTCCCAGCCCAACCAGCAACCCAGCACCACCATGGCCATCAAACCACAGCCCCAAGTGCCACAGCCACACGGTTCTGGAACACCTCTAGGGATGGGGACTCCACCACCTCCCTGGGCAGTCTGTGCTAATCTCTGACCAAAATCCAGTTAATAGAAATGGGAGCAGTTAACTAATACTTATGGACTACAAGTGACTCCTGGTGCTCCCACTAGTGTCTGATCTCACTAGGCAGTGAGTCACAAGTCTCCCTGAGGAGTGCCTCAGCACCACACATGGTCCGGTTACTAAACCGTCACAGTTCCAACAAAGAAGCCATCTCCAAGCAGGTCCCCACAGGGCCTCTGGTTGAGGCTCCACTGCTAAAATCAGAATGTTAAAAACGAGTCTCAAAGCATGCTCAAGGAATACTTTTTCCATCCAAGGCTGAAGACCTCTTGACATGCTGCAAAACACCAGGACTAGCTGAACACATGGTCACAGACTTGCCTGGAATGCTCCTCAGAAGGCAGGTATCTCATATCTAGGCAACCATCCCCTCAGGGCAGCAAATGGTGAGTGTGAAATCAGAGCAAGCCACAGCAGTTTCCAAAGGACTCCTGCTGGCATGAGCAAAGCCTCCCTGCAGCTGCTGCAGGGCCGGGATCCTTCTGTGCATCTGTGGGGAAAAGCCTTCACTGCAGATTCATGTTTGTTATAGCTGTAGCACACCACTGCTACCTTCACAGAGCTAAGGCTACCTGAACTTGGAGGCACCTTTGAAGATCACAGTGTTAGGGGCTGGAAGAGACCTCTGGAGATCTGCCAGTCCACCCCCTGCCAGAGCAGGAGCATAGAATCCAGCTCAGGTCACACAGGAGTACATCCAGACAGGGCTGGAAAGGCTCCAGGGGAAGGAGACTCCACAACCTCTCTGGGCAGCCTGTGCCAGGGCTCTGGGACCCTTACACTCAAGAAGTTCTTCCTCCTGTTGAGGGGCAGCTTCCTGTGCTGCAGTTGCCATCCCTTGCCCTTGTCCTGTGCCAGGGCACAAGTGAGCAGAGGCTGTCCCTGTGCCTCCCTTCCTGATGCCCCACCCTCAGATATTGACTCTCATCCTCCTCCCCTCCAGAGTAAGAAGCCCCAGGGCTCTCAGCCTCTCCTCATCAGGCAGTGCTCCAGTTCTTCAGCATCCTTGTAGCTCTTCCTTGGACTCCCTCTAGATCCCTGACCCTCCTGAACTGGATGCAATCTTCCAGGTGAGGTCTCTCACAAGGGCAAAGTAGAGAGGGAGGAGAAACTCCCTCAATCACCTAGTCCTCTGCTCAAGCAGGACCACACAGAGATAGTTGCCCAAAACTGTGTCCAGGTGATTTCTGAATACTTTCACAGATGAATATTCCAGAACCTTTCTGGGCAGCCTGCGCCAGTGCTTGGTCACGCTCACAGCACCCATGTCTCCTGCTCTGTTTGTGCACTGGGCACCCTGAGAAGAGCCTGGCTCCATCTGCTTTGCACACTCCCTTCAGGGCTCTCACCCTTTCCTCCTAGGTGCTCCAGTCCCCTCAGCACCTTGGCAGCCCTGTGCTGGACTCTCCAGTATGTGTCTCTCTCTATTCCGTACGTGGGAGCCCCAAGACTTTTCCAAAAGCCCAGCAGAAATGCTGCACTCTGCAGACACTGCACTGCAGTCCCAATCCTTCCTCCAGCACAGCCAGCAGCTCCCAGGCTGCTCTGCTGGCAGACACTGGACAGGGGCATTTTCTCCAGCTTCTTCACCTTGAGTGCAGCAAGGCAGGACAGACACAGCAAGGAGAAGAAAAGGAAAGGAGAGCATGTCCCTGCCAAACCAAATGAATTCCAGCACAAAATGTGTGATGAACTGGCCCAAATTCACTGTGTGACCCAAAACAGGGCAGGCATCCACCAGAGGTGGGTAGGATGCCACCCAAGGAAAGATGGTTCAGATGGCAATGGAAACATGACAATCCAGGGCTGATAGATGCCTGTAGGTAAACCGTCTGTGACTTATTCTTTTGGGCAATATGGTGAAGTCCTTAACTGTAGGGGAACTCCTGAAACAGCTGTGGGGTGAATCACAGCACTGCTCAATGCTCAGCTCAGGCTTTTTACCCTGGGTTCATGTCCAGCTTTGCGAGTGCCCAAATCAATGTCTAAGGCTCATAGAGGGACAAGTTCCTTTAAAACTGAGAAGATGCTGACACAGTGGCCTTGCAGTCACTTGAGTAACACACTAATTACAATTGCCCTTTCTCCTACCTCTCTCTCTCCTCTTTGCTCAGCCATTAGCCGTCTCACCCAACCTCCCACCAGATGTGCAGTAGCAGAAGGAGCAGAAGCTGGGGATGCAGTCTTCACCTGCCTAACAAAAATGGAGCCACACAGAAACCATTTCCTCTGCTGGAAGTCTGGCAGCTGGTTTACATCTCCTGGTTGCACCTTCTGCTCCTTTTCTCTCCCCGTCCTTAAATCTTACCCAGGAGCATGGCACAGGAGTGACACCACCTGTGGAGCAGCAGGCAGCAGCAGCGGGAGCTGGGCAGAAGCCTCTCTGTGCTGAGCAGAGCCTGCTGGACTCACCCAGGCTGTGGCCGTTCTTGGTGTAGAAGCAGGTATTGTTGATGAGATTGACACAGCAGCCAATCACATCTCCAGTGGTGAAGGTAGGCCCGTAGGGCTGTCCTGTGCCTGAGGAGCAGAAGGAGTGCCCGTCGTCACCGTGGTAGCCGTAGGAATGTTTGTCCCATCCTGCAAAGGACAAGGCCAAAGAAAAGGTCAGCAGGGCTGCCAGCGCGGCACGACAAGCTGGCAACCTCAGCTCTCGGGACGTGGCTGCCTGCAGGGGAACTCAACTCTGCACTCCACTCCAGAGTCATCCCAGGCTATCACAGAACAGTAGCTGAAAAGAGCTCAACGGCCATCAGCTGTAACAGACCACCTGGGTTTGACCACATCTGCCCCTTATGAGAACCACTAGAGAGAACAGACTGCCAGAAGTGACACAGAATGGTCTGGATTGGAAGGGACCTCAAAGGGCATCCAGTCCAACCCCCAGCACTCAGCAGGGTCATCTCCACTAGAGCAGGGTTGCCCAGAGCCCCATCCAGCTTCACCTTAAACATTTCCAGGTATGGGGCCCAAACCACCTCCCTGTTGCAGTGTTCCACGACCCTCCTGGTGCAGAATTTGCTCCTCACATCCAATCTCAATCTGCACTGCTCTGGTTTGCAGCCATTGCCCCTGGTCCTGCCCCTGCAGGCCTTTGGCAACAGTCCCTCTGCAGCCTGCTTGTAGCCCCCTCAGGTACTAGCAGGTTGCTATTTGGTTTCCCTGAAGCCTTCTCTTCTCCAGGCTGAACACCCTCAGCTCCCTCAGCCTGTTCCCACAGCAGAGCTGCTCCAGTCCCCTTATCATTTTTGTGGCCTCCTCTGGACCCTCTCCAGCAGCTCCAAGTTCTTCCTGTGTTGAGGGCTCTGTATCTGGACACAGCAGTGCAGCTGAGGTCTCCCCAGAGCAGAGCAGAGCAGAGCAGAGCAGAGGGGCAGGATCCCCTCTCTCCATCTCTGCCCACGCTGCTTTGGATGCAGCCCAGGCTGCCCTTGGCCTTCTGTGCTGCCAGCTCACACTGTCATTCTGACAAAGATGTAAACCTGTTTGTTTCCTCTTGCCTGTGCTGACATAAGCTCCTCTCTGTGAAACATCTGTATTTCATGGAATGATAGAATGGCTTGGAAGGGACCTTAAAGATCATGCAGTCCCAACCCCCATCACTGGATACATTCAGGATCAGCCTGGATGTATCCCTGGGCAGCCTGCTCTGGTTGGAGGTGTCCCTGCTGCCTGCAGGCGGCTTGGACAACATGCCCTTGGAGTGTTGCATTCTATGACTCCCTACAAAGACAACTGCATGAGGGTTCCAGGGATATAACCCCACTGAGTGGAGCTCAGGCACACTCAGGTATCTTATCACCATCTCAGGCTTTCTCAGCAGAGCACAAAGCACAGGAATGGCAAAAGGAAAGCCAGGGAATGGAGCCAGGGAATGGAGCCAGGGAATGGAACCCGGGAACAGCCGAAATGTGTTCACCTTGGGGCAAAGTTTGAAAGTGAAAGGTGTGAAAGGTTCCAAGCAAATACAGCTTTAAAATGTCAAATTAAGTCCTCTATCAAGTGCCACACAGCCACAGGCTGAGATGTCCCAGGAGTCAGCTCTACCCTCCCTCAGAGAAACTCCAGACATGCTATTAGCAGTAGTTCTGGCTCTGCTTGGTGTCTTTATGAACTACAGGGACAAGAGCACAGGCAGCACCCTCAGCAGGGTGACTCAGAGGGGGAGCAGGACCCTGGCACA
>WAAF01009603.1:160072-170190 GCA_013400475.1 Tricholaema leucomelas | reverse complement strand
AGAATAGAATAGAATAGAATAGAGTAGAATAGAATAGAATCAACCAGGTTGGAAGAGACCTCCAAGATCATCCAGTCCAACCTCCCCTGTCCTGCTGGCCACATTCTTCCTGAGCCAGGCCAGGATGCCATTGTGATTAAGAAAGGGGTAGAGGTCTGATCTTTTGCCCAGAGGTGTAGCAAATTCATCCCTCTTTTAACAACTGGAACAGGACATGCCTCTATGATAAATGCTCTGGTTTAATGTGATGGGAACTGGGACAGACCCATTCATGAGAACTGGGACAGACTCCTCTGTCCCCATCTATTGAAATCTCTTGCCAGGTGCAGCTATGTTAAAATCTTGATGCCAACCTAAATAATGCCTCATTTCTTGTGGATGTCTCAATCAGATCCTTAAACTGCATGGGTAAAGAGAAGGAAATGAGGCTTAGTCAGTGGGTTGGGCATAGCTGAAGGCTGTCTTAATGAAAATGAAACTTAATGATGGCATTAAAGCTTCTATTAATAATATAACAGCATCTCTAAAGTCTTATCTTTATCTGCATTTTATATCCATTGATGCTTTTTGTGAACCTGAATCTCCTTAAATACCACTGGGGAAGCTAAAATCAGCCAAGAATGGGGTGGGAGAGCACCTGAGCAAGAAGCAAGTAAGGCTAGAAGATGGAAAGGGTCTGTTTGTCAGGGGAGACAGTGATAGGATGAGGGATCTCAAACTGGCAGGGAGTAGATGTACATCAGATACTAGGAAGCAGCTCTTCACTGTGAGGGTGGTGATGCACTGGAACAGGTTGTGGATGTTCCATTCCTGGAAGAGTTCAAAGCCAGGCTGGATGTGACTTAGAGCAACCTGATCTAGTGGAAGGTGTCCCTGCCCTCGGCTTGGGGGTTGGAACTAGATGACCTTTAAAGTCCCTTCCAACCTAAAACATTCTCCAAGTCTATGGTGTCCTAAAATGCCCTCTGCTAGCAAAGGCTTGGGAGCATTTTCCCTCATCCTGTGCTGAGGGGAAGGAAAAGAGAATCACAGAATGTCAGGGGCTGGTAGGGACCTTGAAAGCTCATCTACTCCAACCCCCCTGCCACAGCAGGATCACCTAGACCAGATCACACAGGAACACATCTGGACAGGTCTGGAATATCTCCAGAAAGGAAGACTCCACAACTACCTGGGACAGCCTGTTCCAGTCTTCTGTCACCCTTACAGGGAAAAAAAAATCCTCCTCATGTTTAAATGAAACTTTCTCTGCCTTAACTTCCACCCCCTGCCCCTTGTACTGTCATCAGGCATCATCCAGCAGAGCATTGCTCCATCAGCCTGGCTCCATCCTCCTGGCACCCCCCTCACCTCCCAGTCCTTGCTCCCGCCTCCCAAAGCCCCATCCCACGCAGCAAGCTGCAGCACTGAGACCCAAGACCTTTCCTCCCTGGGCTGAGGAACCAAAGAGTCCTGCTGGGACCCGACCCGCTCCGCTCCGCCCCTCCCCGCCCTCCTCCTCCTCCTCCTCGGAGCTATATAGGGATGTGCCGCTGGTGCTTCTCCCACTCGCCGGCTGCCCCGGAGCTGCGGAGCTGGGTGCCCTCCTCCATCTCATGGCCCTGGCCGGGACCTGACCATCTTCCCCCGCAATGAAGACCATCATCGCCGCCTACTCCGGGGTGCTGCGAGGTACCAGAGGGTTATGGAGAACGGGGTGGGGTGGGGGGGATGCAGAGATGAGCACTGGGAGGATGCTACGGCGGGGAGCAGCATCCCAGCTGTTCACACTGCAGGGTGGGATGGAAGCAGCATCCAACTATTATGTTCTCCTCGTTCTTCCTTCCTGCAGGAATGTTTGGTTGGGAAAAGAAGAAGCGAGGTGCAATGGCGGGGAGGTTGGCTGCAGCTTTTCTTAGCGGTGGTGTGCAGTGGGGGGGAGGGAGGAAGGGCAGGATTACAGCTCTCTGCTCAGGTTTTGCTTTTTAAGTGAGCTTGAGGAGCTCAAACAGCTTTCCAGAAGCTGTTGTGGAAGGTTCTGGTTTATCTGCCTGAGTTTGCACTTGCTTTTAGAAACGCTTTTCTCTTTTTCGTTTGTTTAACCTTCCTGCTTCTGATGGGAGGAAGGAAATTGTAGTAGTTTAGCAACGCTGCGCGGCTGGCAAAAATTCACCGCTGCAGCCTTATCTTGTGATGCTGTGGTCCCCACATCTCCATCAAAACATGGCCGGGGGGATGGGGGAAACCAACCACAAAATATCCCGACGCTGGTGTTCGGTGTCGCTTTGCAACGGAGAGCTGAAGGTTTGGGGCTGGCAAGCGGGGCTGAGTTTGCTTCCACCTCCCTCCATGGTGGTTCAAGTCACTTCCTCGCCCGAGAGCAGCAGGTTGAGGTGGCAGCGGCTGACACACGTCGCGGGCAGAGCTGCTGCAGGTTGGAACTTGCAGGTCGAAAACATTGGAGAGACGATACGGGAAAAGCCCAAAGTGCGAACTCCTTTGGCTGCTTGTAAAAGCGGCTCTAAGGAGCTCGCAGGAATAAATGCAACAGGTCTAAATATTTCACTTGGTTGATCCTCCTGGAAGGCTTTGGCCAAAGGAGCATCAAGGCTTGCAAACCGGGAGGGCTTTGCAGGCAAATGAGGCAAGGATTTACCCTGAGCCTTGTGAAGGGTCCTTGAGTGGTTGCTCCTTGTTACAAAAGGGTGGGTTGGGTTTTTTTTTTCGCCCTGAAAAAGCAAAGCACTGATTGCTCCTGGGCTGAAGACGCCTGCGAAATGGTTTGGTGATTAAGCAAATCATTATCAGGCCTCAGAGGACCTGAACCTGGTGAGTTAACCCCTAAGCTCTTGCTTTTCTACCTGGTCCTGCATGCAGAACTGCTGGTTCTGGTCTGTCCAAAAGACCTAACACCTGCTGGTGTCAGAGATGGGATCTGTGAGACTAGAATAGAATCAACCAGGTTGGAAAAGTCCTCCAAGATCATCCAGTCCAACCTAGCACCCAGCCCTATCCAGTCAACCAGACCATGGCACTAAGTGCCTCAGCCAGGCTTTTCCTGAACACCTCCAGGGACAGTGACTCCACCACCTCCCTGGGCAGCCCATTCCAATGCCAATCACTCTCTCTGCCAACAACTTCCTCCTCACAGCCAGCCTAGACCTGCCCTGCCATAGCTTGAGGCTGTGTCCCCTTGTCCTGTTGCTGGTTGTCTGGGAGAAGAGATCAACCCCCACCTGGCTACGGCCTCCCTTCAGGTACTTGTAGACAGCAATGAGGTCTGCCCTGAGCCTCCTCTTCTCCAGGCTAAACAACCCCAGCTCCCTCAGATCCCTTGTGACCAAGTGAGAAGATCTGCCTCTGCTTCCCATGCTCAGAGCCTCTCCCTAAAGCGCCTTAGCTTGCTTACACAACAAGCAGAAGACAACATGTTTGAGTCGAGAGGGGTCACTTGAGTCAGGAGCATGCAAGCTGCTAAACTGAGAGTTAACTGCAAGCCAAGCTCAGAGGATAAATCATTCAGGAGACCTACAAAACATGTAGGGCTGTCCCAAGCCCTCTGTGGCCGCCTCATTGGCACTGCCATCTTACTGATGGATCTAGGACACGTGCAGAGTCCAAAATGCAGTGTGGTTTGGGGACAGTGATTGGCCTCATCTCTGGCTAATCCTTCTTAGGGCTGGAAAGCTGTCTTAACTCTCCTCAGGTCGGTTTTCCTCTGAGGCACCACGTTGGGGGGAGGTCCTGCAGTGATATTTGTGCCTCCTTACTCATTTCTTCATGTGCTTCTGCCTGGGAAGATGTTGCCTTGGTGATGGCAGCATCCACCAACGCACCCCTTTGCCAGATCTGTTGCCTGCCATGGGCAAACGTGGCACAGGACCAGCTTCAAAGCCTTCTGGTTGAAAGCAAAAACCAGATGCTTGCTAGAGGAGCTCAGGCTCAGGATGGGCTTTGGGGGTGATGGTGACCTGGGACCCTGCAGACCAAAGAGGGTGAGAGATGATGTGGTGCAGCAGTTTGCACATGGGGCTCCTTGTGCTGCTTGATTGTGTTAGGACTCTCCTCTGCTGAAGTGGGGTTTTTTCCCTAATCTTCTTTCATCTAACAGAAGTTTGGGGTGAGGGAGATGATTTTGCTCAGCTTTCTCTTGGAGTTGGTCTTGTGCTTCACCTGAGATTTGGCAGACCTCACTTCTGCTTTGGGGGGGAACTGAGGGCTCCTGTTTTAGGACTACAGCACTGTTGTTAGCTGTGTTATGGTGTCAGCATGGCAAGAGAGGTGATTCTGCTCCTCTGTTCCACTGTGGTGAGACCTCATCTGGAATACAGTGTCCAACTCTGGGGTCCTCAGCACAAGAACATGGACCTGTTGGAGAAGGTCTAGAGGAGGACAGAAGAATGATCAGAGGGCTGGAACCCCTCTGCTGTGAGGACATGCTGAGAGAGCTGGGGTTGTTCAGATGGGAGAATGCTTCAGAGAGACCTTCTTGTGGCATTTCAGTACTTAAAGGGAGCCTCTAAGAAAGCTGGGGACAGACTTTTCATCAGGGCCTGTTGTGGCAGGATGAGAGGTGATGGTTTGAAACTGAAAGAGGGGGAGATTTACACTGGATATAAGGAAGAAAGGTCTTGCTGTGATGGTGGTGAAACACTGGCCCAGGTTGTCCAGAGGTGGTAGATAGATATCCCATCCCTGCAAACATTCCAAGTGAGGTTGGATGAGGCCCTGAGCAACCTGATCTGGTGGAAGATGCTCTTGTTCTCTGCAGGGGGTTGGTCTAGATGACCTTTGTCATCTAATCCTCCATGTCAGGGACAGAACTGCCTGGGAGGCAGAGGTTTAGGCTTGCTCTCGAGTGAGCACTTCACTCAGAGCTCCTGCATAACCTTCCTGGCTGAATGATTCCCTTTCTCTTAGGATCACAGAGTGATTGAATCGTTTAAGTTGGGAAAGACCTCTAAAATCATTGAGCCCAACCATCAATCTAACACCACCACCATGAAAGCATGTCCCAGAGTGGGAGGTTGTAGCCAGGTGGGGTTGGCCTCTTCTCCCAGGCAACAAGCAACAGAACAAGGGGGGACAGCCTCAAGTGGTGCCAGGGCAGGTCTAGGCTGGATGTGAGGAGGAAGTTGTTGGCAGAGAGAGTGATTGGCATTGGAATGGGCTGCCCAGGGAGGTGGTGGAGTGGCTGTGCCTGCAGGTGTTGAAGCCAAGCCTGGATGAGGCACTTAGTGCCATGGCCTGGTTGATTGGGCAGGGCTGGGTTCTAGGTTGGACTGGCTGAGCTTGGAGGTCTCTTCCAACCTGCCTGATTCTATGCCATGCTTGTCTAGAGCTCTCAGGCACTGCTGAGTTAAATCTAAACCTGTTGGCTGGTCTCCTTCAGCTGGCTCTACCCTCACAGTTACATCACTTTAACCTGCATCCAGCTGTGACTGTTGAGAAGACCAAGTTCAGTGTTGCAGGTAAATGCAGGTCTAAGATGAGATAAACACCCAAACAAATGTATTTTACCCCAGCTCCTGCCTCAAGGGACTGAAAGAATTGTTGTTGTCACATGTCCCTCTTTTAATACCTTGCTGACCTCCAGTCCTGGCCATTCTTTGCTGCAGATGCTATAGGATTATGGAGCAATCTCCTGGGGCAGGAGCAACCTGGTGGTTAGTTGTGTTTAGGTCAGGAGACCTAGACCCCCACACTGGTAATTGGTGGTTTTCTGACTAATTGTTCCCTTTCCACTGCTACTAACAACAAAACTGGAAGTGGAGGCAGCTTGTGCACTTCAGCTGGGGCTGTCTGTGTCTTGTGCTGCTCCAAGGGTTTGGCAGATATCACATCAGATGTAGAATAGAATAGAATCAACCCGGTTAGAAGAGACCTCCAAGCTCAGCCAGCCCAACCTAGCACCCAGCCCTGCCCAACCAACCAGACCATGGCACTAAGTGCCCCAGCCAGGCTTGGCTTCAACACCTCCAGGCATGGCAACTCCACCACCTCCCTGGGCAGCCCATTCCAATGCCAATCACTCTCTCTGCCAACAACTTCCTCCTCACATCCAGCCTAGACCTGCCCTGCCACAGCTTCAGACTCTGTCCCCTTCTTCTCTTGCTGCTTGCCTGGCAGCAGAGCCCAACCCCAGCTGGCTACAGCCTCCCTGCAGGCAGCTGCAGACAGCAATGAGCTCTGCCCTGAGCCTCCTCTGCTGCAGGCTGCACACCCCCAGCTCCCTCAGCCTCTCCTCACAGGGCTGTGCTCCAGGCCCCTCCCCAGCCTTGCTGCCCTCCTCTCAACACCTTCCAGCACCTCAACATCACTCTTAAATTGAGTGCCCAGAACTGGACACAGCACTTGTAGGCATCTGGTTTTTTTGCATGGGTCCTGAGGAGTATCCTGGCAGTATTGCTCTGTTTATCTAATCTAGCTTCATTGAGCCTTCAGTGTCAGGTTCTTTGCTAATTAGGTAGCTCAAAATGTCAGTCACAGTGTGATGAGGGTTGGAAGGGACCTCTAGAGATCATCCAGTCCAACCCTCCATCTAAATCAGGTTGTCCAAAGAGCACAATATCCAGGAGGGTTTGGAATCTCTCCAGAGAAAAAGACTCCTCAACCTCTCTGGGCAGCCTGCTCCAAGGCTCTAACACCCTCACAGCAAAGGAGTTTCTCCTCATCTTCAGCTGGGTCTGAGTTTGTGCTTATTGCCTCTCATGCTGTTGCTGGACATCGTTGGAATGAGTCTGGCCCCATCCTGCTGACAATCATCCTTTTGATATTGATCAGCATTGCTCAGATCCCCTCTGGGGCTGCTCTTCTCCAGGCTCAACAGCCCCAAGGTGTCTTAGCCTTTCCTTATCACAGAGATGCTCCAAGCCCCTCAGCATCTTCCTAGCCTCTGGTGGACTCTCTCTCTGCCTAGAAGTGGACCCAAGACACCAGCTGCGACCTCATTAATGCCACTTTAAACTTCAATGCTTTGGAGGCTCTAACTTCATTTCCCTCTCCACAAGCTAGATGAGACAGTGTAATTCTTGGCCAAGAATCAACATCTGGGTGATCTTGGGGGTCTCTTCCAACCTGATTGACTCTATTCTATTCTATCTTAATTGTCTTGCAAAGCTAGCAGGTGAATTCTGGCTTTGACAAGCTTTTGGGGTGTTTTTTTAACCTCTCCAACATACAACTCCCTGAAGGGAGGCTGTAGCCAGGCGGGGTTGGGCTCTGCTGCCAGGCAACCAGCAATAGAACAAGGGGACAGAGTCTGAAGCTGTGGCAGGGGAGGTCTAAGCTGGATGTTAGGAGGAAGTTGTTGGCAGAGAGAGTGATTGGCACTGGAATGGGCTGCCCAGGGAGGTGGTGGAGTCACTGTCCCTGGGGGTGTTCAAGCAAAGACTGGTTCAAGAAAAGACCCACTGGGCTGGGTGCTAGGTTGGCCTGGATGATCTTGGAGGTCTCTTTCAACCTGGTTGATTCTATGACCTGTCAATGTGTTGGCCAACAACTGGCTGAAGATGAGCCAGTGTGTGCCCAGGTGGCCAAGAATGCCACCAGCATCTTGGCCTGCAGTGTGGCCAGCAGGGGTAGGGAAGTGGTTGTCTCCCTATAGTCAGCACTGCTGAAGCCACACCTGGAGTGCTGGGTACAGTTTTAGGCCTCTCACTCCAAGAAGAGTATTGAGGAGCTGGAGTGTGCCAAGAGCAGGGCATCAAACTTGGTGAGCAGTTTAGAGAACAAGCCTTGTGGGGTGTTAGCAGCTAGACTTGATGATCTTAAAGGTCTCTTCCAATCAAAATGATTCTGTGGCTCTCTGGACAGCATCCTTTCTCTCAGGATTAATGAGGGGTTTGTCTAAAGAGCCTTATTAGACTTGGTTATTAGGCTAATGAACTCCCTGAGAGTTAAGTTGTTACTATTCCCATGCTTAATTCTCCTTGTGGTTTGAAAGATGTGAAAGATGTTTGGTGTGGTCCCACAGCTGAGCCCTGAAAGGGAAGAGTTTTCTGAGGGGACCTGAAGTCACAGGAACATCCAGGTTGGAGAAGACTCTCAGGATCACCAAGTCCAACCTATAACCCTACTCTACAAGATTCACCTTAAAAGCCCTGTATTAAGTGTTGGGTTCTTTGGCTGTGTTCAAGTCCCAAAGTCACATTTCTGTTGACTTCTCAAAGTCCTCCTGCTCTCCATCATCAGTAACCAGCCTGCTGTGCAGGAGCTCCAGCATCTTCCCCATCTTGGCCAGCTGAAGAAGAGAGGAATCAAGGCTTGCATGGAGGGTTGAATCCAGAAGGTATTCAGTCTGACATGAACAGCAAGCTCAGGATTGGCTGCAAATGTCTGCCTCAGCTCTAAGATCTATAATTGCCCAGCCTAGAGTCGATGCACTGAGTCCATCTGGAGTGTGCAGGTGTAGCCAGGTGGGGTTGGGCTCTGCTGCCAGGCACCCAGCAAGAGAAGAAGGGGACAGAGTCTGAAGCTGTGGCAGGGCAGGTCTAGGCTGGATGTTAGGAGGAAGCTGTTGGCAGAGAATGATTGGCATTGGAATGGGCTGCCCAGGGAGGTGGTGGAGTGGCTGTGCCTGGAGGGGTTTGGGAAAAAAGGGCTGATGCTGAGAGGGCTGCAGCAGNTGAGGCCCCATGGCTGGAGGTGTTTCAGGCCAGGCTGGCTGAGGCTGTGTGCAGCCTGCTCTAGGGTAGGGTGTCCCTGGGCATGGCAGGGAGCTGGCACTGGCTGCTCCTTGTGGTCCCTTCCAACCCTGCCTGATTGTATGAAAAGCCTGGATGAGGCACTTAGTGCCATGCTCTGCTTGATTAGACAGAGCTGGGTGGTAGCTTGGACTGGATGACCTTGGACATCTCTTCCAACCTGGTTGATTCTACAATTCTAAGGCCTCATCCAACCTGGCCTTGAACATCTCCAGCGAGGGAGCAGCCACCACCTCCCTGGGCAGCCCATTCCAATGCTAATCACTCTCTCTGCCAACAACTTCCTCCTAAGATCCGGTTTCAATCTCCCCCTGCCAGTGTGAACCCCTTACCCCTGCTCCTGTCATGACAAACATTAGCATTACTTTCCCCATGACAAAGTTTTTGTGCTCTGGGGCAATCTTGACCTGCTTGGAGGATGTTTTTCCTTTCAGCAAATAACTGACCCAGGCTACCACTTGTCCAAGGGCAGGTGCTGAGCTGCCTGCCAAACCTCTGCCCTCCTCCTGTCTGCCAGAGCTGATCCCTGCCACGAAAAGCTTTATGTGGTCCAGGAAACAAGTTGACAGGTTGACTTATGCCACCCTCTACCAGTCTATTTCCAGGGCTAGCAATGCCTACAATCTCCAAAGCATCTGGAAAATGCTGAAGCAGAGATTTTCATCAGGAGAGACAGACAGTTGTCTGAAGGGGAAGGGGATAAGGATTTAGCTGATCCAAGGCTGCAGTGTTGGGGTCATCCACCCAAACATGTTTGGGTAGCGAAGTGCAGGTGCTGGAAGGGATTAAATTGCATGGGGTTAGGCTGTTATGGATTGCAAAGCATCTCTAAGGCTTTTGGATTGTGTTTTGAGGCCGTGGGGATGTGGCCAGTGACACCACCACAGCTCAAAGCTTCCTTCACGTCGACATCTGGTAGTGCTCAGCCCATGTGAGGCCTGTCCACATGCTGGTTTGTGAGCCAGGTTTTGGGGACTGCAAGTCCCTACAGCTGCAGTAGAGGCTACCTTGAAGCTGTGGCTCCTCCTCAGCAAGAGCAACAGATTTCTCTTACACTTGGACAGGGCCACACCTGGAATATAGTGTCCAGTTGTGGGCCCCTCAGCGATCTCATTGCTGTCTACAACTAGCTGAAGGGAGGCTGTAGCCAGCTGGGGTTGGGCTCTGCTGCCAGGCAAGCAGCAAGAGAAGAAGGGGACACAGTCTTCAGTGGTGCCAGGGCAGGTCTAGGCTGGCTGTTAGGAGGAAGTTGTTGGCAGAGAGAGTGATTGGCATTGGAATGGGCTGCCCAGGGAGGTGGTGGAGTGGCTGTGCCTGGAGGTGTTGAAGCCAAGCCTGGCTGGGGCACTTAGTGCCATGGTCTGGTTGGTTGGGCAGGGCTGGGTGCTAGGTTGGACTGGATGAGCTTGGAGGTGTCTTTCAGCCTGGCCTCAC